>CAJQUW010014980.1:5000-95227 GCA_907163375.1 Prostheceraeus crozeri
TTCCCTTTAAATTTTAATATTAGGTCTTAATCTTAACTTGACCTATTGTCTTCACGGGATTCCGTTAATTATCTGATGTACCCGATCAAAATCAGCGAATCTACAGTTGACCAAGGTCCCAAAACTCCCGCGTGCGCTGGTGTGCCGCTTGGTATAACATGTGCCGAGATCAGACAGACAGCAAGTCAACTGAAAAACCTACCGACTCAATCAATAGATCAGAAGTCAAGGGTCCTGGCGTGGGTCGCCAATTATGTAACTGGTGAGGTTTAATTATCCCCAAAACATAACATTGGAGATACAAAAAAAAATAATTTGCGTGTGTAACATTCACTTTTCTTGAGGAGAGAAATGCAGGTGGCCCTTCAGAGGGCCGTTTAAGCGTTTCACAGTGCATATCACACCACTGTTAATGGATAAAGTGTTGTGTCCGTTCACTCCGGCATCATCGGTTCTCTCAGCCTGTCTTCTCGTGATCGTTTTGATGTTGTTGATTTGCCCCGAGTTCAGCGCATGGCGCGAGCATGTATACAAGAATTCCTCTCTCCCTATCGTTCGCTCCCTCACGCCTTGCCTTGATGAATCACATTAGAGGTCTCGCCGGCGTGTGTCCTGCTGTTTTTATAGGGCACTGCGAAACGATAGTCGTCCATTCTCTTTCCTGGCCACCTCGCACAGAAGGTTTAAGAAATAAAATATAAAGTTGGACAAGTGCTCCGAGAAAATAGCAAACCTGAAACTATCACTTGCACCCGTACCGAAGATAGCAAATAAAATAGAAGCAAACTATTATTGTATATCAATTGCGCTCCACGCTACAGATTGTCCCTTCTTCCTATCACGAATGTATCTTGCGTGACTGATCAAGAAAAAAAACCTTGCAAATTAATGTTTGCAGTAAGTTTTATCATATACCGGTGTTTCTTTCGTGGTGCAATTCGATGGGGTTTTAACAAATAAATGTATAGATAGACCTATGTATAACAATAATCATCGCACTTTTCAGGTTTGAATTATGTCGTCTTGGATTCACACACTTGATAGGCGTGGATGGTAATCCGGTGCAGGATGCAAAAATTGAAAAATCGAGCTTAAAAAATTTTGCTCATACCACGTCGTTACATGTGAGAGCAGAAAGGGTTTAAAAGATAACTTCGATCTTGAAAAAACAAGGATACTATGCACTCAGGTGAAGTGAAATAAAAAAAAGTCATGTTGAAATGATAATTGCAATGTATGCAATAATTTCAATCTCACACAAAAATTGAATCTCCTCATACAAAATTCACTATTTTTTTTTTGCATTATCCAATTGGATGCTTTTCATTAATGTCCCCCTCGCATTTATGACTACTATAACCGGTATTAGAACTGCAAAGTAAAGCGAGTGTAAAGTATCCCAGGAGACAAGAACTACCCCTAACCAATAAACAGAATGAAGTATGGCATAGAGAGGAGAAGAAAGCAAACACGATTCCCATGGCGCTTTCGACCTGTCTAGTTTATTGTTTCATTGCAGTTTCAGTATAGTTTATTTCGAGTGTGGCTCCTGTGGTAAAAAGCTGTAATAAACCTTATCATCAGAAGGCTGAATTAACAAAATGATGCTCATTATCACCCATTTGAGACCTAACGCTTTGAAGGCAGCATCACGAAAATATGCCATAATGTTATATTCATATCGCAAACTAACACAAGAAGAATAAATAAAGCCATTTTTAGAATGAAAATGAAATATGCAAATAATGCATTAAAATACTGAAAACAAAATTTCCTTCACGCACACCACAGTTAGAGAATACAAGTTTATGCGAAATAACACGATATCTCGTTTTTCGATTAGCCTTCACTGCAACCGCTTTGATGGGTCGTTGCTTTAATTCAGCAATGATCATTTTTTGCAAAGTAAACTGAATATTATTGGCACTCCAGAGGCTTACCAGAAGTTAATGTTTATTTTTTCTCTTACATGTCAGCTGTTGCGCTAAAGCGTTTTTGTGTCTACCAATATAAGCTAGAAACACGATTACTGGAACTACCACCGCGATTGCAATGAATGCAGATATAAGTGCAATGATCAAGGTCTGATACTTCTTCCATTTAGCGGTCTCGTTGTATACGCATCGGCCAAAAGTCAAAGGTACTTCACATTTTTCGCAAAGATCGCCCATAGCAGAGCAATTTGCATTCACTATTTAAGCTAACCATCCGTGTTTTATACAAGTTCCATATTTTGCAAATATCTGCTTTGCTCAATCATTAATATCGACATCACACTTATCGCCCTTAACGGGTTTTTGACATGTCACATGTTAAAGTACTAATTTGTTAGACACTTAACACCATTTTTACTTTCTAAATGAATTGCATTTAATCTTGCTACATCTCAGTTTTTTTCCCACCGTCACAACACACATCGTAATGGTTCCCCAGTTGATGTTCTTTACAATCCACCAATTATTGCAAGGTTTCTTTTGAGCATTGTTTTGGTTCGGTTTTCTCGCAATGTCTTCTCAATGAAATCAGGAAGACATTGGCAAGTGAAAATTTTTCTTCTGCCGGTGTAACAGGATGCCAACCTTTTGACATGGTTACTAAAACAGGATTTCGTCTTTGCATTTTTCTCCTGTTTTGCCTAATGTTGTAACTCAGAATAGCATTCTTGGTCTCCATTTGTCGAGCAATAATAACGTTCCACATTCTGCTGATATTGAAGTCCGCTTACAAAATCGGTCACAATTAGAAGCCATAATAATATAAACTGCATCTCCAATCCAACTTCAGCTGTATTAGAAACGCTGTCTTTTAGTCTTTTCGTTGTCAACTTTTTGAGACAATCTCTGCTGACTTTTTCTTGATTCAGATATTTCAACAGAACCTTTAAAATTTCCCAGATCAGCATCCTTCATTCGATTTCTAAATGAATTTATTAGAAGTTTTGTATGTATAAGTGGATTCACAAGGGAACTTGTTATCTACACACGATTTGTGAATCTGTGGAGGCAACACAGAATAATTAATTTCTTTGATATGGCATATTTGACAGTGTGATAGTCATGCATCGGGGACAAGTAGCTCCAATAAACTCTGTTTTTAGCATTTGGAATTTTAGAATTGATTCTGAGTTTATAAGTCTTTTCAGTCCAATTTTAAATATGGGACTGATCTGCCGAAAGAACATAATAAGGATGAAATAAAATGAATATTGGATTGTAACAAAATGGGCTCGGCACTGGGATTTTTGATTACTCCCTCAAATTGTTGATGTGTCATGAATGAAGCAGCATCTTTCAATGACATTGATCAAAAGTTGCATAAATTCAAAAATTCCATCAATTAAGCGCAGAGAAAGTTCAGATGCGTCTTACTTCGGTATTCGACAAATTTATCTATGTCAAAAAATGCATGCATATTCAAATTATATTGTGCGTAATGAGCTATGGTTCAATGCGAAAAAAGGAAAGCACAATGTATCCCTATTGATGAATATCTCTACATTATCTATGCATTGAAGGACATTTTTGAAATTCCAATCAGCGTATATCTACCATGGTGTGTTCCATAAGCATCTGCTGCCCGCAATTGTCCTACCATAGACTCTAAAAGTTATAAGCTGATGGTCCTACTTTGTTGTCTACAAAATTCTCCCGAGAGATTACGCGAGCGAGAGTGCCAAATAGTTTTTTTTCATTGAAACCAAGAACGGCAAGGAAATGTTGAAATCCGAACGAATGAGGCATTTCTACGATTTCCCTTGGCCGCCGGGGTTTCATGTGTTAAGGTTCGTATATCATTTTTTACAATTTGAAATATTGAACCTCAATATGCCAGTTTAGCATATTGCGGTTCATGCATAGATAACCTTAACAACATTATTATAAATAAATGAATTACATATATTATGATATTATTAAGAATAATTAATTATTATTATATGATTATAATAAACTACTCATTTTAATGTAACGAGACAGCATAAATGCTGGACTTCCTGAAAATAGAAAACCTTAGCACAATGATATTACAATTCAGCACTTAGTACCGCGATACTTCTATTATTCGGGCTACGTCCCGAGCGCGTGCCTTTGCAGCCTATTGCTGTTCCAGATATCCGAAACAGTAATAAGTAAGTAAAGTAAGAAATGTTTATTCATTAAATGATAATCGTTTACATACATGTTAATAAAACAAGAATACAATGTTTCACAGTGAATAAATAAAGAATGACATAAAGCGTTACACAAAATGAAGACAAGTATTTGTACAACGAGACGCTGTCGTTATACAAAATTACACGAACCATGTAAAAAAGTTCAATTACCTGGTAAGGTGCGACAAAAAGGAACACAAAAATTTTACTGAGCGTGTCTGTATTCAGGAATCAAGTTTGGTTGAGCGATATAAAGTTGAACTTCTCACATTTCAAAAGGAAATCAATGGCCCCGCTGTTCAAAAAGTTTTACAATTGAAGGAAGCTATCACACAATGATTCTTCTTATACTTGTGCAACGCTCGCTTGAACTCGTTTCTAATGCTTTTGATTAACAACTTTAAATGGTTAAAGATGCAGCCATAAACAGGCGATGCAGATACATAAGATCAACGCTCGTTATTTTAAGTGAATCCGGGGATAGACGTTATATATTTATTCTAGGTCGTTTTTTGCTTTTCTCTAGCGCTCATAGAGTTTTAGAAACGGCAGAATTATACATTACAGACGAGAGGAATAAGCTTTCTTCTAGAAACACCATCCTTTAGATAATTTGAATCGCATCCCAAGATAAGGAACTCAATGTAAAATAAAGCTCCCCCCCCCCCCCCCCCCCCCCACCCCCCACCCCCCCCCCCCCCCCCCCCCCCCCCCCCCCTAAAATTTTCACTGACTTAACAGCTTTCGAGCTCTAAATTGGTACACAGTCAGCGAAAACACAGTTTTAGTACATTTTATCAAAATTTCGCTTGCATCCTTTGATTCATAATTTAATCTTCCTTTAGTGAAGGTCCAATCGTCGAGATAAGAGTCATGATAAGGTCTTATTTCAGACCCAGTGTTGGATTGTCGTCCGGAAAATTTGGTATAGATTACAGTCATTGTTCATCGGCGTACCGTATTTTTTATAATTTTATAACAGAGATGACTTGACAGAGGGCATTCAGCATAGTCGCAAAATCCCATCATGGCTGTGTGAATAAATAATGCGCCCCTAGGAATTCGACCCTGTGGGACTCCTGATGTGAATTGGACGTAAACTGAACACCACATATGACCTGCGTATGGATACAACAACTGCTTTTCGTTCACTCAAATAGGAAGTATCATCATCTAAATTAGGTCCACCTTCCATCCCCATAGATGATAGTATTTCAAAGAGCTTCGTTATGAAAGAACTATGCCCCGAACCGCTTTCGTTAAATCTTAGCCAGCCGACACACGGAACACCATTGTCAACCAATCATTTTTCCATAAGATAGCTTCTCTATTCCATTTTGTCATATGGACCCGCTAACGCATCTATGCTTGGTGTGAATGATCCAACAGCGCTCCTGTATATTGCTTGTTTGTTTACACCGTAACGGAATGGATAAGTGATGCTCTTGAATGTTTACTTCAATATCAGTCCTCTCAATAGCCACCTTAGGTATAACGCCGATTAGAACCAGAAATAGGACGTCAGTCATAGATGTAGGAGCATCTGTTTTTGGATAGGTGATTTCTTTTTTATATATTTTTTTGATGAATTCTGCGGTAAATTATGTATGATTCCTCGGAAATTGTCCTTTCAATTTACTGAGCAATAGAAGAATTGATCAATGCTCGAAATTCAGAGAGCGACTCAATAGAGAAGTCTACCAATGCGAAAAAGTCTGATTTGGTGGGATATGATCAGGTCTCAGCGATTTAGTTTAGTTTCAAAAGAATTGATTCAGTCTCTGATACACTCGTGCATCAGAACAAGAAAACATGATCCAAACGTTCAAGCATAATGTTCTCCATTATCACTGTTAAAAAATCGTCGCCTCAATTAATCTTTGGATGTGGTAGTCAAAGCATCGAATTAAATTATTGCAACTGCAATCATTTATCAATTTCGAACATGTGTCTTTACCTTTATGCCTCGCACCTCGTTCACGACGGTACAAGCCAATTTTGGCCGGGGAAAACTAAAATTAGAATAGCCTTTTCAGCCCATTTTAAGTTTCTGCTGAAAATCTCAGCCTGTACACGATGTTCTGTTCATTTCGAACAAAGCCCAATCTTTATCTCTGAATTGCTTTCATCTTTCTTTGATGAGATAGCCGACTTAAAATAGGAGTAATTCACGGGTTTGTCTCTTTAGAAATGTCACAATAACTCAACTGTTCGGAAACACTCGCTGTCAGAATAACATTCATAAATACATATAAGCAAATCATTTCATGGGAGGCAACAATTATTACAGGATGTTGATTAGTCTATCGTAGACAATATAGAGACAGAAACTCAGCCCTGAGACATCTCGACTGCCACTACAGTACCAAACCTCTACACACTATTTACCTTAGTCATGTACATATGTAATGTTGTCCCAGAGTCTACTGGATTCAGGACAAAAATAACAATTAGTGGTCTAATAGCTACTCAAAGGCGGACCGACGTCCCCGTTTTGTGATTGCGCATCGTTTCTATTCTTAACAGAAGAGCTAAGCTCGTCATCTATCAACATGTCAAGAAAAGATATGGTTTGACCTGGGCGGCAATATAACTGGTATTACTGGTACGTTAAATCTTCTAGAAAAGCACAGCTGTATCTGAAACGTTATGAAGTCCACCACATTGATCATCAAATTATGCATCACATTGCAGTCAAGAAACATCCATCAATGCTCTTGCCCTAGCAAGAAAAATAGCAAATAGCCTCTTATGGCCATTAGCACGAAGATTCAGGAAGCGCAAACGTCTGATAGCCAGGGCGTACAAAGATCAATGTTCGCGAAAATTCACATAAAGTCATAAAGTCTCATAGGATCGTGTTTTACGTTCACTGTGGGTTTGTCTTTGTTTTGGACATAACTTGATGGATCTAATGCTACAAACATCACTGTGTGTGAAGTAGCACCGCCACTCAGCCACCGCCATCTCTGAAAAAGGCATAAGCTGCGAAGTCAACCAACGCCCATGAGGATAGATCATAGATGGAGTGTGCAGTCAAGTGCCACTTACTATTTGAAAGAATCCCCCTAGTTTCAGAGAAGAATCGCTGGTTGAATGTTCGACATGTCGGGATGTGAATTAGCACCGCCACTGAAGTCTTTTTTAAAATACGCAATTAAAACACGAAACATACCCCGAACAAGTACAACTGAGAAGGGACCATCAAAACATTGTGCCACAATGTTTCAGCACCTAAAGCCCGTACTTGCTGAGAATTATTCCCCGAAAACCCACAAAATGGCGATGAAATTAGCACCGCCATGAAATCTTTTTTTAAAATACGCAATTAAAACACGCGAGACAAGTACAACTGAGAGATGACCAGCAAAAACAGTGTCAGCCAGCAAGTTTCAGCACCTAAATCCCCTACTTGCGGAGAAATTATCCCCGAAACCACAAAATGGCGGTGATGAAAAATTTTGAAAAAAAAACATTCAAATGAAAAATTCAAACCATTACCAATAGTTTTGCCGTTGTAAGTCGCGAACTCTCCTCCTTCATGAGGGGAAACATAAACGAATCGCATGGTATTCATCAATGGCCTTTAATAAGAAAGTAAGTCTTCCTAGTTATGCCATTGCATATACTCGTCATATGCCTTCACTGTCTTACAGAGTTTTGAACAAAGTAATAGCTTCAGCTTTCTGTTAACACTTCAGGCACATGACGGTATTCACCTGTCGAGATATTCGTATTTGCATTGATATCTGTATAGCCAGTAAGCAAACGGTGTAATGTTGAAGTGGAAAATTTTAAAAAACATTCACTGGCGGTGCCAATTTTGGAAAAAACATTCACTGGCGGTGCCAACGAGATTTCATCACCGCCATTGAGCTTTCGGATTGGTTTTCCACCGATTGTGGTTGGATTTTCGTGAAATTAACGAGTGGCACAAGCTGGCACACTCCATCCAGATCGATTCTGATCGTTGGTTTAAATTGCACATGCATTTTTCAAGATGGCGGTGACGACTTCACATCACCGCCATGTCGAACTTTCAACCAGCGATTTCTCCTAAACTAGGGGGAATTCTTTCAAAATAGTGAGTGGCACATGCTGGCACACTCCATCTAGATCGATTCTCATCGTTGGTTTAAATTGCACATTCCA
The DNA here is from genome assembly GCA_907163375.1 of Prostheceraeus crozeri. Lineage (NCBI taxonomy): Eukaryota > Metazoa > Platyhelminthes > Polycladida > Euryleptidae > Prostheceraeus > Prostheceraeus crozeri. Next base: position 13,303 of record CAJQUW010014980.1, read on the forward strand.
TTTTTCAAGATGGCGGTGCCAACTTCACATCACCGCCATTTTGTGGTTTCGGGGACTAATTTCTCAGCAAGTACGGGGATTTAGGTGCTGAAACTTGCTGGCACAATGTTTTTGATGGTCATCTCTCAGTTGTACTTGTCTCGCGTGTTTTTAATTGCGTATTTTAAAAGTAGACTTCAGTGGCGGTGCTAACTTCACATCACCGCCATGTCGAACTTTCAACCAGCGATTTCTCCTAAACTAGGGGGAATTCTTTCAAAATAGTGAGTGGCACATGCTGGAACACTCCATCTAGATCGATTCTCATCGTTGGTTTGACTGGCACATTCCATTTTCAAGATGGCGGTGCCAACTTCACATCACCGCCAGCGCATTGAGCTTTCGGAGACTGATTTCTCCGCAAGTACGGCGTCTTGGCAGCAGAAACTTGCTGGCACAATGTTTTTGATGGTCTCCTATCTGCTGTTCTTGCTTCGTATGTTTTAATTGCGTATTTTGGAAAAAAAATTTTAGTGGCGGTGCTAACTTCACATCGCCATTTTGTGGTTTTGGGGACTAATTTCTCAGCAAGTACGGGGATTTAGGTGCTGAAACTTGCTGGCACAATGTTTTTGATGGTCTTCTATCTGTTGTGTGTGTTTCGTATGTTTTGATTGTGTATTTTGGAAAAAAAAGTTTAGTGGCGGTGCTAACTTCACATCACCGCCATGTCGAACTTTCAACCAGCGATTTCTCCTAAACTAGGGGGAATTCTTTCAAAATAGTGAGTGGCACATGCTGGCACACTCCATCTAGATCGATTCTCATCGTTGGTTTGACTGGCACATTCCATTTTCAAGATGGCGGTGCTGAGTGGCGGTGCTAACTTCACACACGTCACAAACACCACCTCCTTTGCGGTTTGCACGGTCGTCACGAAAGAAAATATAATCATGAATTCTGAATCAGAGTCATCAATATCTGGGTGTAACCATGATTCGGTGATAAGTACAACTTTAGGCTTTAGCATGGATACAGTTACATTAAATTCATCTAATTTGTTGACAACGGATCTCGCATTAGCAAGGAAAACCTTCGGAGCTTTGGATTTTCTTACGTACCGTAAGAGGTAGTAGAGTAGTCTGTGGCATAACTGTGAGGATACGTGGATAAAAAATTCATCGAAAATTTCTAATATCAGAGCGCCGAGTTACTTGATTTCTGAAGATAACAACGTCTTCACCATTGTCTCGTCTGCGTCTAAGCTCTTGCCTCTGAGCCTTTAAAGCTACTTGCTGAGCCTGCGTCAGATCATTGCTTACATATACGGACTTGAACCTCGAAGAATTTCGCAACAATTTGCTCCTTCTAAGTATATCCTGCTTCTCTTTGGAGGTTTTAGTGGATAGCCTTATAGGACGCGGTCCAAAATCAGGCCGAAACCGACCAATGGGTTTATATCAGTAACCTCTACCGTAGAAAGTTGCATTTCTTTCAAAATTTCACCCACATTCTGACGATCCCTATCTTGTCTCTCATCAACAGTCCCATCATCAGCCTCTGCTATACCTCTAATAACAATGTTATCAATTCGTTCAAGCCTTTGACTCATTTCATCAAAAAACAATGGGAAAAGCTGTTCCTCGGTCTTATTGGTCTTATGGTAGATGTTACCTATTTCTGCTTTGACGTTTTCATAGCCACGTTGGACTGTAGTCACAGAAAGTTCAATATCATTGATTTTGCATTTTAGCGATTCAAACTCAACTTTCATGGCATTCAAATCTTGCGTGATCTTCATGATGATTTCATCCTTCGTTTCTTTCAGTAATTGCTTGATGTCAGAAAGCGAAACACCAGCAGCTGAACCTGAACGTGTGTTTCTTTTATTGTTTGGCGTACTCATGATAATAGCTATTCACCACTCACAATCAGATGTATTGAAACTTAGGCCGCTGCCGATAGCTATGATTAGAAACCACCGACGCAACCAAAGAAAAGAGGGACGCAACGATATGACGACATGATCGGATGAAGGAAAAGTCGATATTCCGGTTTTCTTCGAACAGGGGTCCTTTGCTGACGCCCATAACAGATGATTATTAGGTTTCAGCGTGACAATACCAGAGGTCAGCCAAACCAACAATCAATACGGATAACCCAATATGAGAACGATGAACTGCGAACGATGACGTAGGATTGTATGAACAGTACACTGGAATATGCTGGGACACGGAGGCTAATGACAAGCATGGGAGCAGTATTACGCTACTTGATTATAGAAATCACAAATCATCCCAATTACCAGTTAGATGTGGCAAAACGTAGAAAATCCAACATCAGAAACAGAAAGACCAGGGAACAACGATTCGAAACGAATGCAAAAATCACGCGTAAGACCACAGGGGCCACAGGAATCTATTTTACCAAACTATAGCCGATAAACAGCAAAGAGCGCACACCGAACCACTTATGACAAAAGTTTATAGACAGGTTATGACAACAAATTATATTACATTATGCTTCATGTGCATGTAACATTAGTTAGTAAATTTTGAAATTTGGGTTATCATATATTATTGAGGATTAAGTCATAGTCATCATAAGCGGAGTTTTTGGATATTATTGCCCCATGAATAATTGGATATCTAGATAATTACTTGGATAGCATTTCTTTTTGTTCTTGTTATTCTTCATTGTTACTGTGGTAAAATAAGAAAGTAAGCGATGCCAACAAAATAATGCCATCAATTTTGTTTTGTTTACACCTTCAATATTGTAAACTATTTTTGATAAGGTTGTGGAAGAATATCTTCAATGGATCGGATCTAATTCATGTGCGAAAGAAAAAGATCAGCCCCAAACTATCTACAAATGATCTGACGGGTTTCAAGAAATACACAATATAATTCTTAACATTGCGAGGAAATATCAAAGTAAGTTCATCTATAAGGGGAAGTATGGACCAATGGTGATTTTGTGGCGACAGCTATTGATATTACTTTTTCGCCTGCTCTTATAAGCAGTATTATTTGCTATCGCAATTGACAAAGATTGGTATTGAAATATTGAATCGAAGGGCAATCGTCAAAGCTATGACGTAATGAAAAATTACATAGGTATCCCGTTGGATCTGGAAGACAAAATTTGAGATGGAAGATCCATTTCTATGGGTTAAATGCTAGATTTCGATTTGGCATGAAATTAATGATTATCAACGGTATAGACGACTTCAAACCACTCTATACGATTTTAAGGAGGGGGGGTGGGTAATTACAGTTTGATTGCATTCATGTATGTGTATGAACTGTTTACAAACTTGCGCCCATCTGCAACAATCTGAAAATCTTTGTATCGAATCTAGAAATACTTCATTTTTTTATTGATGGCCAGTTGTACATGCATTCATTGCATCAGTTTCAGATTTCCATTCCTGAATGTTTTAGGATACATGATGGACCTTACCTACATTATATACTTAGTTTAGTCTAATTTTTTCATCTGATTATGGAAAGCTTCCTATGTGAAATGTAAATTATTATTTTATTGACATCCTAACATCTCATTTTCTTTCTTACATCAGAGTATTCCCTTGTATTTCCTTCTTATGATCAATGCAGTATTTTGATGATCCGTGTTGAGATAATCAAATTTTTAAATAAGCTAATAGTTCAAATTCTGAAATGTTGTCACTAAATATTGATGTATCACGTAAATGACTGTTTTGTTTAGTAGTGATGAAATATGTGAAAAATGATGATGACGTCCAAGCCTTAAAGCTGCAGATACTTTGTATTAATTGCATTCGAGTATATTGAAGCAATTAATACATGTTCCTCGGCTTTCGGCAAATCACTGAAAAGTAATATTATATTCACAACAGAAAAAAGGAAAGCAACACGAAAAATTCAGATGCAGGATGAATAAGCATTTGTGACGCAGATTTGATTTCATCGGTTGGAACATCATAGGCTGCATCAATTACAGAAGGCCTTCAACCGAAATTTGTATTATATTGGCTATATAGAATAAAAGCCAAAAACGTTTCACTTTTGGTTTGATCACTTGTGCCAATCAAATTTTCGTGTGCTGTTCATTCAAGTTTTTATCTAGACGTCGCGAATAATTATCAATTATTCCACCGTAACATGTTCTTTGTTCATTGACATCGGTATCATGGCATTGGCAAAGTGTAGTATAAGGGGGGGGGGGAGTGTTAACTGAATACTGATTGCTCATTACTGCTTCACGATGGTGACAATAAAAATGCACATCATAGGGATGATCGATAGTAACTTCTAAAGCAATATTCAGGCGTTTTCCAAAGTTAAAATCTTTGGAATCCGCGCAGGCCAAGCAAATCGCGCAGATTGGACCCAACCCCCTTTACATTTGCAGTTTTAAGGAACATATTGTGATTTTTTGGATTTCATTTTTACTTGCATATTCCAAAAATGAATTCCTACATAGTGATGTGCAACTTTTACCTTTCAATCTTAAGTGACTTTCGATGGAACCTGATTGGGTCAATATAACTGTTTCTATTCCAATAGGGTTAACTATTGTAAGTAGTACTAGTAGGCAACTATGAACAAAGCGTAGTGTCGTAGGCTACTGTCTTTGAGTAATAATCAATGACTTTACATAACAATTGGAACAAGAAACTATTTCCAGTAGGTACCAAATCTCTCGAGTCAAGTGGCCATGGGAATGTGACTACAAACAAAAGGGTCTTCATGTCAATTATTGCAAAAAAATTCAAAGTGGCCTATGGGTCCACGTTTTACTTACATTTCACGGTAACATGAGTGTGAGGACATATAACTTATCTGATGTAGATGTACCTATTGACAGAAAATAAATCTTTTTTAAGAAAAATTGTATTCATCTATTGAATTTGTACTACCTGAATTGAGGGATGGACGAGGGAAAATAGTCAGCACCAAGTGCCTTATCAGTATGGTGCGTAGCAGCAAGTTCTCTTCAACTTTCTTTTGGGACTTCTTTTTTCGATGACACGGGAGCTGCATCTGTTATCGACTGTGCTTCTAGCATAAGCCTTTGGCTGCCTCGACATGTTTTCCATTGGCCGTTTTGCTTCCTCTCGGGAGTTTTCTCTGCGGATTACCTTTTCTTGCCTGTACTCTTTTCTCCCTGGCTTTCCGATCTTCCTCTTTCTTTTTTTTCTGATCAATGCGTCAATTTCCTTTTGCTTAAGCTACTGCATGTAGGAAATTCGATGCCTCAATACCACGATCGAGCAATTGCGTCCGATTGGGAACAGGAAGTTGCACTCTTGTATCCGCGATTTCGCATAAATAATTTCACTGTCGATTACCGGTTTAAAGTGGGATCCTGCCAAATCTGTGCGGTCTGTGGTCAAAATGCGCTTCATCGAGTCTAAACAATCTTTCTGGTGGTCAGCGTTGCCATGAGGTTAGAATAGTGGCAACTTTTGGTCAGTGCACTCAAACTATGGTAGGCTATCCTTCGAGGCTATCTGTTTCCAAATTTGGGCGGCAGGTCGACCTCCTCCTGTGTCAATTTGCGCATCGCTACGAAACTTGAGCCATGCAGAAGAAGGGCGTCGGCGTCGCATCGAAATTCATTGGGATTGACGTGAATGAGCTCTTCTCGCAACATTTTCCTCTGCTTCGGATCCAAGATTTTGCAAGCCCTCAGGCAGACGTTTACCAATAGGCAAGTAATGGATTCAAAGATCGAAGGAGCTGGCCATAGAACAGAACGAACTCGTTGAAAAAATAATGCACGTTGTGCTGCATAAGATGGTCGTTCGAGAGCTTCTCTAATCTTTTCCCGCCATAGCACATTATCTCGATATTGTTCAAATTTGTGACGTTATAGAATTCATCTTATTTCGTCACCTTGTCACAGATTCTTGTCGAAATAATGGAAAACAGACGTTCTCGAATATGATCGATATCATACGAACGTAGATCAAATGTATCACAGGAGCTGACGTTTGAAAGAGATCTCGAAGTCTTTTCAACGTTTCAGGGCGAGCAGCCACAAAATTCATTAAAAGGGGAGAAAAGAAACGGCCGGAATCTAAGGAATTTCCGTAACGTGCGTGAACCGATGGAAAATGTATTTTACCTATACGCCCCCCCCCCCCCCCACGGTATACGTTCTCTCTTTTGGTTTGACTTCAGTTTTTACACTGCAACCTGATGAAGGCGGACCTGATAAGTACACGAATATTGTACATTTCTTTTATTTTATCTAACAAAATAATGTGCTCTCCCCCCCACCATCCAAATGTACTACAGATGCTGTACATTAGGTGAACAATGTCTAATTGAATTGATTCTGTGGGAAAAACACACATTAAGATTCAAAACATACTTGTAACTTGAAAAAAGATTGTTGACATCAATATCCGCGCAGCGTCTCAATTTCCGCGCTTCCTCGCAGAAAATCGCAAAACCGCGCGGCTGCGCGCTGCGCGTCACTTCTGGAAACGCTGAATATTTCAATATTTCAATTTCAATTACTCCAAGAAAGTAATAGACATGAATAACATTTTTTCATGACGGAAATTTACTGGGCCTTCAAGCTCATGTCAAATTATTTTTGGCAGCAAAATCTCTCAGAATTTTTATTATTTCGCTGTGAATACCCCGCTGTTGCTCCTCTTGCGAATATGTAGGCTTTCTTTATTTTAACAAATAATGTCTTAGATTCTAGTTCTAACAACCGCAGATAGTCGAAAGAGAGAACAACCTTCTTGCTGCACGTATGTTATTGTTGTGAAACTGAACTGGCAAAATGCGCAGTCCGCGGAATGAGTGCCAGTTCACGCCACGCAATACGGCAATAGAATTACACCACAATAGAACAAAGGGCATAACAAATAACATTTCACGACACTCCCCCTTTTTTCTTGCATAGAAAAAACTCAAAAATTTACAAAATACTCAATTTAAAAGTTCACAGAAATTCACACAATGCACGAAAATTTGAAGTTTGAATAAATCAGCCACCAATGTCATTATATCTATGCATAAACTGTTCAAATGCACTATCACTGATAAGGATATAATCACGAGCACTAGATGTGCTACACAGGCAAAAAATATATTGCAAGTTCATCAGAAAATACAAACTTGGAAGTCCATACTCGGAAAATGAAAAGTTCAAAAGTTCGTGTACAGTAAATACAAGTTCAGGAGTTACTTATTACACTCGATTCAAGAGGTATTAATAAACGAGTAGGCCTGCGGATTATGACGGGGACTGCCTACTGCCCATAACCCTAACAGTCGCAGAACGAGTAGCTCCATCACGGCCGGCTTTGCAAGATACGATCTGCCCCAGCTTCCATTGTAATCTAGGCTTTCGAAATATCTGAGCTTCTTGTTCCGTTTGAATAGAATCTCTAAGGGCCTTCACATAGTTATCATACCAGATTCTCCAAAATCGTTTTAACAATTGCCTTGACATTTTCAAGCTTGTTATCAGGTTTGGTTCAGGCGCACACTCACTTGGAGACGAATTAAGTCTATTCAATATCAGGAAGTGGGACGGTGTAATAACTTCTTCATTGTCCGCAGAAACATAACAAAGTGGTCTCGAATTTATAATGGCTTCGACTTCTGTTACAACGGTCTGCAGCTCTTCGAAATCAACCAATGCAAATTTCAAGCATTTCTTTAAGCTGTCCTTGATTTCCTTCACCAGACGCTCGTAAAATCCACCTTGCCATGGGCTACGCTCCACTATAAAGTCCCATTGAATTCTCTTATCGGACACGAATCGCTTTATAGTCCGGGAGCTAGCGTGAAGTTGTGCAGGGAACGAGGTAGTACATAAAACTTTCACATAGCATAGTGCACCTCTAACCTACTGCAAAACTTCGCGTCTGCCGGATCAGATCATTTGCTTTTCAGAAATAGAGAGGATAACACAATCCTATGTATTTCCAGTGGTAAAATTGTGACATTTAAGGTGTTGACTCCATTTTTTCGAATTTTTGCTCATAAAAGTTACACAAATTGGTATTTTGTTGAGCTGGTTATTGTAGAAATCATCTACAGATCATGATCTTTCAAATGAGTTATCATTCAGTGACAGAGGATGAAGTAAAGTGTACAAACAGACACTTTTCGTTGGTGTAACTGCAAATTTTAACACAGAAATTTCAGGAAAATTGTTAATATGCTTTAACGAAAAGTGTCTGTTTGTACACTTTACTTCATCCTCTGTCACTGAATGATAACTGATTTGAAAGATCATGATCTGTAGATGATTTCTACAATGACCAGTTCAACAAAATACCAATTTGTGTAATTTTTATGAGCAAAAATTCGAAAAAAATGGAGTCAACACCTTAAATGTCACAAATTTTACCACTGGAAATACATAGGATTGTGTTATCCTCTCTATTTCTGAAAAGCAAATGATCTGATCCGGCAGACGCGAAGTTTTGCAGTAGGTTAGAGGTGCACTATGCTATGTGAAAGTTTTATGTACTACCTCGTTCCCTGCACAACTTCACGCTAGCTCCCGGACTATTACGTTAGAACTCATTGAAACTGCATCAATGTCTGAAAAGGCTTTCTTAAATGATGAGAAATTGTCACTAATAATCGCTGGAATACCTCTTCTAGATGTAAATCTTCGCAGTGCTCGAAGAAATCCCTCGGTGCTCAAGTTTGGAGCTAAATGGACAGCTCGAGTTGAAGCACATGTGAACAGACATACATAACTTTTTGCAGTGTGACCACTCTCCCCCTTGCCGTACCTAACAGGGCCGCAATAATCGAGGCCGACTGTTTGAAAAGCTAGATATTGATCGAGACGGAATGCAGGTAAGTCAGGCACCGGAGTCACTTGGTACGGCAATCCACTTATCCTTTTGCACCACACGCACTTCTTCAAAACTTTTTTTATTACCTGCCGACCACGTAAAAGCCAAAAATTATCTCGCAATTTAGCTAAAGTTGACGAAACACCGCCGTGCAAAATCTGTTGATGAATGTCATTAATTAAAATAGCGCAAAAATACTCATTTCGTGGCAAAAGTATCGGACAGTTGGCTTCTAAAGTCAAACAAGATGAAAAGCGACCACGCGAACGCAACAACCCATCTTCATCGATAAACAAACGCAAATCTCTTGTCAAATTGGTACCAGCTGTACGGTCTCTCAATGCGATATTTCTTTACGAAAGTCTTGAGCCTGAAGAGCAAGAAGGAGACGCGTTTCGGCATGCTTTAATTCTTCGGAGGAAAGATCTAGAGTGTCGAGCGTAGAATGTTCAGCTTTAAACGAAGGCAAAGTTCTGAATACGTATGCGCAAACTCTGATAAGAAAACGATAGGAACTATATCTTGATATATCAATTACATTCAATAACGAGGTACTCGACGAATCGCTGCCTATGCACATACAGACTGGTTTCATGATCATTCTCTACCTCAACCACATTCATAAAGTCAGTTGAGTCAGATACTGAGGCCAATTGCATTCCTCCTCATAAAGCCAAGTGGGGCCGCAGAACCATATGGATTGATTATCAAATTTTGAAGGATGTATCGGACGCGTTTGCTATGTCACTTGGATTCATGACACCTGGTAATAAACGCCAGCAACTCGATGGAACCAAACTCCTAATCTTACGTACTCTGTTCTGAATAAATGTCTTCCAAAGTTTGTGCTCCCCAGTTATCCAGCAGATCACGTTACGACTATCACTCCAGCAATAGTATGATACTGAAGGAAAAATAGGCCTCAAGAAAGCGATTAGACGAGCAAGGATCAATGCACCCATCAATTCCAGCCTGGGAATTGTCTGAGGGTTGGATTTAGGAACTATCCTGGATTTGGCCATGAGAAGAAAGCATTCCACCTTACCACAAGCGTACGAAATTCGTAAATAGACTGCAGCAGAATAACATAATGTAGATGCATCCGAGAAGCCATGAACTGACATGGCATTGATAATCTTTGAGAAATCAATGACACATCTGCGAATTTTCAATGACAAATTGCTCACTTCTTGTAGCCAAACTTTCCATTCTGAAGCAATATTACCTTCCAAAAGCGAATCCCAATTTCCCTTTGAGCCACAGCAAAGTTTCTGGAACAACTGCTTTGGAAGAATCATGATAGGACATAAAAAACCCATAGGATCATATATCCGACTAGTAATTTGAAGTAACTCGCGTTTCGTATAATCATCGGATTTCACAGTTTCTCGCAAAAACGACATATCAATGATAAATTTGTCATTCACATTGTCCCATGGAACACCCAAGACCTTAAAAAGTGAAATCGAGACCTCTGGATTCAGCTCGTCCATGAATGATAACTCGTTGTATGATAAATCTGACTCGTCAATATGATCTTTTACGAATTGGTTGAAGTCTGTACTGTTAGATTTCCACTGTCGTAGATTAAAATGCCCAGATTTGAAAATCTTGCGTGATTTGACAAAAATCTCTTTCGCTTCATCTATATTTCTAGCGCCTGAAATAAGATTATCCACATAAAATTCTGATTTCACACGCGAAATGAACTCTGAGTCAGTCGATTCAAATCTGTCCAAATGAAGGCGAATTACATGTTCTAATACAGCCGGAGACGATTTCAGTCCAAAAATTAAGGCCTTGTAACGATACAGCCTCACCTCTGAGCGCGAATCAGACGGATCATCCACCCATAAAATTCGTAGTGCATCTCTGTCACTTTCATCGATTGCTATTTGCAGAAAAGCTTTTTCTATGTCTGCTAGAATCGTAATATTATTCAGGCGAAATTTGGTCAGTAAGATAGGGATCTGAGGCAAAAGGCATGGTCCCTTATCCATGCAGTCATTCAACGAGTAACTTTCTTGCTTCTTATTTTTAGATGATGCGTCTAGAACGACCCGAACTTTTGTTGATTCAGCCTCTGGCTTTACCACAGAATGATGCGGCAAATAATGAACTATTGATCCAGTCGGATGCTCTGGTACTGGCTCAATGATATTTTTTGCTAACTGATCTCGCAGTATACGATCATATTCCGACATTACTTGTCGACACGCTCTTAATCGTCTTAGAGTAAAATTCAATCTCCTCATGCAAAGATCGAAATTAGACCCCAATGAAATATCCTTTTTCGCTACTTTCCAAGGTAGTTTGACAGTATACATCTGTTTCTTCTCATCATAACGGACGAAAGACAAAAAATCTTCAGACTGATTTTCTTCTGTGGTAGTAATACCAAGGTGCTCTAACGACCAAAAATCTCTAAGATCTTGCGAAACATCTTGTTGAGTCAATAAGTGGCAACAATTAATGGATTTCTCCATGTTATCATTTGAACATGTTAAAACTCCCGAGGCTAACCAGCCCAAGCGACTTGACATTGCTGTAGGGCCGCTATCCCCTCGAATCAATTTGCCGGTTACGATATCATGATAGAAATCAGCACCTACCAAGATTGATATAGGCAAATATCTATCACGTGGGTCGTATTCACCAGCTAAATCACCCTCAAGACCAGAAAAATGGCTTAAATTCGATAATTGATACGACGGCAGTAGTAGTAAGCAAATGACAAACACTCGACCGGCGCCCCCCCTCTGGAACGGCAGAGTGTCGTGGTCGGCCGCCGTGGTGCTTCGGGTCTGAGTCCCCCCCCCCTCTGGAACGATAGAGTGTCGTGGTGGACTTGGGCGACCGCCAGGATTAGTGTTGAGGCTATAGTGTGTGATGTTTTTGGTGCAATCTGCTGAATGTTGGGTTGTAAATGGGTTGTTTCGAGTGGAAGGAGTGTTCGGATGAGAAAACGGAGTCCAGATTCGGAATCTACGTGAAATTTTGGGTTAGGAAGGATGTTTCCAGCGAAATCGGAGACAAAAAATTTTCGGCTGACGTCCCCCCCCCCCCTACACAGCTTGCTTCGATTTTGGCTTCTAGTGGACGGATTTTGTCGTGCGATAGCTCGTTTGAAAGCTAAGAGTGAGACAAATTCAGTGAAAGAATCGGCTTGTTCCTATCTGTCTTCGTTTAGATGTGAGACGCCATTTAAGATTTTGGGACATTGGTGAAAAACGACAGAGTTAGAATTTGGGACGTTTTGGGCTGTAGCTTCAAAACGAAGCATCGGATTGGAAAACGGATTTCAGATTTGGAATCAGCGTGAAATTCTCTATCTGTATGGTGAGTTTCAAGTCAATCGGCGAGAAAAAATTTTCAACATTTTTCGAAAAAACGACAGAGTTAGAATTTGGGATGTTTTGGTGTGTAGCGCCCAAACGAAGCATCGGATGAGAAAACGGAGGCCAGATTCGGAATCTACGTGAAATTTTGGGTTAGGAAGGATGTTTCCAGCGAAATCGGAGAGAAAAAATTTTCACTGACGTCCCCCCCCCTCTGGACAGCTTGCTTCGATTTTGGCTTCCAGTGGACGGATTTTGTCGTGCGATAGCTCGTTTGAAAGCTAAGAGTGAGACAAATTCAGTGAAACAATCGGCTTGTTCCTATCTGTCTTCGTTCAAAAGTTAGAGCGGTTACAAGATTTTAGGTCGGAGCTCGCTTACCTGAAAAAATCCTAAGTGTCAGAGTGACTTTGTATGGGTAAAAATTTGAAAATTTTCCAAAGTGTGGAATTTCGACCTGGGACCGTCACCAAAACATTTTTCATCAAATTTTGAAATTTCACTGACGTCCCCCTTTGGCTTCCAGTGGACGGATTTTGTCGTGCGATAGCTCGTTTGAAAGCTAAGAGTGAGACAAATTCAGTGAAACAATCGGCTTGTTCCTATCTGTCTTCGTTCAAAAGTTAGAGCGGTTACAAGATTTTAGGTCGGAGCTCGCTTACCTGAAAAAATCCTAAGTGTCAGAGTGACTTTGTATGGGTAAAAATTTGAAAATTTTCCAAAGTGTGGAATTTCGACCTGGGACCGTCACCAAAACATTTTTCATCAAATTTTGAAATTTCACTGACGTCCCCCCCCCCTAGACAGCTTGCTCCGATTTTGGCTTCCAGTGGACGGATTTTGTCGTGCGATAGCTCGTTTGAAAGCTAAGAGTGAGACAAATTCAGTGAAACAATCGGCTTGTTCCTATCTGTCTTCGTTCAAAAGTTAGAGCGGTTACAAGATTTTAGGTCGGAGCTCGCTTACCTGAAAAAATCCTAAGTGTCAGAGTGACTTTGTATGGGTAAAAATTTGAAAATTTTCCAAAGTGTGGAATTTCGACCTGGGACCGTCACCAAAACATTTTTCATCAAATTTTGAAATTTCACTGACGTCCCCCTTTGGCTTCCAGTGGACGGATTTTGTCGTGCGATAGCTCGTTTGAAAGCTAAGAGTGAGACAAATTCAGTGAAACAATCGGCTTGTTCCTATCTGTCTTCGTTCAAAAGTTAGAGCGGTTACAAGATTTTAGGTCGGAGCTCGCTTACCTGAAAAAATCCTAAGTGTCAGAGTGACTTTGTATGGGTAAAAATTTGAAAATTTTCCAAAGTGTGGAATTTCGACCTGGGACCGTCACCAAAACATTTTTCATCAAATTTTGAAATTTCACTGACGTCCCCCTTTGGCTTCCAGTGGACGGATTTTGTCGTGCGATAGCTCGTTTGAAAGCTAAGAGTGAGACAAATTCAGTGAAACAATCGGCTTGTTCCTATCTGTCTTCGTTCAAAAGTTAGAGCGGTTACAAGATTTTAGGTCGGAGCTCGCTTACCTGAAAAAATCCTAAGTGTCAGAGTGACTTTGTATGGGTAAAAATTTGAAAATTTTCCAAAGTGTGGAATTTCGACCTGGAACCGTCACCAAAACATTTTTCATCAAATTTTGAAATTTCACTGACGTCCCCCCCCCTCTGGACAGCTTGCTTCGATTTTGGCTTCCAGTGGACGGATTTTGTCGTGCGATAGCTCGTTTGAAAGCTAAGAGTGAGACAAATTCAGTGAAACAATCGGCTTGTTCCTATCTGTCTTCGTTCAAAAGTTAGAGCGGTTACAAGATTTTAGGTCGGAGCTCGCTTACCTGAAAAAATCCTAAGTGTCAGAGTGACTTTGTATGGGTAAAAATTTGAAAATTTTCCAAAGTGTGGAATTTCGACCTGGGACCGTCACCAAAACATTTTTCATCAAATTTTGAAATTTCACTGACGTCCCCCCCCCTCTGGACAGCTTGCTTCGATTTTGGCTTCCAGTGGACGGATTTTGTCGTGCGATAGCTCGTTTGAAAGCTAAGAGTGAGACAAATTCAGTGAAACAATCGGCTTGTTCCTATCTGTCTTCGTTCAAAAGTTAGAGCGGTTACAAGATTTTAGGTCGGAGCTCGCTCACCTGAAAAAATCCTAAGTGTCAGAGTGACTTTGTATGGGTAAAAATTTGAAAATTTTCCAAAGTGTGGAATTTCGACCTGGGACCGTCACCAAAACATTTTTCATCAAATTTTGAAATTTCACTGACGTCCCCCCCCCTCTTATCGATTGCATATTCACAGGGTATATAAGAACGGGATCGGGAGAGGAATTTCACTAAGTTGAGAAACTGACTACAGGTAAGTCGTTTCTCTTGAGGTCCGATATCGGACTTCTGACTTTACATTGCTGATATCAGCTAAGGTGTCAGACTTATAGGTTAGTCAGTATAGCATGACTGACCATTTGATGATAGTAGGCCGAAATCTTCAAACGGCTATAACTTTGCTTCTACAAGTCCTTTAGACTTGATTCAAAAAACATTCGACAGCGTTTGCTATGCTGAAGGTGACAGACTACTTATAAACGTTTTATGAGTAGTACTAAAATACTGAAAAATTTAAATTCATATTTAATGATAATAATTAAAGTTTTTGAATAAAAAGCAGTCGTTTATGAGTCTCTGTGACTTGGGTCGTTTCCTCTTGTAAATAACTCCACCGGTTTTCATGTCAAAACTGGGGCCCGGATACCAACACAGTGATATGACGCACGCTCTGTCCGATCGAGGTTGGATTTGTGGGTCGAGGCCTTGGAGCTGGGATAAGATCCCCTCTGAGTAACGCCTGTAACGGATTCAAGAGCTTAACACCCAAACGGTTGCTGACTTGCTATCAAATGTTTGGTGACTTAGTCTTTCAATGCATATCAGCAAGTAGTATCCTATAAACACTTGCTATCAAATTTTACTCTATCTTTACAGAATTATCATGACAAAAGCGAGTAATGCCAAGATGTTGGTGGGCAAGTGTAGCTGTGGAAAGATTGCTAGAGGTAGCGAACTGAAGAAACACTTAAAAGAAAAAGAGGGGACGATGGGCCATGAGAGGAAAGTGATGTTGAGGTTGTGTGTGTCTTGTCGGAAATGTGTGATGGGGGATGAGAAGGAATTTATGAAGGCGCATTTGCAGTGTGAGAGTGGGAACATCGGAGAGAAGGGGTTCAAGGCATGGTTTGAGGGAGAGTTGTTGGAAAGGGAAGAGGTGAGAAAGGCGGTGGCCACGATTCAGGACGTGATTGGGGAGAAAGTGGTGAGGAATGCGAGTGAGGGGAGTTCGAGTGATGGGAGTTCGAGTGAGGAAGTTGAGTTGAGAGCGAATATGAAGAAGAAGAAGGATGATGTAGATTTGGATGCGGTGATGGAAGATTTGTTTGGAGACATAGCGGATTTGAAGGAAGAGTGGGAGGGGGAGGAAGTGGCTAAGCCGATGGCAGCGTCATCGCCACGGCAGCAAGAGGTGTATGACACGGAGGTATTTGTGAGAATGAAGGATCGTGTGATGGCTTTGGAAAGTAACAATAGAAAGGTTTTGAAGGAGAATGATGAGCTGAAGGTGAAGGTTGAGGGGTATAGGGCAACAAGGGAAGAGTTGGAGAGCTTGAGAAAGAAGGAGAAGGAATGGATGGCGGAAAGGAGCGAGTTGATGAGGAAGGCAGGTTTGGTGGAGAGTTTGCGGGCGAGTGTGTCGAGGAAGGATGAAGAGATAGAGCGGATGCGAAGCGTGGTGAAGGAGACGGAGGAGGTGAAGGTCATTAATAAGAGGTTGACGGGTGAAGTGGAGCGACTGCATGAGCGTTTGAAGTGTCGAAAAAGAAGAGTGTATGAAGTCCATCTTCCCCTCTTTGAGAACAATATTTGCGACGCCCCAACCATCACGGATGATCCCAACGTAACCCAGCAGTGTTATGAGGGCGACGGAGTCCGCTGTCTCCACATGAGCATGGACGTTACCGGTCAGCTCGAAGACTTCGTCGTCCGAAAAGTTCGGAAGAAAGTTCCCAGTAAGCTTCCTCAACATGATCATTTTTGTAGCTCATCTAATCTCCTATTCTTTTTCTTTCAGAGTTTTTGCAGAAGTGAGAGGAGTGTCGGTGGACGGAGAACGACCCATGGGCTCTTTTAAGGGCCAACCTTCTAATGCAGCTAAAGCGGTCCCAAGCCCGCCACATATCCTCGGATATGGAATGCAGAGGGGAAGAAAAATAATGAATGGAATGAAATGGGAGGACACTCACGCGCCACACGCAACATAACACACTTCTCTCTTCCGTAGTCTAACAAGCTCTTTACACATGGATCGCAGTCGATTGCTATCCCTGTATCAGAAGTGTAAGCTATCTTAATTTTATTTGACACTATTTCATCTATCATCATCGTCCATATGAAATGTTTTAAGATTTACAAGTTAGACTAAGCGTGCTACTATTTCCCAATGAAAATGTATACATGGTTAAATCATCCACTTAACCCCATCCGTAGTCTAACAAGCTCTTTACACATGGATCGCAGTCGATTGCTATCCCTGTATCAGAAGTGTAAGCTATCTTAATTTTATTTGACACTATTTCATCTATCATCATCGTCCATATGAAATGTTTTAAGATTTACAAGTTAGACTAAGCGTGCTACTATTTCCCAATGAAAATGTATACATGGTTAAATCATCCACTTAACCCCATCCGTAGTCTAACAAGCTCTTTACACATGGATCGCAGTCGATTGCTATCCCTGTATCAGAAGTGTAAGCTATCTTAATTTTATTTGACACTATTTCATCTACCATTATCACCCATATGAAATGTTATAAGATTTGCAAGTTAGACTAAGCGTGCTACTATTTCCAAATGAAAAAGTATACATGGTTAAATTATTCACTAAAGCCCCATTCAAGTAAGTCAGTATGAAAGCAAAGATAATACGAAATAAACATTTATTATGGCATGTATTTTAAAAGGTCTTCATCGTCAATATCGTCCCAGAGTCTGACTTCACATAGATCACAAAAACAGTTGAGCTGCTTTAAACGTTCTTCTGCAGCGTCCCTCACGTTGTCAATGTACGCCCACTCCGCCACGGTTCGCGGTTGGGAGTTAGGGGTGTACCACTCCCATATTTGATGCAACTGCGACTTGCTGGTCATCTCCATCACATCGTCAGTATCGTACTGGAGATACTTCCACCTCACGCCTGTTAAGTCGGGACACTCCTTCTCACATACACTCTCCTCTTCCTCGTCCGCTGGTAATGATAACTTTCGTATATTGTCCAGTCGGTACACCTTCTCCACCTTCGCCTTTCTTGGTGCATTTGGTGTAACGAGCGCCTTTGGTGTTGAGCATGGAGAGGAGAACTCCAATGCGGTATTTGGTGTTGTTGGAGGGCTTGTCATGTTGACTGTGAATAATGACTTTGAAATGTTTTCTAATTCTTAAGTATACACAAGCAGCCAATCAGAATGAACATCCAATGAATGAAGAGAATGAAAGTATATAAGCAAAGTGATATCCGTATCATTTCACTCTGTCTTTGAGACGCATAATTGAACTGTTCTCTGACGAATTCTGTATTTGAGGCGTACAAGTGAACTGCTCTTTAGTGAATTTCAAATTTGAGTGAAGTCTCTATCTTGTTGAAGTATCAAGCTTAAACATAATTTCGTTCAAATGGTAAGTTGAAAATTTCCTCTCTCATCTCCCTCAAACGTGTAGCTAATAGCATCTTCCTCAATTTCAGGCATCAACTTCATCACCAACGCCCTCCCTTCTCGAGGAAAGTTTAGAGTTGTTGAGTCAAGGTAGGTTGTAACAATACACTGAGACTTGAACAGAGATGAAAGAATGATTTCTCTTTCAGGTGATACCAGTTCCATCTCGTGCGAGTCCATCTCAACATTGTCGCGGGAATGTGACGATCGGCAATGTGCTGACTGTGGACACATCTTCACGAGGAAGCGTGATCTCATCCGACACATCAAGCGAGGTGTTTGTAGACCTAAGCCGGCATCAATCTCCGAAGGTAGGGATGATTCTGTTAACGATGTCTCCTTTTCTTGCGATTTATGCATTCAGTCTTTCGAGACACGTTTTGAACTATCTTCGCACAGACTTCAACATACACACACGAACGATACCTACACCAACGGTACCTCCTCTATCCGACTCACTGAGGTGTCCATAAATAATTTAGTGAGGAACTACCAGATGGACTCCTCAGAAACCATTGCTAACTTTGAGGAATGGTTTCATCAAAATTCATCATTGATAGAAGCGCTCTTCAACAATTTAGACAATTTTAGAATGAAGGCGCTCATCTATCTTAAAATAAAATATGTAAAAATCGACCACCATACTGGACAAATAATAGAGAGGTTGGAGTTTCACATACCCTCCTCTCCTGCAACCGAAGTTGTAGACTGTGAGTCTTGGATAAATTTTCATATCCAAGGGTTAAAATTAAATATAGATAAATTTAACGAGCGTGATAGTGGACTCGTTTTTGATGGTATTGAGACCGCTATGATCAAAATCAGTTTATTAGGAAATCATAGTGGTCGAGGCTCCTTTAAACTTCCGAAAAATTTAAGAAATAAAGCAGCAGTCATTTCTGTAGATTGCGAATCGCAATGTTTTAAGTATGCCGTCCTCTCCATTCTCCACTATAATGATGTGCAGAATAGTCGATACCGCAAGAGTAAGTATCAACAGTGGGAGAATGAATTAAACTTCGATGACTGTAATAGTGACGATATGAAAATTAAAGATATAGAAAAATTTGAAAAATTGAACAACATCAAAATAGTTCTCCATGTTTGGGAAAAGGGATTGAAGGGTGTGCGCTACAACTCGCGTTCGAGTTGTTATGAACGTACAATAAACCTGTTATTAGTAAAACAGGATGATAGTGAGGAATGGCACTACTGTGGTATTCCCAAAATCTCTCGCTTATACCACCACTTAGAAAACTCTAGTAGAGAGTTATATTACTGCGACAGATGTATTCGCCACTTTAGGAGGAAAACTAAATTTGAAACTCATTACGAATGGTGTAAGCGAGGTAAACTGCAAATGGAGCGCATGCCCAAAGATAAGGAGTTTTCATATAGAGAGAATGGTGATGAACTAAGTCCTCTTCGTGTCATCTATGCTGACATCGAATGTTATATCGATGATAACATCCATCGACCAGCAGCCATTTCCTGCTATGAAGTATGGCATG
Source organism: Prostheceraeus crozeri (assembly GCA_907163375.1). Classification (NCBI taxonomy): domain Eukaryota; kingdom Metazoa; phylum Platyhelminthes; order Polycladida; family Euryleptidae; genus Prostheceraeus; species Prostheceraeus crozeri. Next base: position 32,721 of record CAJQUW010014980.1, read on the forward strand.
ATCACTTTAGGGGTAGGCAAAATAAAATGCGCGTCTGGCAAGGTGAGGATTGTATTTACCAATTCCTACAATTCCTCGAACAGGCTGTAAAATTTCAACAAAAACATGATGGTGAACTCTATCGCAGATCATTGCATATGACAGCAGATGATCAAGCAAAATTTGATAGTTGCAACGTTTGCCCCAAATGTAGGAAAACATTTGACGATGATAAGATTAAGAAAGTGCGCGACCATGATCACATCACTGCTAAATTTAGAAACGCACTCTGTTTAAAATGTAATTTTTCGCTGAGGATGAAGCGGCGTACATTACCCGTCATTTTCCACAATTTCAAGGGCTACGACAGCCATATGATAATAAAAGGAGGTTTAGGTCAAATGAAAGAGTGGAAGCTTGATGTAATAGCGCAAACGAGAGAGAAGTTTATGGCCATGACAGCAAAAGTGCCTGTCGATAAAACTAAAGAAAATAAGACGGTCTATTTTGATATAAAATTTTTAGATTCCTACCAATTTATGACTGCATCACTGGCCTCTCTCGTGCAAAATCTAAAGTCTCTTCCACTAACACAAAATCTTAAGAAACAATACCCAAATCTAACCGATGAAGTCATCACACGGAAAGGAGTCTTTCCATATGCATATTTTGATGCGATTAGTAAACTCGGCGAGACTTCTCTTCCGCCCATAGATAAATTTAAAAATGATTTGACCGGCGCAGAATGTAAGACCGAAGATTATGATCATGCACAAGATGCATGGATAAAATTTGACTGCCATACATTTGGTGAATATATGATTGCCTACCTTAAGTTAGATGTATTTTTGCTGGCTGATGTATTTCAGGAGTTTCGACGAGTGGCATTAGAAGAAGATAAGTTAGATCCCGTCCACTTTGTCAGTCTACCAGCCATGTCATTTAAGTCTGCTTTTAAAATGACTGGTGAGACCATTCATCTCTTACAAGATCCAGAGATGTATAATTTATTTGAGCGAGGAATTCGCGGTGGTCTCACATTTGTAAATAAACATAGGTTAAAATCTGAAACAGTAGGTAATGATCATACCCATCTGAAGTATTATGACCAAAATAATTTGTATGGTAGTTCATTATCCAAACCGCTACCTCACTCTGAGTTTAGCTGGTTAGATGATAGTGATATTCAACATTTCTCCAACCCTTCTAACATACTAGCAATTCCAGATGAAGGTGATTGGGGATATTATTTTGAGATAGATCTAATCTATCCAAATAATATTAAACATAAAACCGTAGATTTTCCACTCGCACCCGAATCAGGTGAAGTGAGCAAAGATATGTTTTCCGACTTTATGAAACAATTTCATAAAGATTTAGAATAATGTGGACAACCCGACTATAAGCCTTGCCGCAAACTTTTGCTCACTCAATATGATAAAGAAAACTATCTAGTCCACTTTAGCATCTTAAAATTTTATTTAGAAATGGGCATGATTTTAAAAAGAGTTCACCGCATTATTAAATTTAGACAGAAAGCCTTCCTCAAGCCATATATTGATAGCAACAGCCAGAAACGTGCACTAGCCCAAAATAACTTTGAAAAAGATTTCTATAAATATAAGAACAACAGTCTATTTGGTAAGACGATGGAGGATGTTAGAAAGCGCGTAAACTACAAACTAGTTAATGATGATCAAAAGTATCACAAATTGACCTCATCACCTCTATTCATCGATAGAGACATAATCGATGAGGATCTTGTAGGTATTAAAATGATAAAATCTGAAGTTGAGTTGTGCAAACCCATCTATATTGGTCAAGCTGTTCTAGATTACTCCAAGCTTGAAATGTATCAACTCTTCTATAAAATACTAAAACCGTGTCCTCTCGTAAAAGAGGTTCGTTTGTTGGGTGGTGATACAGATAGTTTCTTTTTAGGTATTACCACTCAAAAAGATTTAAATTTCAATGAAGTAGGAAAATCTTTAGAAAGATATTTTGATACATCAAATTATCCTGCTGATCATCCACTCTACTCCATCAAAAATAAGGCAAAACTTGGCTGCTTTAAGGATGAGACAGCAGGGAAGGAAATAGATGAAATGATTCTCCTCCGTCCAAAAATGTATTCTATGAAATTAAAGGATAGCGACGATAGTATTAAGCGTGCTAAAGGCATATCAAGATCATTGGTCTCTAACATGAAACATAAGAATTTCAGGAAAGCCTATAGAAATAAAAATATAACGTTTGTCAATATGACAATCTTAAAATCTAAGTCGCATGAGATCAAAACTCATACTTTTAGGAAACGGGCGCTTTCAGCATGGGAGGATAAGAGGTGCTGGTTAGAACACAACATATCTCTTCCACATGGACATCCTGACACAAACATACCACCACCCAAAAGAATTAAACTCACACTACCACATTCAGGAGACGTCTTAGCATAATCATCCTTAACTTAGTATTTTGATGTTGATTTCTGTCGATAAACATTGTTGTTTTATGTATCGCATGAGATTGTTTTTTCCTTGTGAATATGTGTCCACATCTGTACATTCCCCATGTGATGACTTTTCCACTGAAAGACATTTTTCCTATCCCTGTATATTTCCACCCTTCACGAAGTAAAAAGACTTTTTGTATATAACAATGTTTATTGAAGTGCGCTCATGTATATATTTTCAGTGGATGTTGTATAAAGTCTGTTGCTTCACATTCATGTACATATTTCAATAAACATATCACAATGACTTCACTTTGTTTTCCGAAACACTAACGTTATGAGGGATTTAGTATCTTTCACATGGATGCACTCTTGTAAACCATTGGTAATTTTGATAGCAATAGAGGGTATAGTTTGTTTGACGACGGGATGATAGAAAATAGATTCAAACATCTTCTCGACTATTCCATATGAAGCGTCTTTATCATGAATGAAATCACGTAAAATGTATTCTTTTTTCTCACCAACAGAAATAGGTAGAATCAAATCACTTTGAATGTAAAGGTGCTGTTCATGTTTATCAAGTGTCATTGGTGTTTCTATACCAATCGTATGCGCAGCAGCAAACACTGTTTGTAGCATTGAAAAACCAAAGAGTTTTTTCAAATTTTTACTCAATTGACATTGAATGTCATCACCCAGTTTCAGAACAACGCGTTGATTTTCAATTGAAAACGAAATGTGGTGTGTCTTTGCATCATATTTACTTTTCATCACATGCTTCAACTTCTGTTGTATATAAGGATTTACTACATGAATGAAGCTTTCAACTGTATGATATAGACGCGGCATTATATTGATAGCAACTTTAGATTCTTCATAAGACTGGTAAATTTTCTTGATGCGATCGCCATAGATGTCCACCCACCATTCATCATTAACTGAATCAGCTTTAGTGTGATATTCATGTAGTAAATCCTTATATACAACAGAAGTTGAAGCATGTGATGAAAAGTAAATATGATGCAAAGACACACCACATTTCGTTTTCAATTGAAAATCAACGCGTTGTTCTGAAACTGGGTGATGACATTCAATGTCAATTGAGTAAAAATTTGAAAAAACTCTTTGGTTTTTCAATGCTACAAACAGTGTTTGCTGCTGCGCATACGATTGGTATAGAAACACCAATGACACTTGATAAACATGAACAGCACCTTTACATTCAAAGTGATTTGATTCTACCTATTTCTGTTGGTGAGAAAAAAGAATACATTTTACGTGATTTCATTCATGATAAAGACGCTTCATATGGAATAGTCGAGAAGATGTTTGAATCTATTTTCTATCATCCCGTCGTCAAACAAACTATACCCTCTATTGCTATCAAAATTACCAATGGTTTACAAGAGTGCATCCATGTGAAAGATACTAAATCCCTCATAACGTTAGTGTTTCGGAAAACAAAGTGAAGTCATTGTGATATGTTTATTGAAATATGTACATGAATGTGAAGCAACAGACTTTATACAACATCCACTGAAAATATATACATGAGCGCACTTCAATAAACATTGTTATATACAAAAAGTCTTTTTACTTCGTGAAGGGTGGAAATATACAGGGATAGGAAAAATGTCTTTCAGTGGAAAAGTCATCACATGGGGAATGTACAGATGTGGACACATATTCACAAGGAAAAAACAATCTCATGCGATACATAAAACAACAATGTTTATCGACAGAAATCAACATCAAAATACTAAGTTAAGGATGATTATGCTAAGACGTCTCCTGAATGTGGTAGTGTGAGTTTAATTCTTTTGGGTGGTGGTATGTTTGTGTCAGGATGTCCATGTGGAAGAGATATGTTGTGTTCTAACCAGCACCTCTTATCCTCCCATGCTGAAAGCGCCCGTTTCCTAAAAGTATGAGTTTTGATCTCATGCGACTTAGATTTTAAGATTGTCATATTGACAAACGTTATATTTTTATTTCTATAGGCTTTCCTGAAATTCTTATGTTTCATGTTAGAGACCAATGATCTTGATATGCCTTTAGCACGCTTAATACTATCGTCGCTATCCTTTAATTTCATAGAATACATTTTTGGACGGAGGAGAATCATTTCATCTATTTCCTTCCCTGCTGTCTCATCCTTAAAGCAGCCAAGTTTTGCCTTATTTTTGATGGAGTAGAGTGGATGATCAGCAGGATAATTTGATGTATCAAAATATCTTTCTAAAGATTTTCCTACTTCATTGAAATTTAAATCTTTTTGAGTGGTAATACCTAAAAAGAAACTATCTGTATCACCACCCAACAAACGAACCTCTTTTACGAGAGGACACGGTTTTAGTATTTTATAGAAGAGTTGATACATTTCAAGCTTGGAGTAATCTAGAACAGCTTGACCAATATAGATGGGTTTGCACAACTCAACTTCAGATTTTATCATTTTAATACCTACAAGATCCTCATCGATTATGTCTCTATCGATGAATAGAGGTGATGAGGTCAATTTGTGATACTTTTGATCATCATTAACTAGTTTGTAGTTTACGCGCTTTCTAACATCCTCCATCGTCTTACCAAATAGACTGTTGTTCTTATATTTATAGAAATCTTTTTCAAAGTTATTTTGGGCTAGTGCACGTTTCTGACTGTTGCTATCAATATATGGCTTGAGGAAGGCTTTCTGTCTAAATTTAATAATGCGGTGAACTCTTTTTAAAATCATGCCCATTTCTAAATAAAATTTTAAGATGCTAAAGTGGACTAGATAGTTTTCTTTATCATATTGAGTGAGCAAAAGTTTGCGGCAAGGCTTATAGTCGGGTTGTCCACATGATTCTAAATCTTTATGAAATTGTTTCATAAAGTCGGAAAACATATCTTTGCTCACTTCACCTGATTCGGGTGCGAGTGGAAAATCTACGGTTTTATGTTTAATATTATTTGGATAGATTAGATCTATCTCAAAATAATATCCCCAATCACCTTCATCTGGAATTGCTAGTATGTTAGAAGGGTTGGAGAAATGTTGAATATCACTATCATCTAACCAGCTAAACTCAGAGTGAGGTAGCGGTTTGGATAATGAACTACCATACAAATTATTTTGGTCATAATACTTCAGATGGGTATGATCATTACCTACTGTTTCAGATTTTAACCTATGTTTATTTACAAATGTGAGACCACCGCGAATTCCTCGCTCAAATAAATTATACATCTCTGGATCTTGTAAGAGATGAATGGTCTCACCAGTCATTTTAAAAGCAGACTTAAATGACATGGCTGGTAGACTGACAAAGTGGACGGGATCTAACTTATCTTCTTCTAATGCCACTCGTCGAAACTCCTGAAATACATCAGCCAGCAAAAATACATCTAACTTAAGGTAGGCAATCATATATTCACCAAATGTATGGCAGTCAAATTTTATCCATGCATCTTGTGCATGATCATAATCTTCGGTCTTACATTCTGCGCCGGTCAAATCATTTTTAAATTTATCTATGGGCGGAAGAGAAGTCTCGCCGAGTTTACTAATCGCATCAAAATATGCATATGGAAAGACTCCTTTCCGTGTGATGACTTCATCGGTTAGATTTGGGTATTGTTTCTTAAGATTTTGTGTTAGTGGAAGAGACTTTAGATTTTGCACGAGAGAGGCCAGTGATGCAGTCATAAATTGGTAGGAATCTAAAAATTTTATATCAAAATAGACCGTCTTATTTTCTTTAGTTTTATCGACAGGCACTTTTGCTGTCATGGCCATAAACTTCTCTCTCGTTTGCGCTATTACATCAAGCTTCCACTCTTTCATTTGACCTAAACCTCCTTTTATTATCATATGGCTGTCGTAGCCCTTGAAATTGTGGAAAATGACGGGTAATGTACGCCGCTTCATCCTCAGCGAAAAATTACATTTTGAACAGAGTGCGTTTCTAAATTTAGCAGTGATGTGATCATGGTCGCGCACTTTCTTAATCTTATCATCGTCAAATGTTTTCCTACATTTGGGGCAAACGTTGCAACTATCAAATTTTGCTTGATCATCTGCTGTCATATGCAATGATCTGCGATAGAGTTCACCATCATGTTTTTGTTGAAATTTTACAGCCTGTTCGAGGAATTGTAGGAATTGGTAAATACAATCCTCACCTTGCCAGACGCGCATTTTATTTTGCCTACCCCTAAAGTGATCATGCCATACTTCATAGCAGGAAATGGCTGCTGGTCGATGGATGTTATCATCGATATAACATTCGATGTCAGCATAGATGACACGAAGAGGACTTAGTTCATCACCATTCTCTCTATATGAAAACTCCTTATCTTTGGGCATGCGCTCCATTTGCAGTTTACCTCGCTTACACCATTCGTAATGAGTTTCAAATTTAGTTTTCCTCCTAAAGTGGCGAATACATCTGTCGCAGTAATATAACTCTCTACTAGAGTTTTCTAAGTGGTGGTATAAGCGAGAGATTTTGGGAATACCACAGTAGTGCCATTCCTCACTATCATCCTGTTTTACTAATAACAGGTTTATTGTACGTTCATAACAACTCGAACGCGAGTTGTAGCGCACACCCTTCAATCCCTTTTCCCAAACATGGAGAACTATTTTGATGTTGTTCAATTTTTCAAATTTTTCTATATCTTTAATTTTCATATCGTCACTATTACAGTCATCGAAGTTTAATTCATTCTCCCACTGTTGATACTTACTCTTGCGGTATCGACTATTCTGCACATCATTATAGTGGAGAATGGAGAGGACGGCATACTTAAAACATTGCGATTCGCAATCTACAGAAATGACTGCTGCTTTATTTCTTAAATTTTTCGGAAGTTTAAAGGAGCCTCGACCACTATGATTTCCTAATAAACTGATTTTGATCATAGCGGTCTCAATACCATCAAAAACGAGTCCACTATCACGCTCGTTAAATTTATCTATATTTAATTTTAACCCTTGGATATGAAAATTTATCCAAGACTCACAGTCTACAACTTCGGTTGCAGGAGAGGAGGGTATGTGAAACTCCAACCTCTCTATTATTTGTCCAGTATGGTGGTCGATTTTTACATATTTTATTTTAAGATAGATGAGCGCCTTCATTCTAAAATTGTCTAAATTGTTGAAGAGCGCTTCTATCAATGATGAATTTTGATGAAACCATTCCTCAAAGTTAGCAATGGTTTCTGAGGAGTCCATCTGGTAGTTCCTCACTAAATTATTTATGGACACCTCAGTGAGTCGGATAGAGGAGGTACCGTTGGTGTAGGTATCGTTCGTGTGTGTATGTTGAAGTCTGTGCGAAGATAGTTCAAAACGTGTCTCGAAAGACTGAATGCATAAATCGCAAGAAAAGGAGACATCGTTAACAGAATCATCCCTACCTTCGGAGATTGATGCCGGCTTAGGTCTACAAACACCTCGCTTGATGTGTCGGATGAGATCACGCTTCCTCGTGAAGATGTGTCCACAGTCAGCACATTGCCGATCGTCACATTCCCGCGACAATGTTGAGATGGACTCGCACGAGATGGAACTGGTATCACCTGAAAGAGAAATCATTCTTTCATCTCTGTTCAAGTCTCAGTGTATTGTTACAACCTACCTTGACTCAACAACTCTAAACTTTCCTCGAGAAGGGAGGGCGTTGGTGATGAAGTTGATGCCTGAAATTGAGGAAGATGCTATTAGCTACACGTTTGAGGGAGATGAGAGAGGAAATTTTCAACTTACCATTTGAACGAAATTATGTTTAAGCTTGATACTTCAACAAGATAGAGACTTCACTCAAATTTGAAATTCACTAAAGAGCAGTTCACTTGTACGCCTCAAATACAGAATTCGTCAGAGAACAGTTCAATTATGCGTCTCAAAGACAGAGTGAAATGATACGGATATCACTTTGCTTATATACTTTCATTCTCTTCATTCATTGGATGTTCATTCTGATTGGCTGCTTGTGTATACTTAAGAATTAGAAAACATTTCAAAGTCATTATTCACAGTCAACATGACAAGCCCTCCAACAACACCAAATACCGCATTGGAGTTCTCCTCTCCATGCTCAACACCAAAGGCGCTCGTTACACCAAATGCACCAAGAAAGGCGAAGGTGGAGAAGGTGTACCGACTGGACAATATACGAAAGTTATCATTACCAGCGGACGAGGAAGAGGAGAGTGTATGTGAGAAGGAGTGTCCCGACTTAACAGGCGTGAGGTGGAAGTATCTCCAGTACGATACTGACGATGTGATGGAGATGACCAGCAAGTCGCAGTTGCATCAAATATGGGAGTGGTACACCCCTAACTCCCAACCGCGAACCGTGGCGGAGTGGGCGTACATTGACAACGTGAGGGACGCTGCAGAAGAACGTTTAAAGCAGCTCAACTGTTTTTGTGATCTATGTGAAGTCAGACTCTGGGACGATATTGACGATGAAGACCTTTTAAAATACATGCCATAATAAATGTTTATTTCGTATTATCTTTGCTTTCATACTGACTTACTTGAATGGGGCTTTAGTGAATAATTTAACCATGTATACTTTTTCATTTGGAAATAGTAGCACGCTTAGTCTAACTTGCAAATCTTATAACATTTCATATGGGTGATAATGGTAGATGAAATAGTGTCAAATAAAATTAAGATAGCTTACACTTCTGATACAGGGATAGCAATCGACTGCGATCCATGTGTAAAGAGCTTGTTAGACTACGGATGGGGTTAAGTGGATGATTTAACCATGTATACATTTTCATTGGGAAATAGTAGCACGCTTAGTCTAACTTGTAAATCTTAAAACATTTCATATGGACGATGATGATAGATGAAATAGTGTCAAATAAAATTAAGATAGCTTACACTTCTGATACAGGGATAGCAATCGACTGCGATCCATGTGTAAAGAGCTTGTTAGACTACGGATGGGGTTAAGTGGATGATTTAACCATGTATACATTTTCATTGGGAAATAGTAGCACGCTTAGTCTAACTTGTAAATCTTAAAACATTTCATATGGACGATGATGATAGATGAAATAGTGTCAAATAAAATTAAGATAGCTTACACTTCTGATACAGGGATAGCAATCGACTGCGATCCATGTGTAAAGAGCTTGTTAGACTACGGAAGAGAGAAGTGTGTTATGTTGCGTGTGGCGCGTGAGTGTCCTCCCATTTCATTCCATTCATTATTTTTCTTCCCCTCTGCATTCCATATCCGAGGATATGTGGCGGGCTTGGGACCGCTTTAGCTGCATTAGAAGGTTGGCCCTTAAAAGAGCCCATGGGTCGTTCTCCGTCCACCGACACTCCTCTCACTTCTGCAAAAACTCTGAAAGAAAAAGAATAGGAGATTAGATGAGCTACAAAAATGATCATGTTGAGGAAGCTTACTGGGAACTTTCTTCCGAACTTTTCGGACGACGAAGTCTTCGAGCTGACCGGTAACGTCCATGCTCATGTGGAGACAGCGGACTCCGTCGCCCTCATAACACTGCTGGGTTACGTTGGGATCATCCGTGATGGTTGGGGCGTCGCAAATATTGTTCTCAAAGAGGGGAAGATGGACTTCATACACTCTTCTTTTTCGACACTTCAAACGCTCATGCAGTCGCTCCACTTCACCCGTCAACCTCTTATTAATGACCTTCACCTCCTCCGTCTCCTTCACCACGCTTCGCATCCGCTCTATCTCTTCATCCTTCCTCGACACACTCGCCCGCAAACTCTCCACCAAACCTGCCTTCCTCATCAACTCGCTCCTTTCCGCCATCCATTCCTTCTCCTTCTTTCTCAAGCTCTCCAACTCTTCCCTTGTTGCCCTATACCCCTCAACCTTCACCTTCAGCTCATCATTCTCCTTCAAAACCTTTCTATTGTTACTTTCCAAAGCCATCACACGATCCTTCATTCTCACAAATACCTCCGTGTCATACACCTCTTGCTGCCGTGGCGATGACGCTGCCATCGGCTTAGCCACTTCCTCCCCCTCCCACTCTTCCTTCAAATCCGCTATGTCTCCAAACAAATCTTCCATCACCGCATCCAAATCTACATCATCCTTCTTCTTCTTCATATTCGCTCTCAACTCAACTTCCTCACTCGAACTCCCATCACTCGAACTCCCCTCACTCGCATTCCTCACCACTTTCTCCCCAATCACGTCCTGAATCGTGGCCACCGCCTTTCTCACCTCTTCCCTTTCCAACAACTCTCCCTCAAACCATGCCTTGAACCCCTTCTCTCCGATGTTCCCACTCTCACACTGCAAATGCGCCTTCATAAATTCCTTCTCATCCCCCATCACACATTTCCGACAAGACACACACAACCTCAACATCACTTTCCTCTCATGGCCCATCGTCCCCTCTTTTTCTTTTAAGTGTTTCTTCAGTTCGCTACCTCTAGCAATCTTTCCACAGCTACACTTGCCCACCAACATCTTGGCATTACTCGCTTTTGTCATGATAATTCTGTAAAGATAGAGTAAAATTTGATAGCAAGTGTTTATAGGATACTACTTGCTGATATGCATTGAAAGACTAAGTCACCAAACATTTGATAGCAAGTCAGCAACCGTTTGGGTGTTAAGCTCTTGAATCCGTTACAGGCGTTACTCAGAGGGGATCTTATCCCAGCTCCAAGGCCTCGACCCACAAATCCAACCTCGATCGGACAGAGCGTGCGTCATATCACTGTGTTGGTATCCGGGCCCCAGTTTTGACATGAAAACCGGTGGAGTTATTTACAAGAGGAAACGACCCAAGTCACAGAGACTCATAAACGACTGCTTTTTATTCAAAAACTTTAATTATTATCATTAAATATGAATTTAAATTTTTCAGTATTTTAGTACTACTCATAAAACGTTTATAAGTAGTCTGTCACCTTCAGCATAGCAAACGCTGTCGAATGTTTTTTGAATCAAGTCTAAAGGACTTGTAGAAGCAAAGTTATAGCCGTTTGAAGATTTCGGCCTACTATCATCAAATGGTCAGTCATGCTATACTGACTAACCTATAAGTCTGACACCTTAGCTGATATCAGCAATGTAAAGTCAGAAGTCCGATATCGGACCTCAAGAGAAACGACTTACCTGTAGTCAGTTTCTCAACTTAGTGAAATTCCTCTCCCGATCCCGTTCTTATATACCCTGTGAATATGCAATCGATAAGAGGGGGGGGGACGTCAGTGAAATTTCAAAATTTGATGAAAAATGTTTTGGTGACGGTCCCAGGTCGAAATTCCACACTTTGGAAAATTTTCAAATTTTTACCCATACAAAGTCACTCTGACACTTAGGATTTTTTCAGGTAAGCGAGCTCCGACCTAAAATCTTGTAACCGCTCTAACTTTTGAACGAAGACAGATAGGAACAAGCCGATTGTTTCACTGAATTTGTCTCACTCTTAGCTTTCAAACGAGCTATCGCACGACAAAATCCGTCCACTGGAAGCCAAAATCGAAGCAAGCTGTCCAGAGGGGGGGGGACGTCAGTGAAATTTCAAAATTTGATGAAAAATGTTTTGGTGACGGTTCCAGGTCGAAATTCCACACTTTGGAAAATTTTCAAATTTTTACCCATACAAAGTCACTCTGACACTTAGGATTTTTTCAGGTAAGCGAGCTCCGACCTAAAATCTTGTAACCGCTCTAACTTTTGAACGAAGACAGATAGGAACAAGCCGATTCTTTCACTGAATTTGTCTCACTCTTAGCTTTCAAACGAGCTATCGCACGACAAAATCCGTCCACTGGAAGCCAAAATCGAAGCAAGCTGTCCAGAGGGGGGGGGGGACGTCAGTGAAAATTTTTTCTCTCCGATTTCGCTGGAAACATCCTTCCTAACCCAAAATTTCACGTAGATTCCGAATCTGGCCTCCGTTTTCTCATCCGATGCTTCGTTTGGGCGCTACACACCAAAACATCCCAAATTCTAACTCTGTCGTTTTTTCGAAAAATGTTGAAAATTTTTTCTCGCCGATTGACTTGAAACTCACCATACAGATAGAGAATTTCACGCTGATTCCAAATCTGAAATCCGTTTTCCAATCCGATGCTTCGTTTTGAAGCTACAGCCCAAAACGTCCCAAATTCTAACTCTGTCGTTTTTCACCAATGTCCCAAAATCTTAAATGGCGTCTCACATCTAAACGAAGACAGATAGGAACAAGCCGATTCTTTCACTGAATTTGTCTCACTCTTAGCTTTCAAACGAGCTATCGCACGACAAAATCCGTCCACTAGAAGCCAAAATCGAAGCAAGCTGTGTAGGGGGGGGGGGACGTCAGCCGAAAATTTTTTCTCTCCGATTTCGCTGGAAACATCCTTCCTAACCCAAAATTTCACGTAGATTCCGAATCTGGACTCCGTTTTCTCATCCGAACACTCCTTCCACTCGAAACAACCCATTTACAACCCAACATTCAGCAGATTGCACCAAAAACATCACACACTATAGCCTCAACACTAATCCTGGCGGTCGCCCAAGTCCACCACGACACTCTATCGTTCCAGAGGGGGGGGACTCAGACCCGAAGCACCACGGCGGCCGACCACGACACTCTGCCGTTCCAGAGGGGGGGGGGCGCCGGTCGAGTGTTTGTCATTTGCTTACTACTGGCAGTGACGAACAAATAGAATCCACTACGTCGCCAGTCAAATGAATATCATCAGATCCTCCCAATTTCCTTATCTTCAATTGCACACGACCAGATAAACTGGGAGTTGGATTTTCTGAACCAAACGTATTGATAGTAAGTTCTTCATCAAAAGTAGACTTGATGCTTAATTCATCACAAATATCTTTGCGAATTAAAGTTCTCGTAGAACATTGGTCCAACAGAAGTCTGACTCTAGCCTCTCTACCATCCTGCGAACACAGAATAACTTTAGCGGATGGCAAAATTACTGCTCTATTGGCTTGAATTAATAATGAAATAGATGGGGCTTCTGTTGCATTCAACTGAACAGTTTCTGTAGTTTTCTTTCGGTAATCAGGACATATACTGATGTGATGAAATTTTGAGCACTGCTGGCATCTACGTCTATTCCTGCAATCTCTAGCATCGTGAAATTTGCGCAAACAAATGAAGCACCTTCGATTTTGCTTCAAAAAATCAACTCTTGATTCTATCTCATGCTTAATACAGCAGTCTGACGAAAAGTGCTCTCTTGACTCGCAATAAATGCAAAACTTTAAAAATTTATTTTTTTTGGATTTAATGCGCTTTTCAGCTGTATGACACATAGTTGGTAGAGCGACTGCTGACCCATTTGACTGCGTAATAGCTTTAGGACAGTTTGGCGTTTCAATATTTTTTATACTGCCAGTGAATCTTTCTTTACACTCGTCGCGAATGGCTATCTCTTTATTGAGCAACTGAAGAAATCCACCAAGTGTGTAAATATTCTTGAAAAAATTATCGGAGGCTGACAGCATACGGAGACGGATATCATCAGGCAATTTCTGTATAAGAATCGGCATTAACATCGCTTCGTAATTATCTGGCGAAACATTCAAATTATCCAAATATCGCGTATGCATAGTTATATCGCATTGGAATTGTTTCAGTGACCTTGGATTGTTATTAACGCATTTACAACTTTGAAGTTTCTTGAAGTGTTCTCGTTTTATCGAGTCTTTATTTCCAAATCGTTCGATAAGTAATTCAATGGCTAGATCAAAATTATGCTCGCTTAATGAAAGACCAGATAAACATGATTCTGCTTCAGCGATTAGACTTGACATGAGATATGTAAATTTCTGTACCTTAGACAAACTCTCATTATTCAAAATTGCTGTCACAAATATATCCCAGAAACCGTTAAACTCCAACTTATTACCAGAGAATTTCGGTAATTCTAACTTCGGCAACTTGATAGACGCAACATTCGATTTCAATTTCTCTTTACGACAGCTGTCATTGCTTTTGAAATACTCCTCGACCTTCTCTATTACCGCAATTATTCTTACATTATAATCCAATGAATTATTGATATCATCAGTAAGGTCATTTTCATCCATAATTTCATGAATGGATTCATTTAAAGAATCGAGGTGAGTACTTTTATCTCTCAATGTTTTCTTCAAGTAATGTAACTTGTCATCTTCATGACTAATTAAACTCTTTTCGGTCATATTGATATATCGAGTTACCACTACTCGTAACCTGCTGCGTTTTTGAATGAGTTGCTTAAGTTCATCCTTAAGATCGGGGTCAAGTAATTCACTGTCACTCATGGCAAAAAAATGTCACACTATAGGATCAGAGCAGTACGTTTACCCCGAAATAATCCCCAGGCCAAACGTTTAATAACAGTAATTCAAAAATAGTTGTGAATAGCTCAAAGAAATGATACCTCACAAACAGGAAACTGATACGAAATTAGCACGTATACAATGTCAAAACGTGCGTTATGTTATACTCGTAAAATTGCGAAATGAAAAATGAATACGATTGTGTGGCTAAATAGACAAACACAAATACGAGTTAAATCTACGTATACTGGTAAATACCACGACACGTTGAGAAAAAGATTATATAAATAATAGTATTCTTATCTCACTTTCTCCCAGGTCATAGGGAGTTTAGTCTGCAGGTATCACGACACTTCTTTGGAGCAGCGATTGGCTGGAAACTGACTGAGGAACTTGAAACAGTCTTGCACTTTAAGGAAAGATAGTCAATTAGAGCAGTGAGCCAGAGGAACTGCCAACAACGGCAACGAGCAACCAGTCGAAGCAGGAACAAGGCGAGGAACTAGGCGAACGGACAGGAACAGCAACGAGTGACCAGTCAGAGCAGGAACAAGGTGAGGAACCAGGCGAACGGACAGGAACAGCAACGAGGGACCAGTCGGAGCAGGAACAAGGCGAGGAACCAGGCGAACGGACAGGAACAGCAACGAGCAACCAGTTGTTGTGAGACCCAGGTAAACAAACAGTTATGAGCTGTGGCGAAACTGGACCAGGAAACCAACCGAAAAACAATAACAGGCCAACACGAACAAGTAGCCTGTTGACAATCTGATTCCTCTGACAACAATTAACATGCAGCAACTACCACGTTGGGCGCCATGTCTTAGATTCTAGTTCTAACAACCGCAGATAGTCGGAAGAGAGAACAACCTTCTTGCTGCACGTATGTTATTGTTGTGAAACTGAACTGGCAACATGCGCAGTCCGCGGAATGAGTGCCAGTTCACGCCACGCAGTACGACAATAGAATTACACCACAATAGAACAAAGGGCATAACAAATAACATTTCACGACAAATGCATTTATAACAACAACAAACTGAATTCAAATCATAGTCATCTGCTGAATGTTAGTGGTAGTGAAATTTCAATTCTATTTGTGAACTTATTAAGTAAGTAAGTATAAGCGTATATTTGTACCAATGATAATCAGAACACTCGAATTATTGACACAGAGAAAAATAAAAAAAAATGTAACATTTAAAGATATACAGCAGCATTTAGAAGCAAAAATTCAAGTACACGTAATATTGTTAATCATAAGCGAGACATAAGGAAAAAACATAAATGGCCACTGCGGTGCATGCGAGATGGCACAAAGCCGTGAAGAGGATGTACTTCGAAATCTTCACATTTTCTGAAATAATCAATTGAACGATTTTTTCTTAATGAAGAAAGTGAAGGAAAATCGTCACATTTACAATGTTTCCCACAAATGATGACATGACTACTTTGATGAAACTTTTCAAGGTCTATTTCTAGTGATTTTGGAAGCCATGCTAACAAGGAAGCAGCATATGAGTAGAGACAAAATGATGGAGTTATATACATCCACTAATTGAACTCGCGATAACAAAGGTTTCAAAAGACGTATTGTATACAAACTGCAAGCTGCAAGGAAGTTCTCAATACAGCATCAACATGCGAATTCCATTTGAGCTTGTCATTCCAAATCACTCCAAGTATCTTGCATTCACTTACAACCTCAATGTCAGGATAAAAAGATATACATGTACAAGGAGAGCCACATCGGAATACCATTTGCTTGGATTTACGCAAATTTAGAGTCATATGATTTTGACGAATCCAAGCGAAAATATCCGTTAAATTATCACAGGATGTGTCGTTTTTAAAAATCGGCTCAATCAAGCTTACATCATCAGCATAGATGACAACGGTTGACAAAGGTGAAACTGAGAGCGAGCCCATGAGTACCGCAAATAACACAGGACCTAATACTGATCCTTGTGGGATTCGTGAAGGAACATTGAAAGTGGGGCCACATGCACTGTTGATTTTAATGCGAATCAACCTCTCCGTCAAATAACTTTTCAACCATGTTATGAAACCACCACTTACACCTCTATCAACAAGTCTGTCTAGCAAGATATTTGGCAGAATTTTATCAAATGCCTTCTTTAAATCAAGGCATGTCAATCTCACTGCCAGAACATCAGCTGAATGCATGTACTCAGTGATACTGTCATGCATTCTGATGAGAGCACCATCAGTCGATCCATATGGTCTAAACGCAAACTGGTTCGGTCCAAAAAGTGGAGAAAGCTGTGCATACGATGACTTTAAGACAAGCTTCTCAAAAATTTTACTCATTGAAGGTGTTAAGGAAATTGGACGGAAATAATTTAGTTCAGGTCTTTTGCACTTCGGGACGGGAACGATGTCGGCTAACTTCCAACACGAAGGGAATTTACGCTCCCTGACGGAACTTTCAAAAATGCAATGTAGTGGAGAAGCTGACCAATGACCACCTTCCTTCAAAATACGGTTCGGTATACCATCACCTCCGGACGATTTCGTACTCTTCAAATAAGTAAGTGCATCCCAAACATCATGAAGACCAATATCTGGATGCCAGTCATCGTCCGCGAAGTTCTTCAGCTCATCGTCACTGTCATAATTGTAATTACTACTCAGCTCACTCAGCATTTCTGACATTAAGTTCGTCTTGCCACCAAGTTTCGAAATGAGTGCGCCATAACAATTAGAGGAGACTTTTCCACGAATTTCATTAACTATTGTACTCTCCAAATATGCTTCGCGGAAGTGATTTGTCTATCAGTCCAAATGCGTTTTGACTTCATTACTTCGCTTCTTACTTTGCTTTTATAATGATTGTATAAACTCCATTGTCTTTGCCGGTTGGCACACCATTTCAAATTTATAAGATGCTTTAATAGCGGTGTAATCCACGGCTTGTCATTACTGGATAATACAACAAAAGTTACAGGTATGAAGGACATTGCAGCCTGTAGAATCACATAAAGTTCATTGCACATTTCATCCACATTATCAAGCGAGGTGATATTTGAGAAATCAGTTATTGACAAGACAAACACGAAATCATCAATTCTAGATTGACGGAAGTCCCAGACTTTTACTAATCTGCAGTCCCGTGGAGAGCTTTGACCAAATAACACAACAGAATTATGATCTGAGGAACAAAGAGGCGGGCCAGTTGTAGCATTGTCCTGACAGATATCCCATAATCCAGGACTGATCCAAATCTGATCAAGAAATGAATCATTTCTAGTTGGAGATTTGACACAGTTTCGCATAGAAAACTGAGTATCAAATAAGCGACTTGAGAAGTTATTGAAGTCGCCAGCAATCACAATATTTATACTTGGTAATCTCAATAATTCTTTATCAAGCATGTTGACAAAGAAATCCGAAATTTGCTGCAGATCAATGCTTTTTAAATTTGGAGGGATGTATACACAAATGAGAAATATATTCAAGGAAGAAATTCTCAAAGTGATCAACTCCATTGTTGAGGGAAAAGGATGAATTACCGTTTCGCAATGATAGCTCGTGTGGGAGTTTGAGCTGTTGTGCGTTGCCGTTCCGTTCGCATATTGGAAGTCTGTGTGTGATTATCTAATCGCGACTTTCCCTCTTCCCGTGCTAACTGCATGTGACGTCACTATTGACCATTAGCTGTGAATAAAGCTGAAACTCATATCACATCAAGTATGACATAAGCATGTTCTATTGAGAAGAGAGCACCTTCTTATTGACACGAATTGCTGTTTTTCCTTGCGTCAATACAAGCTATCACGGCAAAGGCGGGAATGAAGCTAATCGACGCGGTGAAGAAATTCTCGGGCGGCAGAGGCGAAGATGTTGAATTCTGGATGGATAAGTTCCTGCTAACAGCCGAAATCACCATTGAGAATAAGGACGAGAATACCGATGACCGACTGGCGAAAATCCTACCTATCTTCCTGGAGGGAGCGGCCTACACCACATGGAAGCAGATGCCCCCTGCAAAGCAATCCGACCTTAGCGCAATTAAGGCCGAACTCATGCGAATGTTTGGCCGCTCAAAGCTGCGCGCATGACAAGACTTGAAAGAAACGAAGCTGATACCGGGAGAGTCAGTAGACCTGGTCGTGGATCAGATCAAGAGCGCTCTTGGCGTCATGATCGGCAACCGAAGCGCAGTACCGGAACAACTCGTCTCGTATCATCTCGTGGACGCACTGCCAAAACAAATTGTACCTCAAGTCAAGGTTCAATGTGGAGAGAAGATGGAGCTGTCCCAGATCATTTCCTGTGCTAAAGCCCTTCTGGCGAACCCATCGGAACTTTTGGACATTGCGGCAGCTGGAACAACCAGCGTCGGAACACGCCAACGTTGGGATCCGCAGAGAACAAACAAACCGCGCTGCAGCGGCTGCAAGCGTATCGGACATCTTCTTCGGGACTGCAACACTATCTGCTACAGCTGTGGAGAAGTTGGGCATCTTCGATCCCATTGCCCCAAGTCTACTGCTTCGGGAAACGGACGTGCGGAGGTGGATGTGCCGGATCATGCTGCCCCCGCATCCGCGCATTAATCCGGACGATGTGGATCGATGGACACAAACTGCGAGTGCTGATTGATACCGGCTGCAGCGTTACTTTGCTAGGTGAGCACAGGGCTAAGGGGAAACGTCGCGAGCAGTCTAGTCTGTGTTTAGAGCTGATGAATAAGGACAAGTTGCATACTTGTGGTGCTGTCATGCTCAGGTCTGTTGTGACGGACGATGACGTTGAGTTAGGCCCGGTGAAAGCACATGTTGTTAAACGATTGCCGCTTGATGTCGATGTTGTGCTAGGTTTAGACATTCTATCTCACAAGAGACTCGAACTCAGCTATTGTGAGGGAGAAGTTACGGTTAAGTTCTCCCCAAACATCACCCATGTTACAGCTGCCGTCAGTATCGACGCTGACTGGGCCCCGCAAAGCCTAAGCGTTAGTGATAGCGACTTTACCGCCAGCTTCGTTGAAGGTCGATGGGTAGCTAGCTGGAAGTGGACCGAGGGTGGTAATACCGATAATTTGCATAAAACTCCCATTGACTATGTGAAACCCTGCGATCGGAATGGCTTCGATGCCGAAATGAATTCTTGAGTTAGCGAGGGGATACTAGTAAAGTATGACGCCACTCAGCATGGTGAAATTCAGAGTTTTTTGCCTACCATGGCTGTGCTCCAAGATAAAGGAGATAAAAAAAAGATTCGCCCGGTTTTAGATTATCGAATGCTGAACCAGGTCGTTTAAAGTTTTCCAGGGGGCTCAGTACCTCTATGTTCAGATAGGCTTCGGGAATGGCGGCAACGAGGGTCTAATTGTTCCCTCTTAGACTTACGTAAAGCTTATTTACAAATACACGTGCATGAGTCACTGTGGGTGCATCAGGCCGTTAGATGGAAAAATGAAATATACTTGCTCACCAGGCTGGGGTTCGGTCTCTCCGTCGCTCCTAAGATTATGACAGCAGTAGTAGATAATCACACACAGACTTCCAATATGCGAACGGAACGGCAACGCACAACAGCTCAAACTCCCACAGTTGGATTTGATATAGGCGCATACCCCGCCACCGACTCGATCACACCTATCACTCCTGTATATATCATATCCATCAATGCATATAATATCATCTGTGATTTTGTAATGTAGCCAAGACTCTGTAATAAGAGCAATGCCTGGGCACAATGACGACATTAGAACACAGAATTCATCAAACTTGGGTAGTAGAGATCTTGCATTTAAAAGAAGCATCGTTGGAAGATGTTTATGTAAAGTCCTTTGAATACCAAAACTCTTCAACGAAAATTCTGCGATGAAAGATTTTGACGGTGAACAATGCGATTCTTGAATATCACAACATCTTCCCCATTCGCTTTACGTTGATGCAGCTCATCTCTCAGACGTTTAAACTCTACTCTTTGTACTGCTGTTCTATCAGGACTTATGTAAGTGCGCTTAAAGTACATTGATGATCGTAGTTGCTTGGAGTTTTGCAATATCTTATTTCTGACAGATTGATTGCTCAAAGTCAGACAAAGAAGTCTTGGACGATTTGATCCAATACGACCAATGCGGCGCAAATTAGCAATGCATCCTGAACCCAAAGAACAACCAATTTCAGACGACATTTGAAGCACCTGACTACGATCATGCACATTCCTTTCTTCAAGGGACCCATCCACCTCATCAACGCCAGAGATGATAATATTGTTGATCTTTCTCAATCTTTCATCCAACTCTTCAAACATCATCACAGGTAACTCAGAAGACATTTTCTCACATGCAACTTTCACTGATTTTATTTCATCGTCATGTCTATTGGATGCCCTTTTCAAATCAACGATGCTTTGCTCAATGCTCCCAACACGTTTAGAAACGACACCCAGAGCAACTGAAATTTTTGATATTTCAGATTGAAAGCTGGAAACGATCTTCTTACTCTCTTCCAGTAATTGCTTAACGTCCATGTAACTGAGAGATGACTTGGTAGAATTATTGGATCTCGTTTTCATTGTAGGTGTAGCCATCTTTATAAAAAGAATTCTGAAGCCAGTATCAAACCCAATATAGCACGATCAGCAGTCCAAGACGTTGGCAGAAAATTTATCGCGTTCAGAAACACATAAATTTCACCCTGAATGTCAAAAGGTATATTTGAACTAGAGGACTTTCAACTGGCAGTCACACGTTGACGCCGCTACACTATGATAACATATCCGACCAGAGAATTAAACTTCTTATTATTCCAGGAATGAAAAAAATGAGTGCATGCAATGTCCGACACACTCTTCGTCACAGCTTGCTGGTGCAGAAAGATTGTTACAAACGCGCAATGTGAGCTAGGATCACGAATCACCGAAGCACAGACACAAAAACGATGATAGCTGGTAGAGCGAGGACGAATGGAGAAAATACCGACGGAATATCACAGCGAAGATGCCAAAGGTTCACAAATATATAAATTTTATCAAAATCCACACGATAGAACCGACGATAATCACAAAGCAGCAATAGCACGAGACGACAGCTACACACGACCAGTTCAGAGGAAGTAAAGCTTTAAATTTTTTATCATTGCCAATGCAGTAAGACCTGAATGCAACAATTCGACCAACTAGGGACAATATGATTATCTCTATTGACTTGGAATCATCGCATTGATGGATTGTACCTGAAGTGATGTCCCATAGTGACTATGGACAAAATCGATGCAATAAATGGAGGTGTCTATGAAAAAGTGACATGACGACTAAAAATGTCCGACAGAAATTCACTGACATACATGTACAATAATCAATATTTTGCTATTGATTCTGAAGGCATGCGATTCTTGGATCTGCATTTTTTACGCAAAAACTGTTTTGGCATTCTTAAGAATCAATCTTTCAAATAAATGATCACTTCGGTTACCGGGGTTGCGATGAACACGTTTTTCTTAAACCTTATAGTCAATCTGTAAAATTTGAAGCTTAAGTTCGGTATTCGTCACAGATGGAAATGGATGTAAGCAAAAATGTTTTGAATGAGTACATGTAACGAATACTGTCACGAGATGGCTTGAGCAAAACTTATGCTAATCGCAGTATTCGAACTGCAGTGTCCGAACTCATATCTGAGTAATATTCAGTACCTGAAATGCAAAATGTGGCAGGACAGTAACATCAAATCGATCCAAACGTGCACAAAATGAACAACCCCGAACAAATTAAGCAAAAAAATCAGACGACCTAGTTCACAACTACCTGAAGCATCAAGTTCATCTTCTAATATGAAAATTCTAGATGGTTGTCGACACCGGAGCGGAACAGATTGAGTTTCAAAATGAACAATTTGAAACAGGGAAGTACTCCTCTAACTGAAGTCCATCAACTTTCTCAAAATCCTATTTTAAGGACTGTACATGTACTTTAAAGAATTGTTCTTTTGTTTTGTATATATCAACTGTACTTCGATCTCTGTGAGTGCTATGGAGATTGCTATGTGTAAACACAAGGCAGGGAACCCTACTTGGTTCGCTGCACAAGGTACATAATTGCTGGGCTTTAATGTATTTTTCTTGATTATGGATGAAACATTTCTATGACAAATAGATGAATACAGGTTTATAACACTTCATTTTAAAACCATGCTCAAAAATCGCGGTTCATAATTCTTAGGTTGCGGCTTTAAAACCACATGTTAAAATTTCAAAAAGCCTTGTTAAAAAACGCGTATGTCGATGACAAATACTGTTTAAAAGCGTGATTGTATAAACTAACGATAATAGGCCTACGATTTTGATACTCAAACTTGTGTCAATTACTCATGAACTATTTTGATTGCAATTGCATATCATGCTTAAAAATGCAATTGATTACAATTACTCCACCTTCAATTACATTTCTAGCCTACTTTAGACAATTGTCGGCATTATACTATACGCTTCCCCGCCACTTCTTTTATCAGGCGAATATTTAAGGGCAATTACAATTGTTTCATGTAAAATGTACTCTTGTATCTCTGATAGGCCTATTAAAACTGGCACCTACTTATTTTTCACGTCTTTTCACCTAACATATCTATTACTATTCAAACTGAAGATACTGTGCCGAAATATCGAGACTTGTGGCTTGTGTATCCGCAAAAAGTATAGAGCGCTCACCCCATAATTGGTGAAATTTGCACTCCGTGTAATCTTCCCTCTTCACGTAGTAGACTGACAAGTTGAATGTCACTACGCATATTTTGGCTATTCGTCTTACCTCAAACAATCACGTGACATCAGTAATGGGCAAAAGACCGTTCCAGGACACCATAAAATTCAAAAAAATGGTATCTTTAAAAACGACATAAATTCATGAATTTAGACCCTTTTTCAGGTTTTTAAGACCTAAATACATGAATTTAGTCCATTCAAAAAGTACCATTTTTTCAAAAAATGGCATTTTTAAAAACGACATAAATTCATGAATTTGAACCCTTTTTCAGGTTATGAAGACCTAAATTCATAAATTTGGGCGTTTTTAAAAATACCCAATTTTCAAAATTTTCAAAATCTCAAATTTGAGAATTATAATTTTTACCTTGAAAATCATGACCGTTCCAGGACACCGAAAATCAGAAAAGTTAAGAATCTCAAATTTGTGATTGTGACATTTTACTTTGAAAATTATGACCGTTCCAGGACACCGAAAATCATAAAAGTTGAGAATTTCAAATTCATGAATTTTATCCATCTTTCAGGTTTTTAAAATATATCATGTGACTAATAATATTTCTTTAAAAGTGGAAGAAACAAAAGTGGAAGAAACCGCAAGAATATATCCTTCAATATCATATGAACGTAGTTCTACTACCCCCTCCCTTCTAACTTCTAGGGGTCCCTTCTGACTTCTAGGGGTCCCTTAAGAAATTTTTTTATTATAAAATGAACAACATAAATGAGTTTTTAAAATTATATGGAACGCAAACAACTACAAATTTTGATCTAAAGAAAATTGCAAATCAATTAGGAATAAAGAATTTTCATGTTCTAATGAGAGACGAATTACAATTGATCAAAAATAAGCCAACAATAACTATAAATTTCATAACAAATCTTCACACAACAGATGAAAAAGGAGTACATTGGTCTGCAGGTATCTTTCATAAAAATCGAGATAATTACTATTTCGACTCCTATGGACTTCCACCTACAAGTGAAGTCAAAAAATTACTTGGCAATGGAACTTATAATACATTTCAAATTCAAAAACCGGGAACTACTTACTGTGGTCAATTATGTCTTTATGTTATATTTAAATTACAAGAAGGAGTACCATTTCTTGATATTGTGTTAGAATTGAATGAAAATAATGATAATTAAAAATCAGTTCGTTGTAATTCATTTTGATAAAATCGGCCTCTGATATTTTCATCATCTAAATCTTTGATTTCGTAAGTAATCGGATAAGTTTGGTTTATTTTACAAACTTCAAATATCTCTTTAGTCCAATAACCAACAAAGCCTTTTTCAAATTTATTCTTATACTTAAATATTCTAACTCTATCTCCAATCTTAAATTTCGGCTTAAGTTTCTGCAAATTCGGATTACTCTCATTCAAATTATTATTTTCGTTCGAATAATTATTTTCGAATATTTTCTTTCGTATTAAATCAGGGTCGTCAGAAGCATTCTTTGGAGTTTCTTCAATACCAGAATGAATCTTATTGTTATACTCTTCTACAACTCCTGGTAATATCTTCAACCATTTCTGATTTCCCCGCTCAGTAAATTTTTTAAAAATTTTATTTTTTAATGATCTATTGAAACGCTCTATCACTACAGCTTTTCCTGCATTTTCAGTTGAATAAACAGTTTCAAATAGTGGCTGAACGTTTCGGTTATAAAATTCCGACCCTCTATCAACAAACAATTTCCTTGGCTTTCTCTTACTTTCTTTAAAGATTTCTTCAAACGCATATTTAACTGATAGACCACTTTTATTTTTTAAAGGCTTTACCCAAGCGTATCGTGTATATAAATCTATAACGGTCAATGCGTATTTATAATCAGAATCATTCGGCATATGAATAAGATCAGCACTCCAAATATCATCTTTATTAAATACTTTTACTTTCAATAAATATTTAGGCCTTCTGTATTCTTTATGAATTTCAGACGCGTAGGTTCGAGCGTTGCTCTCAGACAGCTTTGCTGTCGTTTCATTTAAACCCTGGCCGAATAATATTTTAGCTTTCTTAACAAACATTCTTTCAATTTTTTCTCTTAATGTAGGATTTTGAATACTATCTAATTCTTGAATCATCTTCTTATCAGCTGCATGACGAGAACTTAGATCATGATTTCGATAAGCTAAATCATGTCTATAAGCGGCGGCATCTACTCTATTTATCGGTTCTTCACCTGGTTTCGGATTATTATTCTCATCTAGTCCTATATCTAATCGAGTTCCTGGACCGGTATATGAATGACCAGGAAGATGTTTTTCTTTCGAATATTTACTCCAAATAAATCCAGGAAAGTTTTCTAATGTTTTTTGTATGTCACCACCGTAGGTAGTAGCCAAACTTAGTTTGTTGTCGTTACCTTCATAAATTTTACAATTTGAGTTTTTATTTTTGTTGAATAGATAATTTAATAAATCTAAATTAGCAATTTTTAATTTAATTAAATTTTCGGAATTTTTAGAATTCATTTTAAAAGATAAAAAAATTTAAAAGATAAAATAAATGTTTACCTTATCATACTAGGACTTAGATATATTCCAGAACCATCTTTAGTTTCTTTAAGTTCAATTAAATCATCAACATTGTGGAGAATATTTTTAAGAACTCGTTTTCCTTCATCAACTAATTTTAATTTACTAATAAAGTTATCTACTACTCCTTCACCCCTAGCAACTTTCTCTAACTCTCTATTATGACGTTTTTGTTCTTCTAATGCTGCCTTCTCTGATTTATTTTTATTTACTGCTTGGACAATACCAGCTGTCCCACCTGCAACACTTCCTGCTGCAGCTATGCCACCTATTATTAGTGGAATTAATGGGAGAATCCCGCCATTCTTTTCTTCTTGTAATTGAATATTCTCTATCATTGGTTTACTTATGTAATACTTTTTTTTATTAATCGTAATAGTTTTAGGGGTATTTTTGTCAACAATATTACGTAATTTTAATTCAACAGTTTTATTATTATTACTTTTCGCTTGCGACATTTTTAATAAAAAAATTTTAAGTTATCAAAATTTTTAATCTATTCTAGTTATGAAAAATTTTAAGTTAAGAATTTTTAATCTATGCTAGTTACAAAAAAATTTTCTTACTAATTACTAAAAAAATTTTAATCTAAGAATTTAATTAATTAATCGACGAAGTCTTGGGCTTTAGACTATCCTTGCCATCTTTCCATTAAGAATTTCAATAGAATATTTTACATCTTCTAGCAATAAACCATAAGCCATCAATGAAGTTGTGGAATCTTTCTTTTCAATATTAATTGTTACATCACAACCAGTCTTGATAATATCTTCAGATTGTGCACTTAAATCGAAACAGAAAACAGGATATAAATGTCTCCAATCTCCAGGAGTTAATTGTGGTTCAACTCCAAATTCTATACAAAGATTTCGATAAGAATCATATCCTTCCATAAATTGATTATTGGTATCATCGAATC
Source organism: Prostheceraeus crozeri (assembly GCA_907163375.1). NCBI lineage: Eukaryota > Metazoa > Platyhelminthes > Polycladida > Euryleptidae > Prostheceraeus > Prostheceraeus crozeri. The sequence continues at coordinate 59,645 of CAJQUW010014980.1, forward strand.
TTAATGGATCAATTGGATATCGAGTTTGATTTAATGAAACTTGTAAACTTCGAATTGTATTAATATGGAAGAGATTATTGTTCTTATCAAAACTTGGAGAATTATTTCTTTGAAAAGTTAGTAATAAATATCTTGGAGTATTCGCAGTTCTAGTAAAATGCCAGTTAAATCTTTGTTCGGAAAAAGTGACAGAACTCGCAGTACGCTTTAGAAAATTTACTGGAATTGGTTTGTTAGTATTTAATCTATTTGCAATAGCTGTTTCAACCTCTAAACTAGGAGTAATATGCTTAATACACCATTCAAGTCTATCAATTTTTAAATATGCTTTTTTCCAGTCTTACCAAAAAAGATTAATTCATTATTTGCTGTACGATGAATTATTAACTTAAATTTTAATTGATATGATATCTTGTCATAATCTAAATATCCGAATAATGGAGACAATGACCAATTAACTGTCTGTTTACTTTTCTTGTTAAACTCACGTCATTCCTTATATGCATCATTATTTGTTTTATTTAAATGTTTTGCAATATTTTCTACATCTTTCGCAATTCCTGCGGCATCTGTTCCAGCGTGAGTTAAATCATCAACAATTATACCATCATTAGTATCAGGAAACCAACCTTCGATTTCATACTTTTTATTATTTTCACCAATTGTTAAAAATCTAAGCATTGTATCAATTACACCTGGAGAATCACTTATTGTTTCTATATTTTGAGTTGCAACATCTAAACGCATTTGTGTAAATAATCTTGGAAAAAAATTATTCTCTAGTGCAATATTATCGGTATCTGGTAATGGTGTTGTAAAATTAGCATAACTATATAAAGAATATTCACAATGTAAAAACGAATCAGGTAAATATATATAACTGTGCTGATTATCAACTTCAAAAATTAAATCACCTCCGGTATTTACTCGACTGGAAGATCCGGGATTCATAGCAATTCTTATATAGTCATTCTTTTTTTGATTGTAACTGACGAACGGAGGATCGTCTAATCTAAATTTATTTTCGATAAGCGAAGACATTTTTATAAAAAATAATTTGACTTTTTGTTTTTCTCAGACAGAAAAAATTTTTACTAAAATATAATTTTAGAATTTTACCAAAAAAATTTTACTAAAGAATTTTACTAAAAAAATTTTACTAAAATATAATTTTAGAATTTTGCTAGACCAGCTCCGCTACAGCTTTGCTGGTTAAACCGAAGGCTGCTGCTCACGCCATTACCTCTTATTTCTTCAATTGAACGTTTTATGGCTACGCCTGATTTCTTCTTATGTTTACTATCAGACGGAGCTCCGCTCCTCAAGGTTTCCCCCACAGCTATGTTAGCAATTTTGTTTTTTGTTTCCTCTGAAAGTTTTTTTAAATTTTTTAGTTCTTCAGAATCATTCCTAAGTTTACGAATAGATTCTAGTTGTTTTAATTCGTTTTGAGACTTAACAGCATTTGATATTGCACTAGCTGTACTACCTATAGCAGCTGCTCCTTTTGCAGCAGATGTAATCAAATCTTTATTATTTTTAATTAAGTTAACGATACTTCCAATACCAGAAAAGATACCAGCTCCTTCTTTTTCAACGGCACCTGCGGTGCCTAGGAACTTTTGTGTTCCGATTGTTTCTACACTGTCATAATGGTAAACAGATTTCATAGATGGTTCATGAGCAATTTTTTGATTTGAAGCAAAATGTTTAAGATTGTGTTTATAAATTATAGGCATTTTTAGGATTAAATTTGACTTCTGGGAAAAAATATTTACGATCGGCTAAAGCCTCGAGGAGCTTCGCTCCGATTGGTTAGTAACCTGAGGACCTTTGGTCCGTTTAAGATTTACGTTTGTGAATGGACAACAACTTCGAGATAACTTTATTAATTGACTGTTGCACTTTATCTATTGCGTCAAGTAGCGTGTGATGTATTTTAATTTCTTTTCTATTAACTTGCATTTTCTCCTGATTAATCTTCAATGCCGTTTTAAGTGCATTTAACTTAATTTTAAGAACATCTAATCTTTTAACAGCATCTAACTGTTCTTTATTTTCTTTAGAGTTTTCTTGTAAATTTTTCTTTAATTCATTTTCTAAATTGATTTTAAGAGTTTTCATTTTATCAACTTTTTGATTAAGTGAGTTTACTTCATTGATTATTCTATTCATCTTTTCATTTGTTGAGTAATTTTAGAACTCAATTCATCAACACTTTTTTGGAATGTAGCTTGTAACTGCTTTAAATTTTTTTAAATTCTTTGAGGTAGTTTTTCTATTTCATCTTCTAATTGTTCTTTCAATAATTTTATCTGTTGTTTATTTTTAATGACTGCAGATTTTAACTTTATAGAAAGTAATATTAAAATTTTTGATTGTTCAGAAATCTTTTTAAAAAGTTTTGCTATATCTGCTTCTAGCTCTCTATCCTTTTTTCAAGTTTTAATAATTTTTCGTCTAATGATTTGTCATTAAGTTTTAGCAACTTTAATTCATTCATCAGTGGAACCAAAACATCGTTTATATATTTTTCTTTTAAGTCATTGATTTGTGTATCAACATATTGTTTATTTGTTAACTCTGTATTTTGTTGCGGAAGAATAGAAAGATGCAATGGACCAGATAAAACGTCTCCAGTTTTCATGATATAATTTTCTATCTCTATTTCTAATTCACGATTATTCGGGATATATGCACCTCCACCAACATTTGGTAACATCATTTTTTAACAATAAAAAAATAAAATTTTTTCTAATAAAAATAATAAATTTTTTTCTAATACAAATAAAAAAATGGATAAAGCAAATTTAAAAAAATTATATTCGTCCGCATCATCCTGTTCTTCTTATTCGACGAGATCAACGGGATTTGAAAATAAATGTTTTGATAATAATGATAATCCATGTATAGATGTTAACATTTTATTTCAATTACAAGCCGAAATATTTAGAGAACAGACTAAAGGTTTACCTTCCATAGAAACTAACTATTGTATTTTTCCCGGAGACCCGTTTATCAACTTTATGGATATTGTAAGCAAATACAATGACGTAGCTTATGTTGAACTGAACAAAGAAAATATGGTTATAATAGGACATAATAATGTTTACGGATTTATTAGAGCAGTTTTGCCGATTAGTAATACTGATTGGATAGAAAATAAAATTATTAATTATATCAATATTAAAGAATTAGTTAAAAAATTAAAATCTTTTTCCAAAGAAAAAATTAGATTATTTGTTGATGAACAAAACCAATATAATATTCATATCGAGAGTAAAAAGCATAACGAAGAATTATTATGTCAAGTTTATTATAGAGATACAATTTATAAACAAGAAACATTAGAAATGCCACAAAGATATGATGACGATACGTATATAGGTTTGTATTCAAATTTAAATATTAATTTATTAAAATCTTATATAAATGGCTTAGCTCAACAAGAAAAAATTTATATGAGGACAACACCTTATACTATTAACAATGTCCATAATCATAATCATAATAAACGAACCGAAGGTTCTAAGGCTTTGCCAGATCTTAAAGAATCTTATAATAATAATGATGATAATAATATAGATGATGATAATATAAATGATGATTCTGAAGCATCTGAAAATGGTGAAAATGGTAAAAAATATTATAAAAATATTAGTAATTATAAAAATTTAAGTGAAGAAAAATTTATATCTCATACTGATGTACATGATATTAATACTACATATAATCAAAATTTATCTAAATTTCATTTTCTTACAATTGAAAATAATAATGATGGTATAGTTGAAGATACTGTTCGTCAACTATGTGTCGGGTCTACAAAATTTAAATTAGGATTTACATCTAATCAATTAAAAATTTTATCATCTTTAATAAAAACTAAAAGTGATTCAGATTATGGTGTTATTAAATTTTCCAAAAGAGATCAAAGACCGATATTTTTCTCTATTATATTATTATCAGATAAAAGATGTAATTTCGAGTTAGATATTCCAATAAGAGAATGGTATCCAATCCCAAAAAGTGTAATTTATGATGATGATGAAGAATCAATTGATGATGATGATGAAGAATCAATAGTTAGTGAAAATAAATTTAAATTATCTTTTGATAAAACGTTATATGATAAAACTTAATATGATAAAACTTAATATTATAGAACATTATATGCTAAAACTTAATATGATAAAGAAAATAAAATAACTAAAGAACGTGAAATATATAATAATATAAAATAACTCTCAAGACCTTGATATTAGAATGTTTATATCTAAAATTAAAACACAATTTTTTTCTTTAAAAAATAAAAAAATGGAAAATACCAAGCTTTATTGTGTCTTATGTAAAAAAAGTTGCAAACAAAAAGAAGTTATCAATCTCATTTAAATAGTAAATTGCATTTACAAAATGTAGAACGAGTTGATGAAGGAAATATATTAAAATTAAATAGTTATAAAAACTATCTAGAAACATTGCCTACTGATATAAAAGTTAAAAAAATGTTTGATGATTATTCACATTCGGAATATAAAAAAGTTTTTAATAGTGAAGATGAGACCATACAAACCGAAGGTTCTAGGGCTTTGCCCGTACCAGATGGAAGATATTTATTTAGCGATACTGAAGAATTTGATGAAGCTGAACGAACCGATGAAGCGGTAACAGATATAAAATATTTATTTAATGAATCTGTTCGAACCGAAGGTTCCAGGGCTTCGCCCGTTGAACATAATGAAACCGATGAAACTTTTTATAATGTATTAACAAACTTTTATAATATATTTAAGAAATCTTTCAAATGTTATATGAATGTAGAAGTACTTTATACAAAAACTGGACCTGATGGAATTCCTGAAGAAATAATACAAGGACATTTTACAAATTCGCAAGAAATTCATAATGTAAATGATATACAACCCATATTTGAATCGATGATACTTAAATTAGAAAATTGTATAATTGAAGCCCAGTTACGTGAATCTGGTTGGAGATTTGTCAAGATACTATCCAAGAAAATAGTAATTGATAAATATAAAAATAATACTGGTGGTAGTTATGTTCCTTTACCTTTCAGTTCACCACAAATAATCAACATAAAAAATGAAGATGATTATTGTTTTCTGTGGAGTATTATAGCACATTTACATCCTGCAGAATATCATAAAGAAAGACTAAGTCATTATAATAAAGAAGAATATATAAAGGAATTTGATCTTTCTGATGGCTTACATGAATTTCCATATGATTATAATAGGTTAAAAAAAATTCATAAAAAGAATAAAAATTTAATAGAAGTAAATGTTTTTGAATTAAATGTGAATTATGTTTCTATTGGTAAAATTACTCCACTTTACTCAGATTCAAAAAAATTTTATTTGAATAATAAAAATTTATGTCAATCAGAAATAGAATATAATAATAGAGGAAATTACATGCATCATAATATTTTTTACCAAGGAAATATAATATGTACTGAAAAATTTGAAATTGTTAAAACACTATCACCAATAATGATTAATCATAATAATTATAAAGGACGTAATGATGATTATAATTACAAATATTCATCTTTATCTTCAGAATATCAACACAAATTAGAAAATTTAAATAAAAGTTTACAAAAATGTAAAACAGATTATCAACAACAAACAAAAATATTAGTACAAGAATATGGTCATAATTATCAAAATAAGATAGAAACGATTCAAAAATTAAATGAAGACAATAAAGAATTAAATAATGAAGAATTAAATAATGAAGAAAATGAAACCAAACAAAAAATAAATGAATGTCTAAAAAAATGTCAACAACAATATAATAAAGAATATGAACAACAGCTACAAATAGTAAATCAAAATTTTCATCGAAATACATTTAATCTTACAAAAGAAATTGATGAAACACATGAAATATATAAAGATAAATTTGAAAAATTAGAACAGACAAAACAACCAGCACAAGCGAATATATTATATTATCAGGGTCATTTTATATTGTGTAAAGATGTTTCTATATTTACAAAAACTTCAGATAATAAAAATTTTCCTTGTCTTCAATGTATGACAAGTTTTAGAACTAAAGAAGAAATGAATAGACATTTGGAGAATTGCCAACAAAACGAAGCAGTTGAAAATACTTTTCCTAAAGATGATTATTTAGAATACAATAAATGGTATTTCAAAAATAAAGTACCCTTTACTATTTATTGTCATTTTGAAGCATATAATGTTAATATTACACAAAATCGAACGGAAAGTTCCAGGGCTTCGCCCGATTCTGAAAATGATAATTATGAAAAAAGTGCAGCTGAACAAAGTAAAGAAAAATATTTATTTGAACAAAAACCATTATGTTGGGGAATGTACATTCATTCAAATTATCCTGAATTATTTAAATCAGAATATTATCAATACTATGGTGAAGATAGTTCAGAAATGTTTACAAAGAAAGTAGAAGAATTACAAAATTATTTTTCACAATTGCTTGAAACAAATATACCAATGATTCCATTAACGGATGAAGAAAGAATTAATTTTGTTAATGAAACAAGTTGTTATTACTGTGGAAAAGAATTTACAAAAAAATATAAAAATGGTAGAGGTAGATGTCTTGATAAGCGAAGCGGCGGCTCTGCCGTCAAAGTAAAAGATCATGATCATCTAAATGGATTATATAGAGGTGCAGCACATAATTCTTGTAATCTTAATGCTAATAAATTTAAATATAACTTTGTTCCTCTATATTTCTATAATGGTTCTAAATATGATTTCCACCTAGTAATGAAAGATTTATTTTCATCTGAAAAATTACAACAACAACAAATAAATGTACTATGTAAAACAGAAGAAAAAATATTTTTCAATGCAATTAGGTTGTATTAGAATTTTAGATGCATTTAGATTTTTTAATCCTTATTCATTAGATGTTATGGGAAAAATTTTGAAATCTGAACAATGTAAAATATTAAATAAATATAATTTAAAACCTTTGAAAGGAATATTTCCGTATGAGTACATAACTGGAGATAAAACCTGTGGTTCACAGTCGAAGATTGATTTTAATTCTGTGAATAAAATTATGGAAGAACAGAAACTTCCTCCAATAAATAAATTTAAATCAACATTAAAACAATCACAATTATCTGCAGAAGACTATGCAGAAGCTGAAAAAAGTTGGAGAGAGTTAAATTGTAAAACCATGTATGATTATACAATGAAATATCTTCAGATAGATGTATTAATACTAGCTGATCTTTTCGAAAACTTTCGTGATATGTGTTTAGAATATTACGGAATATATTCATGTTATTGTTATTCTACACCAGGTTTAACATGGTTAGCAGGATTAAAACATACAAATGTTAAACTTAAACATTATAAAGAAAATACATATGATAAATTATTATTTTTTGAATCTGGAATTAGAGGTGGAGTTTCATCAGTTTTAGGTAATAGATATGTTAAATGTTATAATAAGAAAGTAAATCCACAAGAATATGGAATAATGAAACCTTTATCTCCAGAAGAAAAAGAAAAAATATTAGAAATTTTTCGAACGAAACGAGAAGGAGTAGAACGTGAAAATGCAACTGATGAATTCATGAGAGAACACTATTTGTTATATTATGATTTTAATAGCTTATATTCTTCTTGCATGATACAAGAATTACCAACAGGTGAGATGGAATGGTGTAATATTCTTGATTATCAAAAAACATATGATGGAAATTATAATCATGGTTATATATATGAAGTTGATTTAGTATATCCTGATGAAATAAAAGATAAAACAAAATATTTTCCTTTCTGTCCCGAAAACAAAATTCCCAATATAGAAGATTTTTCAGATTATCAAAAATCTATAATTCCTAAGAAATACAGACCAACAAAAAAACTTATATTAACACAAAGTAATAAAGGAAAGTATGTTGTTGAAGGAAGAATGCTAGATTGGTATTTAGAACATGGAATGATTCTCACCAAAATACATCGAAAGCTATTTTATCAAAAATCTAAATGGTTAAAAAATTATATAGAGTTCAATATTGAAAAACGTAAAATAGCTAAAAGAAATAAAGATGATTTTGGAAACGTGTTCTTCAAATTAATGAATAATGCATTTTATGGTAAGACTTTAGAAAATGTGCGTAATAGACAAAATATTGAAATAGTTTATGATAAAGATAGGTTTCAAAATTTAACAAGCAAACCTACATATAAAAGACACTACTAGATTTAGTGATGAACTATGTGCTGTACATTTACGTCGAATTAGCGTAAAACATGATAAGTTTAATTTTATTGGATACACTATATTAGAATTAGCTAAACTATTTATGTATAGATTTATATATGATTATTTAGCACCTGCTTATGGCAAAAAATATAAATTACACTTTACAGATACGGATTCTGTTTTCTTAGAATTAACAATACCGTATAATTCTTCACTTGTTAAAGAAATAGATAAAATAAAAGATATCATTCATCCTTCTGATTTATGTAAAGTAAAAGATGAATTAGAAGGAAATGAAGATTTCATAACAGAAGCTATATTTTTAAAATCTAAATGTTACTGTTATGATACAACTAATAATATTAAAACACATAAAACATTAAAAGGAATTTCAAAGGCATCAGTGCCTAATCAAATAACATTTCAAGATTATAAAAATGCACTATTTAATAATGAAATAAAAACAGCATGTAATTATAGACTTAATTCAAAGAAACATAAAATGTATTTAAAAGAAGAACATAAATTAGCATTAGATCCATTTGATGATAAAAGAAAAATTTTACCTGATGGAATAACAACTTCACCTTTTTAAAGCTTATTTATTATTATTTAAATCAGTCTAGAAAAAAATTTTTTATTATTTAAATCAGTCTAGAATAAAATTTTAATTATTTATTGCTCAGTATAAAATTTTTTTATTATTTAAATCAGTCTAGAATAAAAATTTTTTATTACTCAGTACACAAATCTTCTATAACTCTATCATGAATTTTTTTATCAATATTAATTGTAATGAAGCCATAATCTTTTGACCAAGCATTGTTACACGATTGTTTAAATTCATCTTTATTTCTTACGCATAAATCTCTTAACAAATCACTTAAGTTTCTTGCATTTATTTCAAATAGTATAAATATATTTGCATTCTTTCTAATAACACTTCCATCTAATGAATACATACTTTGTGTTAAATAAAATACACTACAGTTATTATGTTTACCTCTTGTGAAATAATTTCTCTGAACTGACTGATTTCTATCATTAACACAATCATCAAAAATTACACAATGTTTCATTGTTTTATCTAGTTTACTAGGATCTTGCATATTACCACTATCATCTATTAATTGTATCTTTATATGCTTATTTTTATTGGTTTCAACTAACTGATTATTTTTTGCTGCTTCTTCACACCACGAACTTATTTCTTCTTCATCTTCAGATTTTTCATATTCTTTGAATGATGAAGCAATTGTTGTTTTTTTAAGATTATTTTCAAATCCATATTTTAAAAATTGATAGACGGGTTGTTCTGCTGTTGTTGTATAAATCATAAGATTGTTATAATCCAAAAAATTCGGAGTCGTTAAAATTTTAAACAATAGATACGTTTTACCACATCCTGATCTTCCGCAAATAGCTGACAAACCTTTATTAGATAAATTTGGATGATGATTAAATTTTAAGTTTTTTTATTTAATGGTAGTACTTCACTCATTTTTTAATAAAAAAATTTTATTTTTATATTTTTTTTATTTTTTGTTTCTAAAGAAGAAGAAGAAAATTAAACTTCTCTAGCTTCGCGTGGGAGTTTATACCTCTTGAACGGGTGTTTATACCTCCCGAACGGGAGTTTATACCTCTCGAACGGGAGTTTATACCTCCCGAACCAAAAGATCTATCATAATCTCTTCACCTCCAAAATTTATTTCTTGTCCTTTCTCATCAGTGATTCTCATGTTAATGTTGTTAATAGTTTTTCTTGTAATAGGGAAATATATTAATGTTTGTGGAATTACATTTAATCTATAACCAATGGGTACAGTATAAGCTGGAAAACTGAATATTAAATTTGACAATTTACCATTTATATATCCTCCTTCAATAATGTCACAATGTACAACAATTGAATTTATTTCAGTTATTTTTGGAATCTTCTCACCTAAATGATAACCTTGACTATAAGTTTGTTTATTAAATCCTAATAGCTTTGACAATGATCTATCATGATTAAAATCAACTTGATGATTTTCGTCTAAAGAGAAAATTTATTAACTGCCGGTTCAACTGCGAAATGTAATTGTTTCTTATCTTTAAATGGTATACCTAAATTTCTCTTAATTTCATTTGATATTGATTCAACTTCGTAAGAACCGGGAAGAAAAGTTAATATTTTCCATGTTTTGCCTTTATCAGTAGAATATCTAAATTGATCATTAGTAGTAAGCAAGTGACAAACACTCGACCGGCGCCCCCCCTCTGGAACGGTAGAGTGTCGTGGTCGCACTAGACGAAATGACTTACTTAATCTTAGTAAGGAAATCGTACAAGTTCTGACCAGAAAGTACCAGTCGTGCCGAGTCTTATTAGCAAATCTGATCAGATCTGATAAGATCTTATTTGTGATTTTTAGAAATCTTTTGAGTAGAAAAAAGTCTTACATCTTGGGTTTTGTCTATATATATTCAATGCACTGATGTTCCAGCAAGATCATTTAACAACTAAGCCATTTATATCGTCTGATCTTTGCACTGAAATCGGACTTCAAGTTTGAAATTTCAGTTCACTTTTATTACGGTAAGATCTGAAAAGATCTTAAATTTGCAAAATATAAGACTTAGTAAGTCTGGTACTTTCTGGTCAGGAAATGTAAGATCTTAAATAAAATAAGTTCTGATCAGACTTTGCAAGAATCTGATCAGACTTAATAAGACTTAGCAAGTCATTTCGTCTAGTGCGGCCGCCGTGGTGCTTCGGGTCTGAGTCCCCCCCCCTCTGGAACGACAGAGGTTGTGGTCTGTCGTGGTGTGCCGGCCAGGTTGGTTCACGTTCACAACATGTTCGCTGACTCCCCCCCCTCTGCAACGACAGAGTGTGAGACTCGGGTGAGTTGGTCCGACCGCCAGGTTGACGTGGGCGACCGTCTAGGTTGACGTGGGCGACCGTCTAGGTTGTCGTGGATGGTGAAATGGCTGCCAGATTCGGATTCAGCGTAAAATTCTGCATCGGTAGGGTGAGTTTCAAGGCAATCGGCGAGAAAAAATTTTTCTTCAAAATTTTAACAGAGTTAGAATTTGGGACGTTTTGGTCTGTAGCGCCCAAACGAAGCATCCTATGAGAAAACGGAGGCCAGATTCGGATTCAGCGTGAAATTCTGCATCGGTATGGTGAGTTTCAAGTCAATCGGAGAGAAAAATTTTCGCTGACGTCCCCCCCCCTCTGGACAGCTTGCTTCGATTTTGGCTTCTAGTGGACGGATTTTGTCGTGCGATAGCTCGTTTGAAAGCTAAGAGTGAGACAAATTCATTGAAAGAATCGGCTTGTTCCTATCTGTCTTCATTTAGATGTGAGACGCCATTTACGATTTTGGGACATTGGCGAAAAACGACAGAGTTAGAATTTGGGACGTTTTGGGCTGTAGCTTCAAAACGAAGCATCGGATTGGAAAACGGATTTCAGATTTGGAATCAGCGTGAAATTCTCTATCTGTATGGTGAGTTTCAAGTCAATCGGAGAGAAAAAATGTTCAACATTTTTCGAAAAAACGACAGAGTTAGAATTTTTGCGATGGCTGCCTACTGTAGAGCCAAAACGAAGCATCGGATGAGAAAACGGAGGCCAGATTCGGATTCAGCGTGAAATTCTGCATCGGTATGGTGAGTTTCAAGTCAATCGGAGAGAAAAATTTTCGCTGACGTCCCCCCCCCTCTGGACAGCTTGCTTCGATTTTGGCTTCCAGTTGACGGATTTTGTCGTGCGATAGCTCGTTTGAAAGCTAAGAGTGAGACAAATTCAGTGAAAGAATCGGCTTGTTCCTATCTGTCTTCGTTTAGATGTGAGACGCCATTTAAGATTTTGGGACATTGACGAAAAACGACAGAGTTAGAATTTGGGACGTTTTGGGTTGTAGCACCAAAACAAAGGCTCGGATGGGTAAACGGAGGCCAGATTTCGAATCAGCTTGATGTTATTGTCCAATGAGGATCATCATCTAATGAGAATCAAGCATTTCTTTATAAACAGCGAGCCTTCCACAGTGAGAATCATTCCATCGTTGAATCACACGAGTGACGGACGCACATTTTCTCTCTCTCTCTAGTTCCCTGTTCTATTATCCAACTAAAATGGTAAGTCGCTACTTCCCTCCCTCTCCTCCCTTGAACGTAAACTTAATACAATCTTTTTTCATTTTCAGGCATCTACTCCATCTGCTGCACTAGTAGGACAAAATGGCGGTCAAACGTTACAAGGTTCGCTACGGTCAGATCATCTACAACTGAGGCCAGTGGAAGAAACATCCAAGGTACATAATCCTACACCGCTACAGCGTAAATTTAAACAAGTCTTGCGTTATGACGATCATAGCGTAGTACTCCAAACGGGAATGCTCCCTTCCACGGATGTCAAGATAATGCACAATCAGTATGGGGACTACATACTGATCCCCGTGAGTCCGTACATTCGCCACCAACTTGATATTATTGAGGAGTACGTGACATTAAATATGGACATTCCTACTCCTCTTGCTCAAGAGTGGAAGGCTAGAGATGACAAGGATACTCCCTATAGAAAGATTTGGGATGGTAATCACATTTGCCTACCGGTATCACATTGGTGTACTTACTATAAGAAGGATGGAGATCATTCAATACCCATCAGATGTGATGAGCTCGGAGAAGGTACTTGGGATATCCTTTTCAAAGTGAATGGGCTATATTATGGTCGACACAAGGATAATAAAATAGCCTCTCTCTCTCCATGCATATGGAATCCATCCTATATATTCCGAAACCACCCAACGTGGACGACATAATTGATCAAATCCTTAACAGCAGTGGTACGAAGCGCAAGTCGGAGAAGAATGCTACATCAAAACGCAAATCAAAGAAGGAGAATTACTAGTCCTTTCCTAACTCTACCCTATGACAATTCGCTTATGTGCTTTGAGTGTCGTAGACGTGGTCTTATTAGATACATTTTACTTCTTCGTTGCCATCATATCATTTGTGTATTTTGTCGTGAAAAGCATCGATGTAATTCTTCATTTTGTAATATGTTATAGAACGTTTCCTTAGATGTGTAAATTTCCGTTTTAGGCTTCTATCATCATTTTTATGGATTGTGAGGGTGAACCTGTACAGGAGCTCAGTGCTATTGCTATGAACAATTGGACATATCAGATTGTTAGTGTCTATCATCAACATGCCAACTGCGATCCCAATGTTGATCAATGGGCGAGAAAACACATTCATGGACTTAATCTGAAATATTTGCAAGACTATGGCTTTTCTTGTGAAAGTGCTCTTCTTATTGACTTTAAACGATGGTTAGCTGCTTTCAATGTTATACGCATCTTTTGTAATAATCCTGGTAAGGAGAGGAAAGTATTTCCCAATCTAATCATTGATGATATTTTGCTCCCGCCTTGGGATAGTAGAGTGAATCAACATTATCATGAAGTCACGAAACGTTTTAAGGATTTGCGTGTTCCTATTTTGTCTGTTCGTTGTAGTAGCTACGTTCATAACCGATGCTTCTTTCCTCCTTACCTCAACACTGCCAAAGTCCTGTATGGTTATCATTGCTCGCTGTATGATAGTTATCAGCTGTATCTATTTTATCTCTTTCAAACCATTGATTTATAATGCATGCTTGTTACCGTTATTCAATAAATGTTACTATGAGAAGAGTTGTTGTTTTCATACAATGGATGGGTTAGTTAAAGGGCGATCATGTCTTTCTCAAACGACTGCGGAACATTACGTTTTCATAGGCAAAGTTTAAAAGGAGCTGTTCAAGATTATGTGATAAATTTTCATAAAGATGAGACCGACATCGAAGCAGTGGTCGATGATGCTAGCACTCTATTTCTAGAGTTAATGAATACATTCTCTGATAGCATTGTCATGGCGCGATTAGTTGCGAAAATTAAGTTTAGTCATTTTGGAAAGGAAGAGGTGGAAAGTCGCTCTTTCCATTTTGCTTCTTATTCAATGGAAGTGGTAGATCACCCCGAAGAATTTTTTAAAAGACATATGATAAAAATTGCTGAACGTCTTAACGCATTTAACCATCATGGTAGCAGTCTAGTGATTGAAGCGATTTCAGATATTCACATTCAACTTTCTATAAAGAAAAATTGAAAATGCAGTGGTACTTGATTGTAGCACAACTGGTTTTCGAGCTATGTCTGCTCACTCTCGAAGTATATTCCTTCTGTACATGCGTCTATTATTTAGAAAAGGCTAGCAAATTCATATCTTCAAAAAGACTTGCTATAGACATCAGTAACGGTGAAACTATGTGTTGCGATGTATGTAAGCGAAAGGATGGAAATGAAAAGCGCATCTTCAAGAGATGTAAGCATGCTTTGTGTCAACGCTGTTTCATACGTAATTGCATTCAACTTTGCCAATGTAACCACTGTGACATTGCTCATTTCGAGTGTCACTTATGTCGCAATAGTTAGTACCTATGCAAATGTGGTAAAGATAGGTTTTAGCAAAGACTAACACGGAAAATGGCGAAACGTAAAATGACGAAACGTAAAAGTCAAAAGTTTTCTTCAGCCATTCAAGCTCTCCGACGAATGAAAGCAAATCAGCGATACAATGCTATACGACATGCTAACGATAAATTCATTTGTGAAATTATTTCTCATGTGAGGAAGTTGAGGACGAAGAAATTAGCGCCAAAACAACGAAAGTTACTTAAGCGATATGCTACGAAATTGCGTTTCATCTCCAATCCTAAAGTCGCCCTTCAAAGAAAGAGGAAAACTCTAACACAAAAGGGCGGTTTCCTTTCAGCAATACTTCCAATGATAGCTCCTGCCGTGGGCAACCTATTGGGAAATATCTTTGGCTCTAAGCGTTAATTATGCAAATGTTGAATCTCAAAGTAATAAAATGGATTTCAGACTTCAATGCGATAAAGTTCTGACTGTATCAGGTCCATCTCATGCAGGTAAAACTGTTTTCACGCTGAATTTATTGGATAAAAGAAGGGAGTTGTTTAAGGAACCTATCAATCGAGTGATTTGGTGTTATGGTATTTATCAACCGTCGCTGTTTCAGGAATTGCAAAGTCGCAACTTTATTCGACATGAAGGAATTATTCCAGTGGATAAACTTCAGTCTAATGATGTTGTTGTATTGGATGATTTATTAAAAGAAAGTAAGAATTCAAAAGATGTTACAGATATGTTCACTCGCGCAGCACACCATAAAAGGTGTTTTATCATCTATATTACACAAAATTTGTTTCCTGATGGAAAAGAAGCTCGTACACGAAACCTGAATACACACTATTATGCTATTTTCAAGAATCCGCGAGATAAAAGTCAATTTGAAATTTTAGCGCGACAAGTTGCACCCAGAGGATCAAAAGCCTTAATTGAAATTTTTCAAGCAGCTACTGAAAAACCATACGGTTACTTATTCATTGACTTTACGCAAGAGTGTCCGGAAGAATTTAGATTTCGAAGTGATATTTTGAAAACTCCCATGATTATCTACAAACTATGAGTTCTTATTCTCGCATGATTGTTATTCCTCAGGATGAATATGTACAATTGACTGCCATGCAGCAAGTAAAGCAACCTCTTGCAAATCAAATGTATAGGAAAGAAATAGATTATCAGCAAAATGTTCACATCAAAGATCCACATCGTGCTGTATTATTACAATCGGAAACTGTTGAGCAATTGAAAAACTTGAAGAATAAGATGCGTGACTCTGTATCGACTGCTACACCTTTAGCATCTCGCGCACATGCCATATCTCTTTTCAACAGTATTGAACCCCATCTCAATGTAAATGATAGAGGAGAAATCATTACAGATGAAAATAAAGTGATTGATGCTTCACGTTATGAAGACTTGATTCAGTATGCGACACGTAGAAAGCGCCGTCAGGGCTATGTTCCACCTGGTTGGTCATACTTTCTTAAACTATTGAAAAAGCATAATGTGCCAAAATTTGCTTTAAATAATGAGACATTGAAAGAACTTGATTCAACAGTGGCTACTACTCCAATGCTTCAGGCGATGAAAATGCCAACAAATTGGTTTAAGACGTCACCTGCTACATCCCCTCCCACACTCACTAAGCAAACAAGAGGAAGAACTCGACGTAGATCTACATCGCCACTAAAACTGGTAAAAGGAAAACGTAAAACAGCTCCTCCTAGGAAATACATGTTCTCAGACTATTAATATGAAGCAGATGTGTTGCTTGCCATGTAATGAGCCGCCAGAGGTGAATGTCGTTGTCACTTGCACTTGCTGCGCCAGCTCTCATAATGAAACCCCTAAGCAATGTGAACACGATCGCAAAACCGCTAAAGCTAAATGCTGCAGTTGTTGTAAATGTAGAAAGGCAAGAAAACAAAAAGATGAGAAGGAGGAAAAAGAGTCAGCCGTCATCGACTGAACGTTTGAAGTCAATCTATTATGATGTAAAACATCCGGCAGGATTTGCATCTATCAAGAAATTATCAAAAGCGAGTGGTCTTCCACAATCACAAGTGAAACGATGGTTAAAGGGTCAGGCTACCTATACACTCCACAAACAAGCGAAAAAGAAGTACCGCACCCGCCATTATATTGTTCATGACATCGATGAACAGTGGCAAGCAGATTTGTGCGATGTTGCCTCCATTTCAAAACATAACTCGGGCAATAATTTTATTTTAACCGTCATTGATATTTTCTCGCGTTATGCGTGGGCTCAACCTTTAAAAACTAAAGAAGGGAAAGGAGAATCAAAAGCATTCCAAACAATTTTTCGAGAAGGTCGCATTCCAAAAAGAATTCAGAGTGATCAAGGAAAAGAGTTTGAAAATCAGCATGTGACAAGATTATTTGAGAGGCATGACATTGAGTTGTTTAGTGTAAAGAGCGCTTATAAAGCTGCACTCGTTGAACGTTTTAATCGCACATTAAAAAATCGCTTGTGGCGACATTTTACTGCCAACTTGACACAAAATTGGACAAAGGTTCTACAAGATACACTCCATGCCTACAATCACTCTATCCATCGTTCTATTGGACTCAGACCAGTAGATGTAAATGCTGACAATGTAGATTAAGTGCGCGAATCATTCCAACGTAAACGCACTCATGTGAAAAGTGATGTGAAAATTGGCGATAAAGTTCGTATCTCAAAAGTGAAAAGTGTTTTTGCTAAAGGGTACCTTCCGAATTGGACAGAGGAGGTATTTACAGTATCAAGGATTAATCAAAAAGACTCTCCGACCACCTACAAGTTGAAAGATTACGATAATGAAGAAATTGAGGGTAGCTTTTACCGCGATGAGATTGAGGTAGTCACTGAAAGTGAAACATATTTGGTAGAGAAAATCATTCGATGTAAAAAACGGCAAGGTGAAGAATGGTGTCTTGTTAAATGGACTGGTTATCCTTCAAGTATGAACTCTTGGATGCGTCGTGCCGACATCTTTCATCTAAGTGATCGACAGTGATTCATGCAAAGTTGTAACTAACAATGTTTAGGGTTTGAGCTATGAATCCAACTGCCTCATTTTATTCACGACCCTCCTATGTAAGTGGCGGAGGACAAATTTACATCGGTGCTCGCCGCCAACGTGGAGGTAGCATACTTGGTGCACTGAAATCTGTTGTAGCACCTCTCATATCCAATGTCGGTAGATCTTTAAAACGAAATGTTTTAAGTAATGCCGTTGGCTTTGCTGGTGATGTTGCTAGTGATCTTTCCAGAGGTAGAAGTTTTAAGAGCAGTTTGTTGAATCGTGGGAAGGAACGAGGTTTAAAAACATTGAAGCAGACCATTGCTGGTGTTACTCAAGGAAAGAAATCACCTAAACGAATGAATAAAGGAAGGAGGAAACATCGCGGAGCTGGTAAGGTGCGATCTTCAGTCAAAAGGCATTCACGCAAACGTCGCAGAGGCTCTAATCATTCATCAGGCGCTAAACGACGACGCTGCTATAACTTCTAATCATGGAGTGTAAAACTTCCGGTTTTTGTTTGTTCGATCAACAAGCCATACAGACAGATATTCTTAGTTCAAGTATTGTAGATTATCATCCTCGAACAGCTGAGAATGCTGGCCCCATTGAATTTGTTATTCCTGGTGGTAGTGATGACTACATAGGTTTGAGTTATGCGATGCTTGATTTGAGGTTTAGAATTCAGCAAGCAGATGGAACTGCTATTGACGATGCACATAAAGTTGGACTGAACAATTTACCATTGACTACATTACTTCGTGATGTTTCTCTAATGATTGGAGAGCAGCAAGTGGAAGGTGGTCAAAGCGATTATCCCTATAAATCATATTTCAATCATGTATCACAGTTTCATCCAGCAGCACAAAAAAGTCATATGGAAGCCATGGGATGGTACAGAGATGAAGCAGGAAAATTTGATGTTGAAACAAACAGTGGCTTTGTAAAGCGATCTGCTATGATTAAAGATAGTAGAGTATGTCAGCTATATGGTCCGCTGAATTTAGACTTCTTTAGACAGTCAAAGTTTTTACTGTGTAATACCAGCATGCGACTCAAGCTGACATTGAATAAGCCTGAATTTGCGCTGAATGCATTTGCTAAAGTTGACAATTTTAGAATTCATGTGGAAGATATTGCACTTTACATTCGTCGAGTAGTACCGAATCCAAGTGTCATTAGAGGACATGCTGAAGGCCTTAACCGCCAAAATGCCATTTACCCCATTCAGAATACAAAGCTTCTCACCTTTACAATTCCGAAAGATCAAAAGAGTTTCATGAAAGCTGGCCTCTTTCCATCGGAAGCACCGAAGCTCCTCATGGTGGCAATGGTTGAAAATGATGCATTTAATGGTAATATAAAGAAGAATCCTTTCAATTTTAAACACAATCAGTTAAGTGAAATTGCTTTACGTGTAAATGGTGTGAGTCATCCTGGTCCACCCTACAAACCAGATTTTGCTTCGGATCAATTTATGCGCAGTTATGTTGATTTTATGGATGTTTTTGGCTTTTACAATACGGATGACACCAACGGACTGACTATGAAAGAGTTTAAGAGTGGATATACTATTTATGCATTTGATTTGACTGCTGACAGCGATATTAGTGCACCCTATCGTCAAGCGAACGTGCCTCATAATATTCGTTTGGATTTGACGTTCAAAAGAACACTACCTGAGACGATCAATGTATTAATTTATGCAGTCTTCGATTCAAATATTGAAATTACAAAGTATCGTGACGTGATTCTTCAGTATAATCGTTAATGAGTTGGTTGACTGCTGACGATATTAAGACTAAAGTGCAGCGTAATGCAGACGAAGCGACGTTGAAAGCTTTCGATAATGTCTATTCACTCGATACCTTACCACCTGCAGTAAATCACTATCCCATCTTTATTGTGCTAAACACTCATTCACAGAATTTAGGCGGTGAGCATTGGAAAGCGATCTTTATTGGAGAAGACCGACGTGGTGAACTATTTGACTCTCTTGCACAACCTCCAAATATACCAACACAGCAGTGGTTGAGAAAACATACGCGTCAATATCAGCGAAATGAACGCATACTACAACATCCACTTTCATCAACGTGTGGTGCTTTTGTACTGTACTTCATCTTAAAACGTTTACATGTATCTCGATTTGCATCTATTATTCAAAACTTTTCATGTAATCCATCCTCTAATGAAAAAATGATTTGTAAGTTCTATCATGATTTGAAATAAAAACATCATGTTGGAAAAATTGTTTTTTATTTTACAATCCGCTGGGTACGTACATACTCAATGAGATAGTCTAGGATCATATTTGCTTGTACATGAGATTTTAGTCCAGTAATGATCACTTTACTATTATGAAAGATTGCCACATGCACAGGTAACCAACAACTAATGAGAGCTGCAGGAAAAAGTTCGGGTTCATAACACAAACTGTAACTGCTGGTACGAATCTTCAAAAATGATAGACTGTCACTCAATTGAGTAGAGATCACCATATTGTCCACAGTCAGATTCGACATCACACACCTCTCCCTCTTCCATATCCGACGTAGTAGTCTTTGTAGCTCTAAGCGCATTGACTGCGCCGATGAATGAGAAAGGGCGCCGAGAATCTGTACAGTCCCATTTGGGAAGAGTTGAAGATTTCGTGAATTGTTCATCTTCACCACTAACATTTGAGGACGGCCCGGGTAATACTTGCTGTTTGGAAGCTGTTGGTGTAATGTTGTGAGATCGATTTTGGTGTAGAGTCTGAAGCGACGGAGAATGTTGACGATGGTGTAGCGATGGCGCTTCATGATGAAAGAATGAGTAAATTGAGCGATGTACCTTCCTTTTATACTTTTCCCAACTACCTTGATGAAATGTGAAGTTAGTATGAAGTTGGGAATGATAGAGTTGAATTCGCCGATTGTTGACGCGCAGCCAGATGCGATTTCCAATACGTGAATGTCTTTTCATATAGAAGTATTTCAAGTCCTTCATGATATGATGTAGAGATTGAAAATGACGATAAGATAAAGCAAACTCTCTTCTCACATTCCAGTTGAATCTTTGAAATAGACGTTTCGATCATGATCCGTTTCAATACGTTGTAGGGAATCTAATTTCCAACTCATGATGCGTGGTAGTCATGTCTGATTAAGATTTGCATAGTAGGGCGATGAACTCACGACGAATAAATGTCATGATGGAGCGATGTATATATCTTCTATACTTCTCCCAATTGTATTTGCGAAATGAGAAACAGTTTGCGGAATGAGAATGGTAGATTTGAATTTCATTTCTGTAATGTTGAAGCCAAACTTGATCACCCAAGGAGATGAATCTTAATGTTTCAAAATATTCCAAATCCCTCATGATATCATTGAGGTTGACAAATTGTCGCCATGTTAATGTAATTCCTCTTGATGTATGACCATGAGAATTTTTGAAATGTACGTTTCCATCACGATCAACTCTGATATATTGTAGAGAGTCCAAAATCCAAGTCTTCATGATGTTATGCAAAGTTGCAGATTAGCAATATAAAAATGTCGTTTTATCATATTTTGCTTAGCAATGCGGCTACAAAGAGATTTACTAGTAATCGAGCTGCACTCTTTTCTACTCCCATTGATCATGTACAACAGCTAAATGGAAATTGGGAAGTGGGTGTCACTCAACTTGTTTATAGCAACTGTGTCTATACTTTTGATCATGAGGTGATGACTATTAATATGAGGCGTACAGCTGCTTACCAATGTGAAAAGGGGTGCCGAGTATACATTCCACAGTGGTCAAAGAAAGATCTCTTATCATGTAAAAAGTTTATATATGATTTCTTGAATAAAGCGTGTAAACATATTGTCCAATTTACTCCGCACAATGATGATTATAATTATGTACATCATGTAGTTGAGAAAGATTGGATTGTTGGTTTAAGTCCAAGTTTAAGAAATGATTTAGGCTACCTCGCTAGCGCCTTAACAAGCTATGATAATTTTAACGTTAATTACCACATAAGTGGTCATAAACAGTTAATATATCGAGAGGAAGCTTATTATGTAGATCTTATTCCAAGAAATGAGAAGACGTTGGTGAAGAAGATTGTGATTAAGCCAAGAAAGACAAACATGACTCCTGAAACATTATTGAAGAAATTTAATTATCTCCTTCGAGTTGATGGTAAACAAGTGGCAACATTGACTTATATCAAATCATCTAATCATATTGCAATAAGCAAATTAAATGATGATGATCTAGTATTAGTTTGTTCAAAAGATTTTCATCAGTTCTTACGACATCGTTCTGCAGCTGTTCATGGAAAATCTGATATGCAACATTTACCATGTGAAAGGCCAAATCAATTTGATACAGAATGGGCCGTATCTTTATACAGAAAGTGTGTAGAGCCTTTTGGTGGTTTCTTACATGAAACAAGAGTGTTGATGCCTCGCATTATTACTTCGGTTAAATTGGTTGTAGATTATTTAAATGAAGTGATTAATGAGCAACATATTTCATTTTCTGAAAAAGAAGGTACTTTGTCTCTCACTATAAATGGAAAAGGTATTGAACTAATTATGGATAAAACTCTAATGGACATTTTGGGTTTTGATCAAAATATCTTTAAAAGTGGTACTGTAACCAAAGCTAGCGCAGACATGTCGCTATCGCGTCGTATTAACTATTTTCAGATATATTCCAATATTGGTGAAGATGTACGTGTGGGAGATGTTGAAGCTCCATTGCTAGCAATGATACCATACCAGCCAAAAAGCTGCAGTATTTTATCTGAGCATACTTTCAAGAAAGTGCATTATACAAAGCTGAAATCAAACTACATCCCACAAATTGATATTGCCATTTATGATGATGCTGGTGCGTTGATTCCTTTTCATAAAGATGCTGTGACAAGTATTACACTCCATTTCCGAATGAAGAGTTAATGCAAAAGTATGCTATTATATTTTTCCAATGTGAATAATATGGAAAGTGAAAATAAGGACTCGTTTCTAATCTACTTGCCCAGTAATGCTTCTATGAATAAATTTCCCAAAAATAAACCATCAGACTATCGAGTAGAATTAAATCGACCACTGCATTTAGAAGGTGAATGGGAGGTTGGCGTTTCTAGTATTTGCTATGATAGCAATATTCAGAATGTGAATGATTTGGAAGAAATGATATTGACTCCTCGCACCCATGATGGAATAACGATGAATAATGCATTTCAGTTCCCATACAATTTAACATCAGATGGAAAATGGAACTATGAATGGATTCAGATAAAATCAGATTCTTATGAGCCATTTGGGAATGAGAAAATTATTAAGGCATTCAACAGTGGTAATACTTCCATCATGAAGAATAAAAATCAGAAAGCTTATGAGTTTACTATCTATCATTGGAGTGGGAGACAGTTCCTCCGCTTTCATTCTTTTACTAAAGGTCTTACGCTGAGGTTGGATAGTGAATTCTATCCGCATCTTGGTTTTGGCCATGGACTACATCTAACGTCAATTGCTACTGCAAATGTTAGAAAAGTTTATTCAAATCGAATCAACAAATTTCATTATAGATTTAAAATATTTGATGAAGATGTTGTAGAATGCGAAGAACGCATCATTTTGAAAAAGCGTGGTGTTCAACCTTTATCACTTATTGAGTTAGTAAAACGATGGAATGAGACTGTGGGTAAGAAGTATGGAGAAAAAATTATGGCGGACAAAAATAAGTTGGTTATTCAGAAATATAATGACAAACTTACAGTTTATTTCTCTCCAACCTTGCGTCATTTTGTAAGACATTATACACCTATTATTGGAAGCGGTGTGGTGTATGCTTCTCATGAATATCACACTAAAGCTGATTCAGTTAATGATGAATGGTGGGTGGACATCTATGGCGATCGCATCAAGAAAATTTATCAGTCTTATGAAGAATCTAAAGTTGCTATCAATATAATGCCGCGTCTATATCATACAGTTGAAAGCTTCATTCATGTAGTAAATCCTTATATACAACAGAAGTTGAAGCATGTGATGAAAAGTAAATATGATGTAAAGACACACCACATTTCGTTTTCAATTGAAAAACAACGCGTTGTTCTGAAACTGGGTGATGACATTCAATGTCAATTGAGTAAAAATTTGAAAAAACTCTTTGGTTTTTCAATGCTACAAACTGTGTTTGCTGCTGCGCATACGATTGGTATAGAAACACCAATGACACTTGATAAACATGAACAACACCTTTACATTCAAAGTGATTTGATTTTACCTATTTCTGTTGGCGAGAAAAAAGAATACATTTTACGTGATTTCATTCATGATAAAGACGCTTCATATGGAATAGTCGAGAAGATGTTTGAATCTATTTTCTATCATCCCGTCGTCAAACAAACTATACCCTCTATTGCTATCAAAATTACCAATGGTTTACAAGAGTGTATCCATGTGAAAGATACTAAATCCCTCATAACTTTAGTGTTTCGGAAAACAAAGTGAAGTCATTGTGATATGTTTATTGAAATAAAAATATGTATATGAAAAAGTCTTTTCACAGATATAGGGGGAATGGGCTGACTGTAGGCATATATTCACAAGGAAGAAACGATCTCATGCGATACATAAAACAACCATGTATATCTACAAAAAGCAACATCAAAATACTGAGTTAAAGTTGATTATGTCAAGACATCTCCTGAATGTGGTAGCGTGAGTTTTATTCTTTTGGGTGGAGGTATGTTTGTGTCAGGATGTCCATGTGGAAGAGATGTGTTATGTCCTATCCAACACCTCTTATCCTCCCATGCTGAAAGCGCCGTTTCTTGAACGTGTACGTTTTCACAGTATGCGACTTAGATTTTAAGATTGTCATATTGACAAACGTTATAGTTTTATTTTTATAGGCCTTCTTATAGGACCGATGTTTCATTTTTTGCACAATGGATTTTGATATGCCTTTAGCACGCTTAATACTATCTGCACATTCTTTTAATTTCATGGAATACATTTTAGGACGGAGGAGAATCATTTCATCTATTTCCTTTCCTGCTGTTTCATTCTTAAAACAACCAAGTTTGGCTTTATTCTGTATGGAATAGAGTGGATGAGTGGGATTGTAGTTAGATGTGTCGAAACTTCCTACTTCATTAAAATTTAAATCTTTTTGAGTGGTAATTCCTAAAAAGAAACTATCTGTATCACCACCCAGCAAGCGAACCTCTTTTACGAGAGGGCATGGTTTTAATATTTTGTAGAAGAGTTGATACATTTCAAGCTTGGAATAATCTAAAACGGCTTGACCAATATAGATGGGTTTGCACAACTCAACTTCTGATTTAATCATTTTAACACCTACAAGATCCTCATCGATGATGTCTCTATCAATGAAAAGAGGTGATGAGGTCAATTTGTGATATTTTTGTTCATCAACGACTAGTTTGTAGTTCATACGTTTTCTAACATCCTCCATGGTCTTTCCGAATAGACTATTATTCTTATATTTATAAAAATCCTTTTCAAAATTATTTTGGGCTAGTGCACGTTTCTGGCTGTTGCTATCAATATATGGTTTGAGGAAGGCTTTCTGTCTAAATTTGATAATGCGGTGAACTGACTTTAGAAGCATGCCCATTTCTAAATAGAATTTTAATATGCAGAAGTGTACGAGATAATTTTTCTTATCATATTGGGTGAGTAAAAGTTTGCGGCATGGTTTGTACCTTGGCTGTCCACACTCTGTTAAGTTATTATGAAATTGTGACATGAATGGTGAAAACATATCTTCAGTCACTTCGCCTGATTCAGGTGCGAGTGGGAAATCAGCAGTTTTATTTTTAATACTATTTGGATAAATCAAATCCACTTCAAAATAATATCCCCAATCACCTTCATCTGGAATCTTCAGTATGTTAGAAGGGTTGGAGTAATACTCAAGCTCATTTTGATTTAACCAACTAAACTCGGAATGAGGTAGTGGTTTAGACAGTGAACTGCCATACAAATTATTTTGGTCATAGTACTTTAGGTGGATATGATCATCACCTACTGTTTCAGATTTTATATGATGTTTATTTACAAATGTGAGACCACCGCGTATTCCGCGCTCAAATATATTATACATCTCCGGGTCTTGTAAGAGATGAATGGTCTCACCAGTCATTTTAAAGGCTGATTTAAAGGACATGGCTGGTAGACTGACAAAGTGGATAGGATCTAATTTGTCTTCTTCTAATGCCACTCGTCGAAACTCCTGAAAGACATCAGCCAGCAAAATGACATCTAATTCTAAGTAAGCGATCATATAATCGCCAAACGTTTTACAATCAAATTTTAACCATGCCTCTTGAGCATGTTCATAGTCCTCTACTGGACAATCTGGACCCGTCAAATCGTTTTGGAATTTGTCAATGGAAGGAAGGGTTGTTTCATTTAGTTTAGACATTGAGCTAAAATACGCATAAGGAAAGACTCCTTTGCGAGTGATTATTTCATCCGTTAAGTTTGGATAGTGTTTCTTCAAAGTTTGACTATGGGAAAGAAACTTGAGATTACGAACGAGAGAAGCTAGTGACGCTGACATGAATTGAAATGAATCTAAAAATTTTATTTCGAAGAAGACTGTCTTATTTTCTTTAGTTTTATCTACTGGTACTTTTGCTGTCATTGCCATGAATTTTTCTCTCGTTTGTGCTATTACATTAAACTGCCACGATTTCATCTGGCTCAACCCTCCTTTTATGAGCATATGACTGTCATAGCCCTTAAAGTTATGAAAAATGACGACGACGTCTCAACCTAAGTGAAAAGTTACATTTGGAGCAGAGTGCGTTTCTAAATTTACCAGTGATGTGATCATGATCACGCACTTTCTTAATTTTATCGTCATCAAACGTTTTATGACATTTAGGACAGGATGTGCAACTTTCAAATTTTTGTTTGTCTTCATCTGACATATGTAGTGACTTACGCTGCAATTGGGAATCATATGATTGTTGAAATTTTGCAGCTTTATCGAGAAATTCTAGAAATTTTGAAATGCAATCTTCACCTTGCCAAGTATGCATTTTGTTTTGTCTATTCCTAAAGTGGTCATGCCATACTTCATAGCAGGATATGGCTGCTGGCTTGTGGATGATATCATCAATGTAGCATTCTATGTCTGCGTAAATGACACGCAGGGGACTTAATTCGTCACCATTATCCCTATGTGAAAATATTTTATCTTTGGGCATGCGTTCCATTTGTAATTTACCTCGCTTGCACCATTCATAGTGAGTTTCAAATTTATCTTTACTCCAAAATGAGCGGATGCATCGGTCGCATACAAAATGTTCACCTCTTTTAGAGTGCCCCAAGTGAGTGTACAAGCGAGAGATTTTGGGAATACCACAGTAGTGCCATTCCTCGCTATCATCTTGTTTTACTAATAAGAGGTTGACTACACGTTCATAACAAGTTGAACGTGAATTATAGCGGGCACCCTTCAACCCCTTCTCCCACACGTGAACGACAATTTTAATCTTATTATGTTTTTCGAACGTTTCTACATCTTTGATTTTCATGTTGTTACTATCACAACCTTCAAAGTCTAGTTCATCCTCCCACTGTCTATAGCTATAGGTGCGATCTCGATGCGCGTTGATATCATTATAGTGAAGGATGGATAGGACTGCATATTTGAAACACTGTGATTTACAATCAACATTGATGACAGCTTTCTTATTATACAACGTTT
This sequence comes from Prostheceraeus crozeri, assembly GCA_907163375.1. Lineage (NCBI taxonomy): Eukaryota > Metazoa > Platyhelminthes > Polycladida > Euryleptidae > Prostheceraeus > Prostheceraeus crozeri. Next base: position 87,110 of record CAJQUW010014980.1, read on the forward strand.
TTGGAAGTTTAAATGTGCCTCGAGCTGCATGACTTTCTAATAGGGAAATTTTGAATATGGCTGAGTCCACACCATCAAAAATGAGAGCGCTGTCGCGTTGATTGAATTTATCTACATTTGATTTTAAACATTGAATGTGAAAATTTAGCCAAGACTCGCAGTCTACAACTTCGGTTGCGGAAGAGGAAGGAATATGAAACTGTATTCTCTCCGTCACTTGACCCGTTTGAAAATCTATTTTAATATATTTTAGTTTAAGGTAGATGAGCGCCTTCATTCTAAAATTGTCTAAATTATTGAAGAGCGCTTCGATAATGTTAGAATTTTGAAGGAGCCACTCAGGAAAATCTACAATTTGAGTATTGGACTCCATGCAGTAGTCGCGTACTAAATTATTATGTGAAACATTAATGAGGGAGATGGTAGAGGTACCGTTGGTGTAGTGATCATTTGCATGCGTGTGTTGAAGTCTGTGCGAAGATCGCTGAAAGTGACTATCAAAAGAAAGAGGGCACAAATCGCAAGGAAAGGAGATGTCATCGTCAGAATCAACTTCACCTCCGGAGATTGACACCGCTTTGCGTTGACACACACGTTGTTTGATGTGTCGAAGGAGACTGTGCTTCCTTGTAAACATATGTCCGCAGTCGGCACATTCCCACTCGTTGCCTTGCCGCGAGAGTCCTGAGCTGGAACTCACATCACCTGAAAGAGAAATCATTCTTTCATCTCTGTTCAAGCCTCAGTGTAGTGTTACAAAAACCTACCTTGACTCAATAACTCTAAACTTTCCTCGAGAAGAGAGGGCGTTGGTGATGAAGTTGATGCCTGAAATTGAGGAAGATGCTATTAGTCACACGTTTGAGGGAGATGAGAGGAAATTTTCAACTTACCATTTCAACGAAATCAAGTTTAAGGTTGATACTTCTACAAGATAGAGACTTCACTCAAATAATAGTCAAAGAGAGAGATCGTGCGTTCGTCACTTGTATGATTCACAGATTAAATGAAATGACCTGAATGTCACTTTGCTTATATACTTTCATCCTCTTCATTCATTGGATGTTCATTCTGATTGGCTGCTTGTGTATACTTAAGAATTAGAAAAATGTTAAAGTTATCATTATTCAAAGTCAGCATTTCAAAGACAACATGACAAGTCCTCCAACAACACCAAATACCGCATTGGAGTTCTCCTCTCCATATACATCAGCAAAGGTGCTCGTTACACCAAATGCACCAAGAAAGGCGAAGGTGGAGAAGACATACAATCTCGACAATATACGAAAGTTATCATTATCGGAGGAGGATGAAGAGGAGTTGCCCGACCTAACAGGCATACGGTGGAAATATTTACAATATGATGCCGAAGGGGTGATGGAGATGACCAGCAAGTCGCACTTGCATCAAATATGGGAGTGGTACACCCCTAACTCCCAACCGCGAACCGTGGCGGAGTGGGCGTACATTGAGAAAGTGAGGGACGCTGCAGAAGAACGTTTAAAGCAGCTCAACTGTTTTTGTAATCTATGTGAAGCCAGACTCTGGGACGATATTGACGATGAAGACCTTTTGAAATACATGCCATAATAAATGTTTATTTCGTATTATCTTTGCTTTCATACTGACTTACTTGAATGGGGTTTTAGTGAATAATTTAACCATGTATACTTTTTCATTTGGAAATAGTAGCACGCTTAGTCTAACTTGTAAATCTAAAAACATTTCATATGGACGATGATGGTAGATAAAATAGTGTCAAATAAATTAAGATAGCTTACACTTCTGATACAGGGATAGCAATCGACTGCGATCCATGTGTAAAGAGCTTGTTAGACTATGGATGGGCTTAAGTGGATGATTTAACCATGTATACTTTTTCATTTGGAAATAGTAGCACGCTTAGTCTAACTTGTAAATCTAAAAACATTTCATATGGACGATGATGGTAGATAAAATAGTGTCAAATAAATTAAGATAGCTTACACTTCTGATACAGGGATAGCAATCGACTGCGATCCATGTGTAAAGAGCTTGTTAGACTACGGAAGAGAGAAGTGTGTTATGTTGCGTGTGGCGCGTGAGTGTCCTCCCATTTCATTCCATTCATCAATTCGTCTCATTGATAGAGACAGGTAGAACTCATGGTTCTCATAACGTATGCAATGGAAAGTTTTAGGCAACCTTCGACAGTTGGCTAAATGTCGCCCTGGCGCGAATGCATACTACGTTGAGACAGAGGCAATCACTTGCAAACATGACGCAGAGAGGTTTAACAAGATTGACCATTGCCGAATGTCCCTTGCGGTATACATAGCTACGGGTTTCACCGCCGCCCTTTACAGGAACGCCCGTCGAAAGGAAGTATTACACCGAACTGCATTTGCAACGTTCAAGTTGACTGATAGCAGATTCAACTTAATGATAGTATTCGCCAGTCCGAAGACTGCCCAGGGCAAACCGCGAGGAGGTTCTATCATGTCTTGCCCCATGGTGGCCCTTAAGAGAGCCGATGGTTCGTTCTCGGGAGTAACAAGATGACTATTGGCTTGAATAGTCAATAGGTATGACGGTTAGGTTCTCGTATACCCTATACCGCCTAAGCCGTGGTGGTGCATCTGGCACCTTTCGGATGCGGGTGGTATTTGGAGTCCACACCTCATCCGTCCAAACGATCCTCTTGATCTTCCCCTTCTTCTCATCCTCATCCCACTCGTCGAGGATGACGAACTCGGGAATGCCGTTGTCTTCATCAGTGAAGACGGGAATATTGTCGGCAGATGTCGCTTCCATCGTGACTTCAAATTGAATGAGAAGCGCTACAATCTTCTGGCTTATATAGGGTTTTCAACAATGAATTGCTCAACAGCGAATCAGAATGCTTCAGGGATAGCAATCGACTGCATAATGTTCAAGTTGACTGATAGCAGATTCAACTTAATGATAGTATTCGCCAGTCCGAAGACTGCCCAGGGCAAACCGCGAGGAGGTTCTATCATGTCTTGCCCCATGGTGGCCCTTAAGAGAGCCGATGGTTCGTTCTCGGGAGTCGTCATCCTACAGCCTACCAATTCTGCTGAGAGAGTCAAAGACTCTCTCTTTGGTAGCACTGTCGACTTCCACACTAACTGGCATGTGAGTATAGAGTGGAATGTAGCACCATTCCGTTGGATTGACAGCAGTTGCTGTCATCGGATTGCCAATCCGAGCAAGATTGTTGTGGACTCTGTCTTGCTCCTCTAGCCTGACAAACTCCTCAAATAAATTTCGCGGCCTTATCTGCGGTCCGCGAGGAGAGCTAACTTGACTGTTCGGCGTCTGCATGATTGAAATGAAATGAAATGAGAGGCAGTGGTTTATATACCCCTCTAACGCGACGCAACGTTCAAGTTGACTGATAGCAGATTCAACTTAATGATAGTATTCGCCAGTCCGAAGACTGCCCAGGGCAAACCGCGTGGAGGTTCTATCATGTCTTGCCCCTAGGTGGCCCTTAAGAGAGCCGATGGTTCGTTCTCGGGAGTAAATTGATGGGGTGGTGAAGGCGGGCAAAGATCTGCAATGAAAATGATATGTATTAGAATAGGATATACTATCTTATTTGCTTTTCACTTACCAAGTTAGTCATCCTTAGGTAGTCTCGCGCGTTTCCGAATCGAAAATTTATGCAAGTGACCGCGCATTCGTAAGCTGGCGTGGAGGCATTTTTTCGTGGGATGACCGTTGTAGCATAGGATGGATTCGTCTAAATTCTGGTTTACGAGTACTTCGCCGGCCAAATGATTGTCCCGAATAGGGATGTGAAATTCAAACAAACGATCCTCATTCACACGTTCCCACTCATCCCTCATGCGCTCCAACTTCTCACACGCCTGCCTCTCATCACCCCGCCGAGCCACAGTCCTCTCCAACTCAACATTCCTCGCTCTCAACACACTCATCTCCTTCATCATCTCCTCAAACTTCGCCTCTGCATCTCTCATTCTTCTCTCCGCAGCACTCGCCCTCTTCTCACACGCATCATTCTTCTCTTCCAACTCTCGCGTCTTATTCTTCAAATCAGTCACACAACGCCTCATTCTAATGTTTTCATCCGCCACCTCCTTCGACTTCAAATCCTTCTTTTTCAACTCATCCAACTCCTTCACAACTTCATCCTTCACTTTCTTCAAACTCTCAAACTTATTCACTAACAACTCATGCGCCATCTGCTGCGAAACATGTCTCTTCTCTTCATCCTTCAACCACCTCGCCGACTGCATACGAATCCCACCACTCTTCACTTTTGGGGAAGATGAGCTCTTCGGGGGGTCGGTGATGACGATGTTGGACACCTCCGATGACGAAGAGCTCAACTTCCTCACACGCTTCCTCACACGCTCCCTATCTAAATCCACATCATCCTCATCATCACTCTCAAGCACTCTCTTCCGCTGCTCAATCTCACCCTCCAACGACGCAACCGCTCTCGCCAACTCATCATTCTCAACAACATTCTCAACAACATTCTCAACAACATTCGCAACATTCGCCAACATTCGCTCCCTCTCTTCCACAATCAACTGCGTAAATCTCAAATCAGTCACTAAACCACCACTACAGTCAGCATGCACTCTGTAAAAACGCACCTCATCCTCATCACCCTTCAGCACTCTACACTTTACGCAAGCAACCCTATTCAAGACAATCATGTGGCCGGTGCCCGCCTTCTTCACATGAGCTTTGGCGTCCGCACTGCGATTAACTCGCCCACAAGAGCACATTTTGATGTGATATTTGCGATTTTTGTCATTGGCCATGTTAGATTTTATTGTGAACTGTAAGATAATGAAATTTGTATAAGTTTGGAATCATGTAGTACAGTCATATTCCTAAAGAGTGTAGTGAGTGGCACTCGATCCCGTCGACAGCCCGAAGGCCTTGTACCGATCACTAGGGAAGTGAGAGATCTTCCCCGATACCCGCTCTTTACAGCTGAAGACATCATTGTCACTGCCCCGAAGTGGTAACAGGAACGCCGAGTCAAAGGTAGTGATCAGTAGCTGGGATCTAACCCCTCAAAGCTGCCTTAGACTTAGTTAAATTTCAAATCTGATAGCATATTTGAACTCAGGATACTTGAAAACCTTAGTCTATATGTTAAAACTTTGAAAAAAGTGAAAATTAAGAATTTTTAAAAAATTCCGCATTTTACTACTCATACTACTTTTAAAAAATTTTATCAGTAGTAAAGACACTATCAAACTCTATCATACAAACTTTGAAGTAGCAAGATAGCTTGCCTACTTCAAAAGATAGAGTCCTTTGCACCCGATATCGGGAGCTCAGAGCGACGACCGTCGCTTACCTCGTCTTTCGATGAAGTGATCAGACTTACGTTGTCGGGGGTTTATATATGCTCGGAAGAAAACTTAAAATGGCTCTATCTCCGAAAGTATTCATCGTAGCGACATGCGGTTTGTTGCAAACGATTTGTCTCATCATTCTTTACAATATGACACCTGAACCATTCTCATATGACCACGGGAAGTTGGTCCGCCAGCACATGTCCATGTAACATGCCACAAGTGAAAAAATTCCTAAGTGTGAGAGCTCCAGTGTGGTGAAAATTTTGAAAAATTTAAAACTTCCGAATTTCAACCTGGGACCTTAACCAAAACATTTTTCATCAAATTTCACTGACCTCCCCCCCCCTCGTTCAGAGAAATTTGATGAAAAATGTTTTGGTGACGGTCCCAGGTCGAAATTCCACACTTTGGAAAATTTTCAAAATTTTACCCATACAAAGTCACTCTGACACTTAGGATTTTTTCAGGTGAGCGAGCTCCGACCTAAAATCTTGTAACCGCTCTAACTTTTGAACGAAGACAGATAGGAACAAGCCGATTCTTTCACTGAATTTGTCTCACTCTTAGCTTTCAAACGAGCTATTGCACGACAAAATCCGTCCACTAGAAGCCAAGATAGAAGCTAGCTGTCCAGGGGGGGGGAGGTCAGTGAAATTTGATGAAAAATGTTTTGGTGGCGGTCCCAGGTCGAAATTCCACACTTTGGAAAATTTTCAAAATTTTACCCATACAAAGCCACTCTGACACTTAGGATTTTTTCAGGTGAGCGAGCTCCGACCTAAAATCTTGTAACCGCTCTAACTTGTGAACGAAGACAGATAGGAACAAGCCGATTCTTTCACTGAATTTGTCTCACTCTTAGCTTTCAAACGAGCTATTGCACGACAAAATCCGTCCACTAGAAGCCAAGATAGAAGCTAGCTGTCCAGGGGGGGGAGGTCAGTGAAATTTGATGAAAAATGTTTTGGTGGCGGACCCAGGTCGAAATTCCACACTTTGGAAAATTTTCAAAATTTTACCCATACAAAGCCACTCTGACACTTAGGATTTTTTCAGGTGAGCGAGCTCCGACCTAAAATCTTGTAACCGCTCTAACTTGTGAACGGCTGGTCCGATTGACTCGCAACAAAAAATGTTGTGGAGCAGTTTTTTCTCCTCTTTCAAACGAGTAGCTGTAAGACAAAATCCGTCCACTAGAACCAAAGTTAGAAGATTGCTGTCGGGGGGGGGGGGGGGTCGGTGAAATTTGATGAAAAATGTTTTGGTGGCGGTCCCAGGTCGAAATTCCACACTTTGGAAAATTTTCAAAATTTTACCCATACAAAGCCACTCTGACACTTAGGATTTTTTCAGGTGAGCGAGCTCCGACCTAAAATCTTGTAACCGCTCTAACTTGTGAACGGCTGGTCCGATTGACTCGCAACAAAAAATGTTGTCGAGCAGTTTTTTCTCCTCTTTCAAACGAGTAGCTGTAAGACAAAATCCGTCCACTAGAACCAAAGTTAGAAGATTGTTGTCGGGGGGGGGAGGTCAGTGAAATTTGATGAAAAATGTTTTGGTGGCGGTCCCAGGTCGAAATTCCACACTTTGGAAAATTTTCAAAATTTTACCCATACAAAGCCACTCTGACACTTAGGATTTTTTCAGGTGAGCGAGCTCCGACCTAAAATCTTGTAACCGCTCTAACTTGTGAACGGCTGGTCCGATTGACTCGCAACAAAAAATGTTGTCGAGCAGTTTTTTCTCCTCTTTCAAACGAGTAGCTGTAAGACAAAATCCGTCCACTAGAACCAAAGTTAGAAGATTGTTGTCGGGGGGGGGGTCAGTGAAATTTGATGAAAAATGTTTTGGTGACGGTCCCAGGTCGAAATTCCACACTTTGGAAAATTTTCAAAATTTTACCCATACAAAGTCACTCTGACACTTAGGATTTTTTCAGGTGAGCGAGCTCCGACCTAAAATCTTGTAACCGCTCTAACTTTTGAACAAAGACAGATAGGAACAAGCCGATTCTTTCACTGAATTTGTCTCACTCTTAGCTTTCAAACGAGCTATTGCACGACAAAATCCGTCCACTAGAAGCCAAGATAGAAGCTAGCTGTCCAGGGGGGGGAGGTCAGTGAAATTTGATGAAAAATGTTTTGGTGGCGGTCCCAGGTCGAAATTCCACACTTTGGAAAATTTTCAAAATTTTACCCATACAAAGCCACTCTGACACTTAGGATTTTTTCAGGTGAGCGAGCTCCGACCTAAAATCTTGTAACCGCTCTAACTTGTGAACGAAGACAGATAGGAACAAGCCGATTCTTTCACTGAATTTGTCTCACTCTTAGCTTTCAAACGAGCTATTGCACGACAAAATCCGTCCACTAGAAGCCAAGATAGAAGCTAGCTGTCCAGGGGGGGGGGAGGTCAGTGAAATTTGATGAAAAATGTTTTGGTGGCGGACCCAGGTCGAAATTCCACACTTTGGAAAATTTTCAAAATTTTACCCATACAAAGCCACTCTGACACTTAGGATTTTTTCAGGTGAGCGAGCTCCGACCTAAAATCTTGTAACCGCTCTAACTTGTGAACGGCTGGTCCGATTGACTCGCAACAAAAAATGTTGTGGAGCAGTTTTTTCTCCTCTTTCAAACGAGTAGCTGTAAGACAAAATCCCGTTTAAAAATTTTTTCCCCCCACCGTCCGACGTTAGACCCAAAGTTAGAAGATGGGAGGCTGTCGGGGGGGGGTGGGGGAGTGGGTCGGGATGGGAGAGAGGGTGAGG
>CAJQUW010014981.1:0-17239 GCA_907163375.1 Prostheceraeus crozeri
CACTCTAAAAAAAATTGGTTTTTAATTGGTTTTCCAGAAAACCAGGTGGATTTTTGGAAAACCAAATTGGTTTTTAGGAAGTCAATTGGTTTTCTGGAAAACCGAATTGGTTTTTGGGGAAGTCAATTGGTTTTCTACAAAACCAAATTGGTTTTTAGGAAGTCAATTGGTTTTCTGGAAAACCGATCTATGTGGATTTTTCCTAAAATAGTTCCCAAAATTGACAAATTTTGTCTGTTCCCAAAAGCTAGAATACAAGCAAGAGTGGATTTTACATTTATTTCAAATCGCACTGATCTCAAAAATGATCAGTGTCTTATATAGATGTTTGTCACTCAAATTATCTTGTTTTGTAACGTGTTTTTTACACGTTTTGTTGTATGATATTAAGCTTAATTTTTCCATCAAATATAATTTTAAACCCAACGAATACACAAGCTTTATAATTATGTGCATGGTAGATAATTGGGGTACATAGCCTAATTCGGGAGCAGATTTATTATTTCAATTGCATACCAAGTGAAAAGTCTGTGGACTTCTGTGTGGAATAAATACGGTTAATAATAACGACAGTAATGAACTAACTATACAACATCAGAATGCTGTTGCGCACACTAGTCTAGTGTTTACTTGCTACGTTTTCTCGTTATATTATTTCATCCTATAAATTAATCAAGTTTTGAAAAAAACACTCGACAGGAGTAAAGAAACAGGATGAAGAAAAAAAATTGAGAATACTGAGAACTCGAGAGAATGGAAAGACAACATTACATCATCTGTGGCAACAAACCAGCGCAAGGTGAAATACTAAGTTATGCGAGAGGCTAACAAGCGATTATTAATTCAACGCAGAAAAAAAATACAAGAAAGATTTTCTTAGATTTCTTGTATTTTTGTTCTGAATATGCTAGGACGTACGGAGATTGGTCCACACCATGTATGATTGAAAAACACTGATTAAACTTCCATAACATCCTTACATCAAGAAGCTTCATGAGAATGAATCTTATAGCATTAATGCGGAAACATTATAGCATATATACAGACTGGGAAATAACATCACCTTCGCCGCTCTGCATTGAGAAAACACACATTGTGGCCCATGCCGAACCTTCTTCTTTTTCCCTGACCCTTGATACTTTGAGGGAAATTATTTCCCAGTTCAGTTAGGGGAGGAATGACGTCATCCGTTTTGAGCGAATTTGAAGAAAGCAACAGTTGATCTCATTTAGTTATTTTACATCAAAAAATGTACAAACTATTTCAATTTACTTACATAAGTTAGAAATACGTTTGCATACTCAAGCAAATGACGTCGTAGCTTCCCTACTGCCAGCACGAAAAGTAAGTTTCATTTTCCACTTTTATTTCACATTCTACAGCTGGTATCACCCGCTGAAAGTGTTGTCCGTATATTAGGCCTACATTTGCGGATTATTACAGTGTTTCTATCTTCTTATCGTCGTACAGGCAGAAAATTGAGATCTCTTATTTACAGAAGCAGTAAATACTTTATATTATTTTAATACTTTTACATAGCAATCTAAAAGTATTCACTCCCATCATATTCAAATTAACAATTTAATTCCTTCAAATTGTTTGTTATCAGTAAATCGGTACACTTATAAAGTCTTTGTAAATATAATAGGGCCTTATATATCGGTATATAATATAATATTCGGTAAAATTCTCATTCATTCGTATATCGGCTCGCTATCGTTCCGGACGCGTGTTATCTTAAAGTTTTCTAGTGACTTTCTTCAATTTTAATTTCAAAATAGATGTGATCAAAACAATCACAGTTATTTTAGCAATAGATTGTTTTTGAAACTGATATACATGAAGGTTAAGGTCGGTCCTAGCGAGTCAAATTCATGATAAACAATTCGATCAAGAGAGTTTCTTCTGGCCCTACAGGCTATTATGGGGCAATTACATGTCAGCTAATTATTCCAGTCAAGTAGACCTCATGAACAACTTAACTAGCAGAGGCGTAGCTAGGGGATCTGCGCCATGGATGTGGCCGAGATCATCCGTGTGCAGGTAAATTAGGGGGCGCAAAATCAGAAATACTTTTGTACTCGACTTTTTGAGAGTGGCGCCACAATTAGATCAAGACAACGAACCATCTTCATATCATAATTTGGACAAAGACTTTTAGATCTAATTTAAGTCTGATTCTAATAGTCTGATTAAATTTTAGTCTAAAGTGACTTTGTTGAGAAAATTCTGAGATTAGGGGCCTCGTAATGCGGAGTCAAAAAATAACATATTCAATTTGCTAATTCTATATTGTATTCAGTGAGTATCTATAAGACTTCGAAGTGATCATCTATTGAATCAATGTCAACTACAATATGTTCTTCTTGATTCGACTGCGCCTAGTCTAAATGGTATTCCCAAGATAATATGAAACATTGTGTTTTTATATAATAGATAATTCCATTCACTTCTAAAATTGTTTAGACAATGTCCAATTAATTGACATATTCGACCTTGTCTAAATATTCTATTGTAATATTGTATCAGATTATTCGTAGTATTTTTTATTAGAAAACCTTTTCATAAATGCCTTCTCAGCTGAATGAAGAACGTAGTTTAAAAAAAAATTTTGATTTAAAGGTTTAGGGAGTTTGAAGGTTAGTTTGAACACAATCAAGCGAGCTTGGTAACATTTGCTACTGAATTAGTACTTGTTAATAGAAAGCATGAGATTGTTTCATTTATCTATCGACACAGTACATCCGCACATTTTATGTGCCTCGACTCTCTGATTCCTGAGTGCGCGCGCGCGCGGTGCATTCACTACAAAGCCGAAATAGTCGCGTCAATCCCTAGACCAGCACAGTATGACGTCGACCCTCCTACTGAGACTGTATATAGAGTTATGCCTCTGAGAGGCACGCCACAATTCAATCACCGACGGCGCCACAAGAACGCTCGTCGTTACACGCCTGACACACAACCTGGGCAAGCGCATTTAATCTTCGTCTTGGTTGACTCGTGTTGACTGCATTGTTTCCTTGCGCTGAATTGCACTATGTTTGTCTCCTCGTGTCGTCCATCGCCTCCGTTACGCGCGCATTCGCCTCATCTTTATGGACAGTACGTGGGTTTGATATCTAGTTAGAGTGAGCTCACTAACACATAACGTGAAAATATATTTGCTGTTCCGATTCTTACCATTTTGACACTTTATATCTGAAATCATTTCTTCTCCTTCAGTACTGAGATCATGCTTAAGTAACGTTTATATATATGATTTACAATATCTTCATCTAACGGGTATATGTTTATTTAGGAATCAAAACTGTTGCATGAGGATTTAATTTTCTCTCAAAATGGCCGAAATTATTAAAATTCATCTTTGCGATTCGATAGGTCTCACGAAACATGTTCTTCTGATCTCTTGTATTAAATGATCATAAATATAATGTAGGTTTACTTATGAATCAGTGTTGCAATGAGGCTTAATTTCATCCGAGAGTGTTGAGCATAAGATATGCATAGATACTCTTTATAACCCGAATATTGGAATTATTGGCATAATTCATCTTCCATACTAAAGTGATGGTTAGTGATTGAGGCGTCATGTAGTGCCCCTATATTTCAAAATGGCGATTATTCATTATATTTTCTTTAAAATATTAAACAAAGTGATAGTCTTTAAATAGAATCTCTGTAGGTTTAGAGTCAATATGTGTGCATGAGGCCCTGAATTTTCTCGAAATGGTGAATATTCTGATAAACCTTTTCACAAACCCTTGTATAACCCGTTAATATGAAAGCTTCGTTTATTCTTTTAGGTCTATTACACTCGAGTGGGATACGTCTAACTGTGTTCTTGCAATTGGGCTGAAATCGGTTTGGTTTTTGGACTAATTAAACACGGAAGCATCACAGCACCGATACCGGAAAAGATGTGTTGCCCATGAATACAAAGTGTCCCGTCCTGGTAGCGGCTTATCCTAATATTGGAATGATTCCTATTCCGAAACAATCAAGATTTGTAGAAACAATGACTTATAGCGAGGTAACTTACGTCATAGGTTGGTGTTTATCAGAAATTTATGACCGAAAAAGTGAATGGGGGCAACTCTCCCCGCTTCCTCCCCCCCCTCTGACGACACGACTACAGCACCTAAGAATACACCAATACTTTTTGTCAGATTGATAACGATGTTACTGAACAAATTATTCTTTCCATAATTCAAATAACCGAAAGCAATCGAAGTTGAGGACCGGACGAGGACTTCCTTGAACAAAACGGCCAAATGACGTTATCCATTTCCCCACCACCCTCATTGAAGGAGGCATGTTTAAGATAACAACACAAGTGCCGTTATGAGAGACAATTCCCCTGCCTGAAACTTCCCAAAAGTGGTATAAGAGTGAAACATTATCATGTAATAGATTAAATATTATTGATCAATTATTGATTATTATTATCCAGTTATATCGTGATACTAATTGGGTCAGTCTGCTCTCTTGCTTGTTTCTCTTATGTCCACGAAAGCTGATTAACTTGGATATTAATGCAACCGATTTTTATAGTTCTATCATGTTTAAAATGCTCTGAGATCTGTGCTGACCTAGCAAATCATTGAAATAAATTTTATATTGTTTCAGTTCCTTTCTGCTGCGAATACTAGTTGATCGAGGGAAATATCGATAAAAGTAATCCAACAAGTTGTCGATTAACTAGCACAAGAAAACATGGATGAGTTTTGTGCCTAGTCTACTCCGCAGACCACTGAAGGAAAAGTATAGAAATCTACGGAAGGATGTGGAAATCGATGTTGCCAGTTAAGTTTAATCAAATCTGCTTTTCAACTGACTACTGACTTTGAACTGTGGCCTATGAATGCATATCTACTAGAATTTGGAACGAATAAAGTTTTCGACCGGTAAAACATTTGGAATATGTACCACTACTCTTACATTAAGTTAGATGGAAAACTGCACCGAATTGTTTTATTTATACATTTATAATCAGATTCATCAGATAATATAGCAATACAATTTCAGACTGGAAGTTGTTGTGTAGGGGAAGATAAATAGCATAACATCAGTCTAACCGGTTCACAAATTGTCTAACCGGTATATAGTTACCAATAATACCGGCGACCCGTATTCAACTCTGATGTCTACAGCCATATATTATTTATTTGCGAATATCAGGAGGTTTTTAGTTTTACACACGACCCGATTTCGAGTAACAATGTAATTTCGAATTTGCTCATTGAGACCTTACAATTTTTCTTTTAAACAGATCCTCCAATTTGATCTGTGCAATGTTACCAGCACATTTTTACCGAAGATGAAGGATTATTTGTTTGCGTTGAATCCGGTAAGTTTTGCTCTACGCAATTCCCATTATGGGGGAAACACAAACTTAGATAAGGAGAGAATTAAAGACATTATAATATATTGATCAGAGGTGGATGCTCCGCGAATATTCGATTTGTACGCCCTATTTCACATCATCAAGTAAGTGTATGTCAAAACAAAAAAATTTGACGTGTCCGTAGACAAAATGTATTCATTGATTAAAATAGATAGAAAAATAAAGGTCTATCTATTTTTCGTCTACAGTAATTTTGTTTACAATTCGAATATTCGAATGACCTTACTCTCGAATATTCCAATTTCGGTATTCGCGCCTATGTTTTGCATTTTATTAATATCAATTTTTCATAGCTGCTAGTGCATACATATTATTCGAATATTCTGATATCTTTCGCTCGAATATTCGATTATTCGACTTTGGTATTCGTAGCCCATCCTCCTTGATATTGATGTATAAAATAATGTGAGTATTTGTATCATAGCCAACAAAGAAAATAAGAAAAATTTCTGTGTATAATTCAGAACTTGGTCTTTTTCGGAGAGTATACTGTATGAGAAGAATGTGTATTAAGTAAGCTTTATTGTTCCTAAACTACAAAATGATTAAATTGAGTCTAACTTCAAAATGACATTCGTACAGAGAATTCTAAAAAATGTAAATTTAGATTGAAATATTTAGAACATAACTGGGACCTATAATGCGAATAAAAGAGTTTCGTATCTACTTCGCGGTATGGTTGATTTAAGAGACCAGTTTTACTGTTGTAAATTTAAAGTAGAATGAGTGAAACTTAATAATAATTTACCCGTCAAGTGTTATGTCGAATTTAAAGTATTCATTTTTTGATAAGATTTTGTATAAGATTTGGATGAGAAAGATTTGGCACAGTAGAGGTGGTAATAGACGTGGTTAACCTTGAATACCATTTAAAGCTGTTGATTACTGTGTCCCGAACTAAAACAGAACACTGACTTTTTTATAGACTTATGAGTACAAAAGTTCAATGTATGCTGTTGTGCAACGTATATAGTAAAATCTGGAAGTCCTATGAAGAGTTTTTATTACTGTCAATAAGCATTTTTTTCTCTGCTAATGCGCATGGTTTCCCACCATAAAAAACATACATTTTCATTTTCTTTTACAGGAGCCACTATAACCCTACCCCAACGTCTAAGAATTGAAGGAACGTTTCGGATCGCGCCATCAAAAATTGACCTTAGTCTTGGATGGACTCAAACATCATCTCCCGACACATCCCTTGGACTTTCATTAGTGATGGCTGCATACTACCTTTTTGATATCTAGCCCTATCCAAGGCGATTGATGAAACTGCTTAATGTTTTAGAACATTCCTTTCTTAAAAAAAGTGGTCGCATCAGCAACACGGGGAAAAGAATATCCTTTTCTTCAGCATCGAATAAAGGAATTTTTAATGCACCTTGGCACCCACAGTAAATGGTTTTATATATCTGAGTAATTGAATAATGAAATTAATTTAATACACGGTGTATTTTTACTTCTTAAAAGTCTTGTTTTGACAGCAAAATAAATGAGAACAAACGAGAAATTACCGCAATGCAAACTCCGTGAGTATATAAACCCCAGCATAATCATCAGACATCAAAGAAACTAACATCTCTGGCAGAAATGGGAAAAAATAGATTTTTTTTAGGGTAACTGTGTTTTTCATACTTAATATTTTAGCACCAGAAAACAAAATCAGTATCTGTTTTTTTCGTAGTAATCATTTTCGTCCCTCCAGAAAACCAAAATTGTTTTCTTAGGGTAGCTGTTTTTTTTCGTAGTAATCATTTAGTAGTGTCCTCCAGATAAACCAAAACTGGTTTCTAGGTAGTTTGTTTTTCGTAGTACTCTTTTAGTCTTCTAAAAACCAACAATTGGTTTTTTCTCTAGGTAGTTTGGTTTTTCGTAGTAATCATTTAGTCCTCCGCAGTAAACCAAATGTGGTTTCTAGGTAGGTGGTTTTTTCAGAAAACCAAAATTATCTTGGTTTTTCTGGAAAACCAATATTGGATTTTCACACCGTGACAGACTGAAAAAACCGATTTTGGTTTTCGGGAGCACGCAATTTTTTTTAGAGTGTACGAGCCCCCGCCTACCCTTCTTTTCATAATCCAGAAGATTCTTCTCTTTTCCACGCTACTGTTAGCAGCATCATGGCAATGGAAACTTTCATCTCCCCCACGGAATCTGCACATCATTCTTCTAAGAAACAACCACTTCTTTACTGCTTTCCAATTCTTCTCTGCAATGATTTTGCTTGTGATACATAGATTTTTGGGACGGTTCCATAAATTTTCCGAACTTTATTTCAGCTTACATTCTTTTCTTGTGATATGAGTGGACATTTGTAGGAAAGCATCCTTTATCGCACAACCGCTCTCATCATAATCTGGCAATGTCAAAAATCCTAAATGTGACACAGCAAATTTAACGAACTTCACTTGTCCTTTAAAACGAAAATTAAGGCATTCTAGCATGGTGAATAATTCTAGGGTGGCTTGCATTTGAGGCAGTCCGATTATTTAAAAGGAAATTGATGTTCATTAAGTGTTTCAAAAGTTTGTCTTAAAAAATATCGTGTCAGTTCGCATTCCATTTGCAGCACGAAATCTCGGGTGAACATAACTTTGTCGGTGTTGATTAAACAAGTTGCAGTAGACATGATATGTAAGGGCATATTCATCTACGTTTATGAATGTGCATCAGGCCATCAAATATTTCAAGTTTGAGCCATTGTCGTTTATGCATGGTAAATGCAGTAATCACGACTGTTTCACAACTCTCCATCGAACGTCTGACTGCATCACCATCATCCATGGCCTCTTCTGGCGGGGAGTAGTGAAGTTAATCGTCAGACTTAAATGTAAACTGAAATCTAATCGGATGTTCTACTGATTAACAAAGACTGACTGAAGAAGTTCCAATCGCTCTCAAGAAATTAATTTCTTTGAATCGAAATCCAAATGAAGAAACCATCAAGTAAAATAATAACTAATGAGCACTAAAGGGTGTGGCTTTTTCAGCAAAAAGTTCTCTGAAATGTGTGACAGGAAGGAAAAGCAGATTTTTTGAGTTTTCTAAAGTTTTTCAGAATTTTAACCTGTATTCGATGAATTATCGTGAGAATGTTCAAGTGATATCGGAATATTATAGTTCACTCATGATAGCAGGGTAAATTTAGACCTTGCGTTCTTTGGACTTGGATGAACTGTTATTGACAAACACATTGTTTACAGACAAATGCACATGTGGTATAGGTGCATAATCAAAGATGACCATCCTAAAGCGGGATGAGGGTGCTCAATTTGAAAGCCAGAGGTTGTGTTTCTTCTGTATACCGGTATAGAGAGGCGCTAAGAAGACGTGGCAGGAGGATTTTGAATGGTTTCTTTCGCGAGAAGCGTAACATCGGAGTCGGGCCATAAGTCTTCAGGAGGTTCCAAAGCAAGTATCCGGATCAACCTCTGAGAGTCTCCTTTGGAGGGTAGAATAAACGAATTTCGCGCGCTGGTGAGGTAAATAAAAGCCTGTTGACCTCTGATTGTTGGATTCCCGGCGAATTGGAGATGCACGACTGCCTGAATCTAGGGAGACTCGTTGGATGGTTGCGTCCGTTGTCCCATAGCAGCTGCTGGAGACACGTGTCAAGTGGACGGGGGCCGTGGGGGGGTGCAGTGAGGTCACCAGATGCTTCACTTCCTTCCAAAGACGGCATGTTTGGGCAGTTTGCACGGAATCGCATCCCTTGGACGATCGAAGTCTCTGCCTGCAGAGCCAGCCCGACAGCGGAGTCTCTGAATTTTTGCCTGATCGAAGTCCATGGTCAGAGTGGACGCTGAACAAATGGGATTTTTTCTCGCTGTAGAACTGTGAGCTGAATGGGGTCAATTTAGTTGTATAACTTAGGCAACGATCTAAGTCAATGTTGGCTTACAAATTTCAACTGACAACGCACCGGTATCCTAACATTTGAATCTGTCCACAACAGCATACGTGATAAAGATGCGATCATTCACACGAATTATTGACAATTAACAACGTTTTAGAATGAAATAAAATAGACGACTGGATCAATATTGCCATATGCAAAAGATGTGCCGTTCGGCAGGATTCCGAATCGCATACCGGACCTGTGTTTTAATAACTAGACCTATGGCTCAACCAACGTGACCTACGAGCCATAGTCCCCGGCAGCCAGAACGAGTTTCTTGCAGGGAACGAGGCCGAAAGTGAGACTTTCACAGAATGATGTACACCCTATGCCCTACATGCGAATCTGCACGTCCTGCCGAGTTCTAGTCTTCCTCTTCTTGTCAGACAGGATCAAAGAAAAACAAATGTAAATCCAATGGGACGCAGATTGCCAGTTTTTTTGGCTAAAATGGGATTTTGTGTGTTTTTCTATGATTAAAAACGAAAAGTACATAAGCGCCAGTGTCGATAATTTTTGGCATGGAACGTCTTCAGGTCATTTCCTTTCAAGTTCATGCACCCCTGTCTATAAAGCTAAGCACATTTAAATTATGCAAACATCTTAATGTCGGCAAACACAAACATTTTGAGCAACTTTATCCACATTCAACCACATTCTCACATACATTGCCGATCAGATGCATGATCAAAGCAGATGCACATCATAGGAAATGACCTGCAGACATTCCATGTCAAAAATTATGGCTCTTGGCTTAGCACTTTTCGTTTAATCAGAGAAAACATACAAAATTTCAATTTAGCCAAAAACTGCAATCTGCGTCCCATTGGATTTACATGTGTTTTTCTTTGATCTTGTCTGACAAGAAGAGGAACTCACTAAAACTCGGCAGACGTGCCGATTCGAAGTAGGCATAGGGTGTACATCATTCTGTGAAGAGGTTTTCACACTTTTCGGACCTCGTTACCCTGCAGAAACCTTACGCGGTCCCTCTGGCTCGCCGGACTAACCACTCGTGCATGTAACTGTGTCAATTGCAGGATCAGACCCCTCACCACCAACACAATCAGTTGTCATAGCAATTTGTGAATCAATGAATAGATATCTCGACACAATCGTGACTGCCGACATTAAGGCAAGTAACTGTGGATCGATTGTCCACCAAAGCATCCAGGCCATGTCGCAAATGCAATTAACAATAGAATGAAATGAAATAAACGATTGATCAAATTGCCATGCAAAAGATGTGCGGCTGGTAGGATTAGAACCTACGACCAAGGTTAACTGAACCTGTGCTCTACCAACTGAGCTACGAGCCCAGAATTAGACAGGACTTTTATTTAACTGTTTGACTAGAATGGAAGCATTGGAACATGTAACGTTAATGAAATCTCCTGACATAGTACCATAGCAATCGAACAATGCGAAGCCAGTTCAACTTTGAACACGCCAAATTGTGCGAAGTTTCAGTGACTGTTATCAGCAGATCACACAGCAAAGAGACACAGACGATGTCAAGTTCTACAGAGAAGTTCGTGAACGTTTTTTCGTGCGCCTGATAACTTTTTTAATAATGATCGGAAAGAGCAACATTATTGAGAAAACCTTTGCGCAATGATCTGAATTCTTCGAATCTAAAGGAATCGTGGCGATTGGAGCATTTTGAATTTCACAGCAATCCGCAAGCGGCTCACGACTATTTTTCCTATGTCTGTAGGGCTTTTTGCCCACTTAGTAAGTTCCTGCATGTGCCATCGTTGTGAATCAGTCTGTACTTCTAGCAAAGTGACACGCTTAAACAATCTAATTCTGTGATTGACAGCCACTGGAGCCGCGGTTCATTAGGCACTGTGTATCTTGACAAAGTGTGTCCATGACGCACTAACAATTTCACCGTTACATGTCCAGGCTAATCATTAAACACGATCGGCTGTCGGATTTTTATGTTTAAGACCTTTAACAAGAGCTGTTATAAACCAAGTTCGATACCTGAAACTGAAGGAAGACGTATTCCTCTTCATTTGTGAACAAATCGTAATTCTCCATTTCCGTTGTTCTAAATCTTAACGTGATGAAGATTTCAGCCATTTCTGACCGATGGAAATTCTTTCCCCGTTTCCCTCATTGATCATCTTGTTCTGTGAATTTTTCCATCCGTTAGGTTTGATAGAGTCTGGCATGGTGAGAAAATGAAACAGACGTGGGTTCGTCTTGTGTTTCACTAAGTAAGGACCCCCCCCCGAAAAATCATATTCATGAATGAGATTGTGGAATGACTACGAAATTAGCCATGAAAGAAAATTGATAAATAATGTGCTGAGATTCATTATGTCATTTGAACTGTCGATCTCAATGCAAGTAACTATTAGCTTGATTTTCACTTATCATTGTGGTCTCCGTGGCACAGTGGTTACACACTCGGCCTAGCGATCTTCAGGTCCAGAGATCGAACCCCGCAAGTGCCATTGAAAGTCGTCTGGAAGGACTTTCAGACTAAAAGATCACAACGCTCCAGATTAAAGTCTGATTATGTCAGCACCGTCCAAGCCTCCCCGGATGGGGAAGTACTGACGTTAGTCGCACTCTCGAACGTGGGGCCCAACCGACAATAAACGAGGAGTACGAGTGAATTATCATCATGATTATGTGACACTGTGGCAACTAAATTTTGACACATTTATAGGAGAGCAAGACCCTTGAAGCAAAAGCCAACTTACTAATTTAAGTGGTAAATAGAAGTAAATAATTAGTACAATGTATGAGTCTAATGTATGCAGCAAGCTATGACGTGCGTCGACTACAATACACAGAATAACAACGCCGTCATGATAAATGAAATACCCGGCAGGAGCTATGGGCTCAGTGCGCATTGCACTGCATGTACATGCTGTTATGCATCAATTTCAGTCAGATGAGATTCCTAATCAAAAACCTTTTTCGTTACAAAGAATTTTGAACTGAGGTATCTCATTGTACAGATGAAATGCATGTACCGGCACTATATTTGAACTGATTCGAAGAAGGAAATTATTTCGTGATCTTGTAGCTTGTCATACTTTACAGGGTGGCATTCTGCATCTCTCAAATGTAGACAGCATGATGATAAACTGTCATTGGGTGCATTAGACGCCGGTGATAGAGAGTTATAATAAACCACATTTAATGAATAAATATCCCGGACCGCATGGAAGCTCAAAAACGAGATAAATTCCACATTTTTTTTCCTACGTCACTGGCTTGCTATACAACTTCCCCTGATTGATAATGAACTCCTTGTTTTTTTCATCTCTCCAATTTAAACCTATTGGCCGCTTTAATCCCATAGGAGATCGCATGCCTCTTAGTTTAGAGTCGACAATTCGTGTCATTGTAACGAGTGTTGATTCGTACAATAATCCGAAGTATTAATGGATGCGAAAGTTATTGTGCACGATGTCCACGCTGCCGATTTAGTCATACATTAAATTTACAACTGAACGCAGCTTTCCCACATTGACCAATTGGTTGATGATACTTGGCTTTCATATTTTTAGAAGTTGAAAAGAGCCAAGTAAATTGATAAAATTTAAGCTTAATTGCTAATCAGTGCAATTTCTGATACTATTCGTAGCTATCAGAATGACTATATATTCTAATACTATTCGTAGCATCAGGCAATGAATGCCTATATTAATAATGCATGTGTTATTTAGAATTTTTTCATTGATATTTTGCTTTGTGCTTTTGAATTTTGTCATCTCAATAGAACGATTAATTCCTCTCTCTACACAGAATCCAATTTTTCAATCCTGGTATCGTGGAAGGATATGCCTAAGTGACAGTCCACGACAAGATGCGATATTGCAACACCTTTCAGACATACGAAAAGTAAGTAGACCAGCATTGTCTTACGATGATTTTATTGCAATCAGCCGAATTAATGAAATTAATTCATGAAATAATTAATTAAAGTAAGCCGGTATTGATATAGTGAATTTTGAATGAGAACTGATTTTAATATAACTTACATACTTGATCCTTACAAAATATGGATTGTGGTGAAGCGAAGCACTAGCCATTCTACGAGCAGTTAAAGTAATAATAAACTGTGAGTGAAAAGCATCCTAAATTGATATAATGCGTTGCTTTAATAAACTGCGGTTTGTAAAATACTTATGTAACATGCTTACAAAAGGCAGGAAATCAAACGGAAGCTGAAAAATAATCAGTCTCGTGGCCATCGGCGTGTGACATAACAACACGCCATGAACGATGAACCTTAAGCTACTTGAACAAGTTGATCATGCAGGTATTGTTGGACTTATAGTGCACCAGCTCTTATTGAAACTATTGAATATTGTACTTGTATTCCAAGATTTGCGATGTAAAAGCTGGAACAGTGCAATGGCCTCATTGTATGAGTTTGAGAAGATGAAAAGTCAAACATCAATCTCCATTAGATTTCTGTAATATTAGGAAATGGATTACTCAAACTAACATTTCATTTATGATGGCATGATACATGCACTTTCTACATACATGTACATGTATTATACCCGAATTATGCTACAGAGAATTATCAAATTCTAACCGCTCTATTTCATTTAATGAAAATCTCTTCAGCTGTTGAGCCTGCACATCGTCGTTTTCGCGACAATATCGCACATGTGCGTTTTAGGGACGGCGGTAATAACTACTATGTGCATTTTCAGCAATCTTCGTTGTTTTAAGAAAGTTGTATTGATGCTTATCCGGATCCTGTCTCAAAATTTCAGCGGTTAATACAACATGAATTTTTAGGAGAAGTCATCTAAAAATTTGGCCATAGACTGTTGGCAAGTAATATCGCACATATGCATTTCTCGTTAATACTGCACATGTGTTTTAGCGAGTAATATCTCATATGGGCATTCATAATATGGATTACACTCGATTACAGCCCCATTCTTGGATTTCATTTATATTTGAAAATATATTGTCGATAGTAGAAGAATGTTGAAATGCACATGCTAAGATGGTTCTCATTTTCGATAAGTATCGGAATCTACAGACATTATTTTGCTTCTCCAGGAAAGTTTGTAATTTGATACATGGTAGGTGTTAACCAATAGCCTCGAAATCACATAATGAGATATTGTCGCAACAACGACGACATCTATTTATGAATATTTTAAATACCTCTTTCAGTGGACCACCTACATTCATCACGACTCACATTTTTACACAAACCAAAAACAACGAACACCACACGGAAAATAACATACCATACGTTTTCATTCATGGCACGAGCATAGACCTGTGTTAATTTGATATAATTTTCTGGTGTTTGAATTGAATTATTGTTCGATTATTCGACATAAATCATCCTTTTATTTTCCATTCAATGACAAATTTCTAACAACCAAAATTTCTTATCTACTAGAAGTTAATTACTAGTTTAATTATTTAATATCGTGATGTCAACACTCTTTCTCTGGTCTATTTTGGCCAATTTTCAAAATCTTAGAACACGAAAATTCCCATGCTCAAAGAATTTCGTTGCAACTGATCAACGCAGTGTTTTCAAACCGACATTTATGCCTTCATAATAAATATATTCTTTCCTTTTCAGAATTTGCTCCAAAAACAAAAGGAAATTGAAACTATCGTTATACGATCACTGACAATCTCGTCTGAGAATCTGTTTGAACTGTCACCAGTAACTTTGTTATGTTCCCTCATGTGAACCTTTCTTACATTACCACTGAAATCTATTCGTTTTGTAGATTTTGCAAACTTTTACCCGGTATTCTTCTCCCATTATTGATGGAACGTTTTATAACCAAAATACAATTGAAGTAAATTATTTTGTATGAACACAGTTATGATAATGTTTTCCCTGAAGAATGTGAACGCAGTTTTTAAGTTTTTTTTAAGTCCGATGTGGTCGATATGTATTTCTATTTTTAATTACTTAATCCTCAGCTATACATCAGAGCTGGTACCTATCGGTGGTCATCGATTTTGTCCCTCAGTGAATAAAATCTCATTGTCTCCAATGACGTTTTGATCATCCGCTACAATGTGAACAATAGCATGAAAATTCCTAGGTCGAATGTCGAATAGAAAGCAACAAAGCGTAGAATTATTTAGGGACTAGGCACATTATCAGACTGAGAATCATTATTATATACTGGCGCTGTGGCCTTGTGGTAGAGTGTTCGCTGTGCGTCCGGGAGAACTTGGTTCAAACCTTGGTCGTGTCAAACCTAAGATTTTCAAAATAGGTGCACCCTGCATTCTTGCTAAACACTCAGCATAAAGAATGAGATCAGGATAAACAACAACTCGGCCACATGGAAGAAAGGCTCCGTGCCTAATGTGCTTCCGAGTAAAAACAAGAATCATTTATTTATTTATAGATAATCTTTGATATAGGCATTTGTGAGGAAGAAGCTCGTCATAGTTTCCTTCCACAAATTAAAAACATTATACAGTGCTAAATAAAGCCTTAGATAGCTAGACATTGGAGTGGATCAGAAATGCTTGGTCAAGTTTGCGATGTCCTCGATCATCATGCTAGAGAGAAAAAAATTAAAAATATAGCACTGATATGAGTTAATCGTGGAAAGTTCTAGTTATAGAACTTCGTTTTTGCTCAGTGTAGGTTCGTTACTCAAATCCGTTCTCAGCGTTTCAATCGTCTATTGAAACATGACGGGTTTTAAAACTACTAACTTTACTAGGAACCTGTGTGACAAAGTTGTCAATGTGAAATGCCTTTCAATTGGTCCAGTGTTTAATGTCAGTTCTCAAAATTGCCTGGCGTGTCCAATCAGATGTCTTAAAAGATTTCTGAATTTAGCCTACAATTATACTTTGACATATGGCAAGAGAAAAGCAGATATCCCTGGAGATAAAAGAAGGAAAGTGTAAAGATGACGCGCCTCTTTTTCTCTGTGACCCTAGCTGTGCCGAAATCCCAGTGACACCAAGTTAATAGCCTGAACAGATTGGATGCTGGCTGATAACCCGCATAATAGGCTATAGGCAGTGAGCCATATAATAATAATAATAAACGTATATATTTTGCAAATGCCTCAATAATAGAAATCGTGAGGCTACAGAATGGCATACATAATGAGAATATTAAACACATACAGAGATAACAAAGAACAAAAAAAACAAGAAAAAACTTATGAATTTGAAACAGATGTGTCAGAGGAAAAGCTAATGTGGGAAACCACTGTTGGATAATCGAATCATAGTAACCATAAAAGAGGTGGACTGAATGACACTGTTGAAAACTGGCATACAAAACATTCCCAGAATGTGCAAAAACGCGAGGCCCGTAGATGATGCAAAGGGATGATCCACGTATGTTAACAAGGAGAATCGAATAATTTAAGACCAATGATATACTCGCCCTGTATAAAATTAAGAGGAAACGAAGTGAGAGCATAGAACATCGAGAGGTACCGCAAATGATACGAAATGGCAATAATTCTGAACAATTTCTAAAATAGCTAGCATTTGATGAATTTACTCCATGCAAACTAATGGTGCCGCGTACTCCAGTATACTGCGGATACAGTTATTGTATATGAGCACGAGATCATGCTTGTCTAACAATGGTTTAAGTTGTTTGATAATGAAAATCCGAGAGGCTGCCCGTTTGGAAACTTTTAGAACATGAGAATGCCATTTGAACCTAGAGTGAAAAATAACTCCTAGGAACCTCAGCTCTTCAACAATACTAACATCAGGAATAGAAAAGTCTCGAATATATCTCTCTATATATGCTCTCTATATATCCCATCTTCTTGATGTGGGCTTCACACGGTTTTTCCCCAGTCTCTACCCTCCATTCTACTCCAAAAATGGGAAAATCCCCATTCCTCTGCAAAAAATATGATTACACCTTCGATTTTAATATGCGCTTTATAGGAGCCATCACACACGATTAACGTGAGGGT
>CAJQUW010014982.1:0-13171 GCA_907163375.1 Prostheceraeus crozeri
ATCAAGAAGATCGTCGAAATGGGTATAAACGGCATTTTCGATGTGGCCAAAATATGGAAGTTACCGTTCCATTTATCACTCAGATAAAGTCAAACCAGGGATGCGGAGTCCTATCATTTTTGCTGGAGTCGGAGTGCGGAGTCCCATCAAATGATCGGACTCCATCCTATAACTAGACCCGAAGTATAATACAAACAAATTATTTATCCTCGGGCATAGGTGTCACTGTCTTGCTGTCAACTTTCTCCGTCAATCAAAAGTACAGAGACCCTGTTGTATGCAAAGCTTGTAATAGTTGAGGGAATGAACCGTGATAGTGAAAAACGGTTGTTCTTTTTCATCGGTGATTTAGTAGAGTTGACAAAGTCTCCTGCCTCGATCACACCTTAGCACATAGGTCACATCAGAGACAAAAATGAAATACTAGTTTATTTGAGAACATTGCATCTCACAGCGTGAATCGAGTGTGGTCTCTCCTCCAAAGCGCATGTTAAAATCGAAAGTGTACTCATATTTTTTGGAGAGGGATGGGGATTTCCCTGCCTGGTAGAGACTGGAGAAAGACCGTGTGAAGCACATATCAACAAGATGGGAGGAGCCGAGTCGCATCCATCCGACTTAAAGTGACATTTCATAAACTTTCATCGAAAATGATTGATAATTGATGCAGCAATGATCACTAAAAATAGGGTCAGGTATGCCTATAATGATCTATGATTGCCAGTTTTTTCAAAAAACTAGACTATATATACTTGCCACCCGGAGTCGGCCTCGGAGTCCTTTTAACCCCCGGAGTCGGAGTCAGTGTGTCGACTCCCCGTGTCGAACACAGGGAAAACATCGAATGAAGAATTGTGAATGACTCCATACTTCCATCATGTGTGCATGTCAAGTTCTTGGAAAGATATTTTTATATTGGAAAAAATTTAGCCCTTTTCTCGCAACTTCTAAACGTCCATTCACACCGGACGCGGCGCGTCCACACGCGTCAGAATTTTCGTTCAGAACCTTAATAAACCTATACACACTGTAAACCGTAGACCGACAATTATCCTACAAAATCACTGACAAAATCAATCGACGATTGTCACCTCCAATGCGATATCCGACGAATTTGTAGGTTCTCCACCGATATCGAAACAGATGTTTTGTATGCAAATTAGCTAAACAAAAACTGTTGAATATTGATTGATTTTTCCGATTAGTGATTGCTTGGCTTTTAGGCAATCTGTATTATTGTGTGGCAAAACTATGATTTATTTTGACATAATTTAATTAATTGGCTACAATTATGATAAAATTTAAGCTACAATTCACTGCTATTCATTTTGTCGCTTTTTGTCAGATATTGTAGGTGCTCAGTGGCAATCATCCTACAAGAACTTACAATGACCGACAAAATAGATTTTGTAGGATAAATGTCTGTCAATTGTCAGTCAACGGTTTACAGTGCATGCATAGGATTGTTCACACAGAGACGCGCGGGACCGGTGCAGTGAATGGACTCTTAGCGCTACAACACGTCTGATCCATGTTATCGAAGAGAATCGCATATGGAGATCGTATAAAAACCCAACCTCTATGACTATTGGAGTTAAATATCATCTCTCGTTGAAGTATCGGAGTCAAAATGTAAAAACCGTCCAAGGCCTTTTACGTCTACGTCATAATTCCTTCCTGAAATAGGGCCTACATATCTTACAAATTGGGAAATCTCTAACAGGATGCCAATCAAATACAAAGTTTCTCTATCTCACATGAGTTTTCGGTCTTATTGCCTTCCGTGCTGAATTTTTCATTGACCATAATTTATGAAATTGCTTTTAAATAAATTTGTCATGAAATCATTTCCTCAAGTGCTGAAGTAGGCTGCTGATGATGAGTAAGCGGCGTTATCTTCGCAGTGGTCCTGTCATCAAAAGACTTCTGATGAACTGGTCTTCAGTTTTGAGAAATGAACTGGTCAGTCACTTTGAGATTTAATAAGAACACGTGCTCTGTCTCCCTTTTCACGTGTCCATTCATTTCCACTTCAAAGAAAATTGCCTAACGTGAAATCTCGACTCCAAGAATGACTTTAATGATGTGCTTAACAATTTCGGTTTCAATAGAAACAATGAATCTTTGTAATTTTCTGTCACTTTTTACAATTTGAAATTGAAGCCATGAATAATAATCAGAAAATGTGCAGTCATCGCAGCCAGTTTCGAATCTGCTACAAATCTCAACGACCTGAAATTTTCTTGTGACTATGTCGTTCCGAATTCGTTCTCCCCATGCCACGCACTTTGGGACTCAATTTTTGCGCACATAATATTCAATTAGATTATCTGCGACTTTTTTTATACATTGTGGGCTTTAATTGCAACACTATCTGCTATTTTTATTAGTCACTATTTTACTTTCTGTTTGTGAAAAAATTATTTATCGATTATTATGCGTGGAGAGTGCATGAAATGACGACTTAAACGCAGTTATATATTTATCTATCATCATTTTTGTCATCACATAGTACTTACAAAACAGTAGCGATGGGCATGAATATTCAGTGTGTGACATTGGCACGCGTAATTACGGGGCACCCCAAACATTCGTGGTTAAAGGCAGCTTATACTTCTACGCGCGTGTACATAAGCGCTGCACCAAGAGTCAGCAATCACGTGATCTGATGCTGTCGCGCGGACGATTTCTACACGTCGTCTACGGTTGTCTACGGTATAGATAGCTCATAGATATGCAAGTTAGATTAATTCTAATAGAAGTCACATGATGTTCTGTGGGTATTGATTTCTATATGAAAAATATCTTCCTCAAAGATATTTGATCCCACAATATTCAGCACTATACAGTAATTTATAGTAATTACTATAATAGTAATTACTACAGCATTATACAGTAATTAATATACAGTATTCAGCAATTGAGTAATTCAGTAGTATTCAGTAAAATACAAGTATTCAGTACTGCATGATTGAAATGAAAGCTGTTTGGTTATTTTCAACAATAGTGAAAGACTTCTCCATGATGGTTATCATTTAATTAGGTGAAGCATTGGAGGAAGTAAATGAAAATGTTCGTGGTTTAACTTGGAAGAGATGTGGAGACTTCGGAAGAAATGAAATAGGAAAATACGAAATTTCTGGCGTTCGGTTACAAAACGCTTCTGCTAAAGGTTGATCCAGTCATCACCAAATTGTTGTTGTTGATCTTCTGCAACGGAATAAACTTCACCATGATATTTTCGTTTTTTAAGTGAAGACTTGCAAGTAAGCTAGCTTTTTCCATTCAGTTGTTGTTTTGTCATTTTTTTTGGGATTTCGAGCTTTTTGCTTTGCATTGTGCATTACACGCTCATCTCAAATGCATTCACTCCAATGTTGGTATTATGTAGTGAAGTTGTGTATTGGCTTCAAATTGAAACTTGTTTGCTTAATTTCTGTTGGATTAATTAGAGGGTTGTGCTACTTTAATATTTTGGTCTCGTTTTTTTTTTGCCGCACCCTGTACAGCCTGTGCATCCAAAACTAATATCGGTTTCCTCTCTTGCTTTGCTTGGTAGATATCTAGGCCTATACGTTAGTTCCGTCCATCATTCCGTTCTTTTGTTCTTTTGAACTGTTGTCATTTCGCTGAGTAAGTATCGATTTCATTACTGCATTACTGTCAGTTAACCGGTGTCCATCCCTAAGAAGAGGCGGCGAAAGCGTTCAGGTGATGCTTTTCCATTTTTCTAACTTTATATTTCGATAAAGTATGAACTCGAGAATAGTTGTGTTTGTGGTCTGCAAATTTATCAACGACACACATTTTCAGTTATTTGAAGTGAATAGCCAATTAAAATGCCGTTTATCAGTCATGTAATCATATTTTAGTCATATCAGTTATTTAGTCTATAGACTATCAAACAATAGCTATCGTAGTGAATGCTGTGCGCATTATTAATTGATGCCCGTTCATAGTCGGCGACAGTGGTCATTTGTTGCCGGCTTCTGAAATTAAAAACCAATGTATACAGCAATAACTTCCTCAGGACTTCTGCATTGTACATGAACCTAGGACGCATTCCACTGCATAGAAAAATCAAGCCTAGCTTTTTCAAGCATCAATGATCCTACTGCTTCGGCCGCCTTGCGGATTTAATATAATCAATATTAATTTAATTAATTAATAAATTAATTATGTAATTAATAATATTAATATAGTGTAATATATTGTATTGATTGCATGTAATTTAGATATGTGGCATCCATAGAGCAATTGTGAACTATCTATGGAAAATTTAAGAGTGAGTCAGGAGCAGAATTTAAATATAATGTGCAGCGGACTTTGGCGTTTTTTTGTTTTGTTGTTTGCTGCGGATCTTATCATCTTCACATGGTCGGTGCCACGTGTTTTTTAAGGATAAGAAGACTTCGTGACACGTTTCTTTTCCAGCCGGTGTGTATAGCTGTGTGAAAAGTTTATCTCCCTTGTACCACCTTCATCGGCAGGTAAAATAACTATACTTTCTTATCCTTCGTTATCAACAGTTTCGTTCAAGGACTTCCACGGGAGAACCGAATGCGCGGATAGAAGAGCCGGTAGGTCCCTTGCTAATGTTATTTCAGCACTAATAATTATCCAATTGTTCAAGTCTGTTGAGGACAATACGTCACTGGAGGAGATTTTGGCGGTTGCACAGCTCTGGAGAATTGAGTTCTGTCGGCATATTATAGGGGTTTTTTTGCGGGAGGAAATGGCAATTTATTGGGGGTAGATGAAGGAAATGTGTAATGATAAATTTCAAACAGTTTAAGTTGCTGCAATGTTTTTCAATTATCGATTTCTCAATGTTCGAAGAGCCACATTTTTGATAGGAAGAATCAAAACTGAA
The DNA here is from genome assembly GCA_907163375.1 of Prostheceraeus crozeri. Taxonomy (NCBI): domain Eukaryota; kingdom Metazoa; phylum Platyhelminthes; order Polycladida; family Euryleptidae; genus Prostheceraeus; species Prostheceraeus crozeri. The sequence goes on from CAJQUW010014982.1 coordinate 4,874, forward strand.
TCAGAAAGCACCCGCTATAGATCGCGTTCGGGCTTTTAAATGGTTTCGGACTTTTTTACGGAATAAATTTGATTGAGAGTTGTTGAAGCCGTTAATATGCTTGGCAGGAGAGTGGACTGCTTTCAGCATGATGATGAACGTACATGGGAAGATATGAGATGAGTCTATGCTGTCCATACACCGCGCCTCCACATCCACGCAAAAGGCTTCCTCCGCTTCCATGCAAAAGTATTCGTCCGCTTCCATGGAAATACCTCCCTCTCCTCCATGCAAAAGGTTTCCTCCGCCTCCATACAAAAGGCTTCCTCCACCTCCATAGAAAGACTTCCTACGCCTCCATGCAGAAGGCTTCCTCCGCTTCCATGCAAAAGTATTCGTCCGCTTCCATGGAAATACCTCCCTCTCCTCCATGCAAAAGGTTTCCTCCGCCTCCATACAAAAGGCTTCCTCCACTTCCATAGAAAGACTTCCTACGCCTCCATGCAGAAGGCTTCCTCCGCTTCCATGCAAAAGTATTCGTCCGCTTCCATGGAAATACCTCCCTCTCCTCCATGCAAAAGATTTCCTACGCCTCCATGCAGAAGGCTTCCTCCGCTTCCATGCAAAAGTATTCGTCCGCTTCCATGGAAATACCTCCCTCTCCTCCATGCAAAAGGCTTCCTCCGCCTACATGCAGAGTCTTCCTCCGGCTCCATGTAAAAGCCCTCCTTCTCCTCCATGCAAAAGTCTTCCTCCGTCTCCATGTAAAAGCCCTCCTTCTCCTCCATGCAAAAGGCTTCCTCCGCCTACATGCAAAAGACTTCCTCCGCCTCCATGCTAAAGACTTCCTCCGGCTCCATGCAAAAGTCTTCCTCCGTCTCCATGTAAAAGCCCTCCTTCTCCTCCATGCAAAAGTCTTCCTCCGGCTCCATGCAAAAGTCTTCCTCCGGCTCCATGTAAAAGCCCTCCTTCTCCTCCATGCAAAAGGCTTCCTCCGCCGCCATGGAAAGACCTCCTTCTCCTCTGAGCCCCCTCAGCATCCTGCAACATTACAGAATGATGGTAACACAAAATTGTGTTTCCTTAGCAAGCGTTTGAATACTACTGATTCAAGAAATCTGAAAGAAGTGATGTTGAACTTTGAACAGTTTCAAATTCATGTTTTCATCGTGTGGTGGCAATAACTTTGCGGAAACAAGGTTTGATGATATTTCTGATGACGAAGTCTCTCTCAACGCAAATGAGAAGTGTAATTGATGAAACGAAACCCCCTGCTGTTGGTGAGCGCGACTAGGTAAGATGAAAGCCCGGTTACCGACTATTTGATCTGCCCGCTGAGACGTTCGACTCGATTGGACGATTTTAACAAGCAACGAAGTATGATAAGTACGATTGGCCAATATCCGATTCGATCGACATTTTTCCTCATTGAAATCGATTGTTATTCCGATTCCTTTGTCGACTGTTGTTCAAATTCTCAGATATCTTTGTCGATTGCTGTTCCAATTCTCCGATTCCTTTGTCGAATGTTGCTCCAATTCTCCGACTCCCTTGTCGAGTGTCATTGCAATTCTCCGATTCCTTTGTCGATTGTTGTTCCAATTCTCCGATTCCTTTGTCAATTGTTGTTCCAATTCTCCGATTCCTTTGACGATTGTTGTTCAAATTCTCCGATTCCTTTGTCGATTGTTGTTCCACTTCTCCGATTCCTTTGTCGAATGTTGTTCCAATTCTCCGGTATCTTTGTCGATTGTTGTTCCGATTCAATTCTCCAATTCCTTTGTCGAGTGTTGTTACAAATCTCCGATATCTTTGTCGAGTGCTGTTCCAATTCTCCGATTCCTTTGTCGACTGTTGTTCCGATTCGATTATCTGATTCCTTTGACTATTGTTGTTCCAATTCTCCGATTCCTTTGTCGATTGCTGCTCCGATTCGATTCTCCGATTCCTTTGTCGATTGTTGTTCCGATTCTCCGATATCTTTGTCGAGTGTTGTTTCACTTCTCCGAGTCCTTTGTCGATTGCTGCTCCGATTCGATTCTCCGATTCCTTTGTCGATTGTTGTTCCGATTCTCCGATATCTTTGTCGAGTGTTGTTTCACTTCTCCGAGTCCTTTGTCGATTGCTGCTCCGATTCGATTCTCCGATATCTTTGTCGATTGCTGTTCCGATTCGATTCTCCGATTCCTTTGACGATTGTTGTTCCAATTTTCCGATTCCTTTGACGATTGTTGTTCCAATTCTCCGATTCCCTTGTCGATTGCTGTTCCGATTTGATTCTCCGATTCCTTTGACGATTGTTGTTCCAATTCTCCGATCGCTTTGTCGATTGTTGTTCCGATTCTCCGATTCCTCTGTCGATTGTTGTTCCGATTCTCCGATATCTTTGTCGAGTGTTGTTCCGATTTGATTCTCCAATTCCTTTGTCGAGTGTGTTACAATTCTCCGATTCCTTTGACGACTGTTGTTCCGATTCTCCAATATCTTTGTCGATTGTTGTTCCGATTCGATTCTCCAATTCCTTTGTCGATTGTTGATACAATTCTCCGATATCTTTGTCGATTGTTGATACAATTCTCCGATATCTTTGTCGATTGTTGCTCCGATTCTCCAATTCCTTTGTCGAGTGTATTTCCAATTCTCCGATTCCTTTGGCGATTGTTATTCCAATTCTCCGAATTCCTTGTCGAATGTTGTTCCGACTCTCCTGTTCCTTTTTAGCGACTGCTATTCCGATTTGATTCTCCGATTCCTCTGGCGTGCTTAGAACTGTGTTCGAATAGTTGGATGTTTTAGTCCGATTATTTTATCGTGATCTAGTACAGGACTGTGCCGGAGGGTGTACATCCCAGTTATCTTCCGCACTCTTTTGCCAGGTCACGTGACTCACTTGAATTCGTACAATATGCAATCTACACTGTAAAACCGTTTTTTGGACTGACAATTGACAGGACTATTTATACTTACATACAAAAATCTATTTTGTCAATCATTGTTAGTTCTTGTAGGATGATTGCCACTGAACACCTACAATATCTGACAAAAAGCGACAAAATGAATAACAATTAATTATAGCTTAGATTATATCAAAAATGTAGGTGACTAATTAGATTATGTCAAAATAAATCATTGTTTTGCCACACAATAATACAGATTGCCCAAAATTCAAGCAATCACTAATCGAAAAAATCAATCAATATTCAACAGTTTCTGTTCGTTAATTTGCATATAAAGCATCTGCTTCGATGTCGGTGGAGAACCTACAAATTCGTCGTATATCGCAGGATATTGGAAGGTGACCAATCGTTCGGTTTGATTTTGTGTCAGTAAGTTTTGTAATGAGATAAATTGTCGGTCTACGGTTTACAGTGTTCGTCCGTTTAGGTAACAAGGAATAAAGCTCTTACAAGCAATTTCCAACCCAATGATTCTGTGAAAAAACAAGTTTGTTTGGGAGGTTAATTAGTTTTGAAAATTGTTTAATCACTCGCCACATGACTGTTTTGACAGATGGTATTATGTTATCAAAATCAATCTCCACTTTTGGGCATTATATCAGTGAAATCGGGAATTGTTCTATCAATCAATGTTAAGTCACTTCTTGATTACCTGAGAAATTCTTCTATTTGATGTAAATTCTCTTTCACAAAATACAGAGACTTAGAACTCCTGAAAGTGTTCATTTGAAATTGACAGAAAGTTTTCTCTTAGAAGTCTTGTGAATAGAGAATCTTGGTGCTATTAAAGCATGAGAGGATGAAGTTCGGGAAAGACACCCTTGTTCAAGGATTCACATTCCGGGCCCTCAACATTTCAACGGTTTTCTCATAGTGAACCTCTTTCCCCTCTGAGATGGTCAGAGATCTTCGCGACATTAATGTGTAAATCCGATAACCAACATCGAGATCTTCTAAAACAGTTATATTACAGAAGTTAGAAAGAAACGACCACTTCCTCGGAACTTACCTCTCCTTCTCATTAATCATCTCTAAAGTAAGGACCCACAACTCCAATTAGGAAACACGAGGAGGCCCTTGTTTTACAACAAGAAGACTTCAGTAAAAGGAATTATTTTGAAAGATTATATCGCGAGAAAATTTCCACGGTAACTAATCAAGGAACAAAACAATTCACAGAAGTAATTACGGACATGATAATGATTGGAAAAATATGGCACAATTGCTTTTTAGATATTGTTTGTCAAACTGTGGCCGCATTCAGAGTTTTTTTCTTCCTCACAGAGTTTGCCCGTGCTAATGAGGGGGGGGGGGAGGGGACGGACGCGCCCAAGGATTTGATGAGGGCCTCAAGCGTCAATTATATTCCTCATCTGCTGACGGCGAAACATCTTGTCCCGCGATGGGGTGAGGAGAGGCGTTTACTGAGCACCCGAGCGACAATTACCTGTGTGAGAATTGTTTTGTGAGGATTGACGATGTTAAACATTGTTTTGAGCAATCAATCAAATTGATAGATGATTTTTTCTGAAGATTCTTCTCAGAAGGCAGTGCTCTATACATGACGTCTCAACTGCTTGGGTCACTTACACTTTTGTTTGTCAGCGGGCATTCGATGAACTATTTTACAAGGGAAACTCTTTTTTCTCTTTTTATAAGTTCTTTTAAAACAAGATTTGTGCACCCAACCATAGTTTGAGAGGTAATCAAACGCTTAAATTTTACCAGATCCCGATAGCTATTTCGCGGCCTCTCTTCAGGAGAGGGAAGAATCACTGAAAGATGTTTCAGATCCGAAATGAGGGAACATTTACCGAAGTGGACTGAAGGTGGACATTGTCGTCCTCGCTCTAATAAGTCTCCGTCCAGCGCCATTTGTCGGCATGCCATATCCTGTGATAGTTTTTCAGGACGAACTTTTTCTTCTTATTTTTCTATTTAAGTGCTCCTCGGTCCCCATTTCTTCTCCCAATTTTGGAATCTCTGTATATATCTCGTTACCGTCCTGATCCATGCTTGGCACTATCAATTGAGTCTTCAGCATGTAGTCCGGGAGCTAGCGTGAAGTTGTGCAGGGAACGAGGTAGTACATAAAACTTTCACATGGTATAGTACACCTCTAACCTACTGCAAAACTTCGCGTCTGCCGGATCAGCTCATTTGCTTTTCAGAAATAGAGAGGATAGCACAATCCTATGTATTTCCAGTGGTAAAATTGTGACATTTAAGGTGTTGACTCCATTTTTTCGAATTTTTGCTCATAAAAGTTACACAAATTGGTATTTTGTTGAACTGGTTATTATAGAAATCATCTACAGATCATGATCTTTCAAATGAGCTATCATTCAGTGACAGAGGATGAAGTAAAGTGTACAAACAGACACTTTTCTTTGGTGTAACTGCAAATTTTAACATAGAAATTTCAGGAAAATTGTTGATATACTTTAACGAAAAGTTAAAAGATAATTTAACGTTTGTACACTTTGCTTCATCCTCTGTCACTGAATGATAGCTCATTTGAAAGATCATGATCTGCAGATGATTTCTATAATAACCAATTCAACAAAATACCAATTTGTGTAACTTTTATGAGCAAAAATTCGAAAAAATGGAGTCAACACCTTAAATGTCACAATTTTACCACTGGAAATACATAGGATTTTGTTATCCTCTCTACTTCTGAAAAGCAAATGATCTGATCCGGCAGACGTGAAAAAAAGTTCTGCAGTAGGTTAGAGGTGTATTATTCCATGTGAAAGTTTTATGTACTACCTCGTTCCCTGCACACGTTCGCGCTAGCTCCCGACCTATTGGTTACATCGCAATATACCTGTAAATGTACTAAATAAATAAAATGAATAGATATCATATTATTGCGAGTTGCGACGTTAGTTTCGTGAGCAAAAACATGAAGTTAAAGTTTTTCAGGGTTGGCAATACTCAGAATACTCATATTTAAGATCAGGTTGAGTTAGCCATCAATCTTAAATTTCAGGAAAAGGTCGGCTTGGGTTTCATTCATTTGTGCAGGAAAGAAGGCCACAAAACCCAGGACATTGCATGTTTCCATACCTAGGCCGATTCTGTATTGAGAGGCCTTCAGCGTTGGACGGGAGTACAGGAACATTTTATGGCCACAGCGGTTTTCATGGCCACACAGAAATCAAAGATTTTTTAATTTAGGTCGGTTATCATTTACCATTACACACTCAGCGCACTTTCCCTTCAGGCCCTATTCCGCCTATAGATAAAAAAGTCAGATTATTCGTTCCACTTTCATATTCATATCATGAACTTTATGATAGTTTTTCATTATTAAAACAGCGGCACGAAATTGCCACTATGGTTTGTAAACCTTAAATTTCTTTCTATCGATTAAGCATGACTAATTCAAACGACACCATAGCACGATTCCACTTTCCTTCTTCAGGTTTTCCACGCCAGCGTCTCACCTTTCATGAGTATGACTTCGCTGATTCCAACCGAAGTCGAAGTTGGATGTCATTCGGCAAATTCAAGCTTGCTGAGCACATTTCGCATGAGATTATAACCCTAATGTTGCAACTGAAATACTTTGCACACAAAATTCGTGTCAAACTCGTGACAAAAATAACGATTCAATTTCATCTTAATGGAGAAAACACCACATGGAATTAAGTGTATAAGCTTGTAATTGAACATCTCAAAGACAGTAAGTGCATCGCACGCCGGTTAACACCGGGAAAGGTTTGGGAGAGGGAATATCCTCTCCATCTCATAGGATTGCATTGTAAACATCATCCGTCAATCCACATAGTGACCATCAGAATCTTAACTGCGTGACTTGGTCGTTCATCTAAAGACATAACAACAGCCCTGATCAACCTTCCGGCAATTTTTCACAGCTTAAAGGTTCATTTTTTGCAAGCAATACATTCAAGGCTTCCGCTGCAATTGTCATCTGCTGTCTTCAGTTACGCCCGCCCTGACTGAATTGTCACCTCTCCCCTTTCTGTCATTTATTTCGTAGTATTTCTTCCTTCAAGCTTCTGATATGAGAAAGTCCGTGACTATTAAATATCACGCAGCTAAATAGGTCTGAGCTTCTTTCTGTTCATTATTAAACTCTTCGGGAAAATGTGATAAAGCTAATTGTTTCAAAAAACGTAAATTTTCGGATATTTGGGTTAGCAGAAGAAATTTAGACCATATTTAAGGCTTTTTAGTGAAAAGAAGAAAAATTAAGGCTATTTTAGGTTTCTCGGTCACCATGGGAGGCCAGAGCTCGTGCGAGAATTTAGCAAGACAATGCCAATGGCTCAACATTCACCGTCCATCTAAAAGAAACCTCTGCGTTGGATCTGATTGGCCCTCATTCCATTGACATGCTCTCTACGTAACGCCAAGTTGTTTAGTGGGACATTCTCGGAAGAATCGATGAAAGTCCTCGAAATAACAAAATCGCCGTTCTGTATCAAATGAAACTTCTTTACAATTTGGTCAACCAGTGAGACTGTTGAATATCGAAAGAGAATGTCATATTTAAGCCTATAATAATTAATGTCATATTAATGCCTATTAAGTCAATAAAGGACACCAGCATCCTGGAATCCCCGACCGCACTCAAAAACACCGTTGCAACGTCAGAGTGGCCTAGTGAAGAAGGTGCGAGCTCGTCTCCACCGCGGACTTCGGTTCAATGCGAGTACGGTGGGGGAATCAAGGGTGCTGGTGTCTTGTATTGACTTAATAGTTGTCATTCTCTTTAATATTCAATGGACTGTGACAGACCTTTGTTGCCAACCTACTGTGTGACGTAGTTGAATGACATGCTGATATGCTGTCTCGCTTCAGTATGAATGCTGGTAGGGTAAAGTCGGGTAATCGACAGTTGAGCCACTTTTCCACAATGATGCACTAGGTGACATGCCACGCGTGATTCACGCGTAACTGCGGTACACCCCAAACATCCGTGGTTAACGACATTCTATTCTTCTACCCGCGTGCTTCATACACATTATACATACGCGCTGCACTAAGAGTCAGAAATCACTTGATCTGATGCTGTTGAAACATAGGAAATGTTTATGAATACGCGCGGGCGTGCGTTTATAGTTTGCGCGTCGTCTACGGTTGTCTGCGCTGCCGCTTGAACCACGGATGAACCGCTAAGCATGTTCTGTCTTCCCTGAGCATGAAATTGAGGTCCTATCACATTGTTTAGCCTCTGATACATGCAGACACATGAGACGCAAAGTCGATATAACAGCTCTGCCAACTATACTAACTTATATAACTTATATGCAGCAATATCCCGCATAGCCACGGATGTTTGGGGTCATGCGTGAATTACGCGTGATTGAGCGTGGCATGTCACCTAGTG
>CAJQUW010014983.1:0-18985 GCA_907163375.1 Prostheceraeus crozeri
ACCCGATTGTAACCAAATTCAATGGCACTCTATTGGCATTCTGTGACACGCAATGGGAGTGCCATAGCACACCTCACCATTCAATCGAAGTCAATTGGAATCCAATTGCACTGGAAGTGGAAAATATGAGTGCCATAGAAGCTATCCAAAAGAAGCAAACGCGCAGCGACAGTTTTGACTCCGTAATCTGGACTTTGTCCAATGATATTGCAACATTTGCTATGTTCAGCATAAATTTCAGATGCCTTTGGCATGTGCAACAGTCATTGTGTTAATCACATCCGTTTGGTCGTGTCTCAGTGTCTCGTATTTTTATGAAAATCGGTACGTCCGTTTGGCTGAATCAATCATCTTATCCGGTTTGTCTCAATCATCACACCAATGGAGTAAGTTCAAATGAAACTTCAGTTGTTCAGTATCATTGTTCAGTATCATTTGTATAGTCCATCAGTCAAATCATCAAATCCTCATTGTTCCAGCAATTAATTCACGCACTGTTTTATTGAATTATGCAATTATTTAGATTTTTCGAGGTAGGAATTAGAACTACTGTACCCGAGTGACTTTTTTCTATGGGTTTTAAGGGAATATATGGGATTGTAAGGGAACCCATATGATCCCATTCACGATGCAAATAGGATCATATGGGTTTCTTGGGGATTATGTGGAATCCCTTAGAATCCCATACAACTGAATCCCCTATAATCCATGATCCCATTCACGATGCAAATCGGATCATATGGGTTTCTTTGGGATTCTATGGAATCCCTTGAATTCCATGCACCTGAATCCTTAAATCCTTACGATTCTCATTAAAGGATTCCTTATGTAGAATATGAAAGGGATTAGGCCTAGTCAAAATTAATTCTAATCAATCAAAATCAAACCAGTCTTAAAGATCTTTATGGATGACTTGCAAGGTTTTGATTACATACATCGATTTGGATCAATAACAGTGTGGGCCAATCGCTGGATAATAATCGACTACACTGTGAAAATGGACGCAATGGACTCTAGACCTACACGTATTCATGGAGTAACTTTAAAATGTAATTATGTAATTTACTATCCTTTGGTACATGTAACCCACTGATTCGAATCTTTGTTATTTTTATTTATCTGCAAGAATCCTATATGCTTCCTACCATAACCTGTGAAACCCACCATTTCCTAGTAAAATCCTGGCAGGTTTTTTAGGGACATCAGTAATAGCTCTATTTCTTGATAGGATCTCAATCGGAAACACCAGAGAAATATAATTGACCAGAACCTCTCAGGATCCTAAAAGGAAACACCAGAGAAATAGATTTCTCACGCTTTGATCTATCGTCAGTGATGACGTGATGATTCACTCACAAGGCTTCAACCGACCTCGATTTCGCCAGACGACGGATATCTATGATTCAAATTTTTCAAACGAGCGAAAAAAACGTTAGTATTTTGAATACAATCAACCGACATCGTCATTCATTTGTTGGTGAACTTCGAAGACGGTGAGTTAGCGTGCAGTGGAAGTGTGAATGATACAGAAAAATTGTATTTTAATTTTGTTCACAGGACCAAAATGTCTGTTGTCTTTAGCTGCTAGCCGGTTCTTGGGGTAGGAACCTTCTCCACACCTCATTAGGAGTGGCTGGCGTGTTTTTATACCACTTATAATAAGTTTTATTTCATTAAAGAGAGCTGTTCATAAAAAACGGACCATCTAAATTGAGACTAAGTTCAATCGATTCTCATGCCTTCCAATCTTGTCACACATGAGCGCGTCATGCATCATTCGAAAGCTCACATTCTCAGCTTTCAAATAATCTGTCATAAACTCGTATCCGTTATTGTGTCGTTTGCACAGTATTCAAAACGTAAATATCACTCAATTTACAAGTCATAATTTTTCAATAAGAAAATACATGTGTGTGAGTATGATTATTAATGTATCAGACACGACCAATTTGTCATTAAAGGTTTTCGTGTTTGGTCTCTTTAGAATCCTTACGATGCAGGAAATAAAAATAATATAGGTGCTATTCAAATCAGTTCAAAGATTCTTTTTCAAACTTCATTCAACAGTTTTCTCATGACAGCTGAAGTACGCGAACACCGTTGCAAGGTCAACATTGTTGACTCCAGGGGTGGAAACCGGCCGCCGAACCGGATCGGCTTGTGTTTCAGACCGGCACAGGCCGGCTTTTACATTTTTATATAATCAGCAAATTTATCACCAAGCAACAGATTTCTTTGTTAAGGGAGCGTCTTTTGATCACTCAATTAAGTCAATTTTACTTTACGTTCTCTACCTTTTCTTTTTTGTCTAAGAAATAGATATCTCGTAAACTTTTTCTTGTAAAAAGTTTTATATTCAAGTTCTTATGAATGAATTAGGTTTCAATCCAGGGGATCCTTTGCCGAACGATAATAATACATATTCTCTAGTGAATGATAATATTGATGATATCATCAAGCATCACTCTGATTTACATTGGTAAACATTTTAGCATTAGCTGCTTTGACAAAAATCATAAACTTCCAAAAATGTTCTGGTTGCCTAAGCTGCACAAGATTTCATACAAATTTCGTTTTATAGCTGGTGCTAAAAGTTGTAGCACGAAACAGTTATATGTTGTCATTAACATGGGACTGGCAATTATCCGTCAGCATTTTAAGAATTATTGTGACGCGATCCGTAATAATAGCGGAATTAATTGCTTTTGGAGTATCCTTTCAAGCATCGAATTCCTCAAAAAGATAGAAAATATTCTTGATCTGCAGGTGTTTGTATTTCTACACTATATACTAATTCGAAGCAAATAGAAGTTAACAATCACATTTTTGCTTTTTTAGACATAATTTTCAGTAAGAAATTTATATGCATTGTTTACGACAAAAGTTTTTCAAACTTTAGATATAGTGGTTATTATTCTAGGTGTATTGATGGTCTTTGTATAATTGACTACAAATTTTTCGATAAGTTAATACCCCAGATTTACCTCATTGACTTGGAAGCCAACCGATGTGGTAAAAACAATATAATTATTGGTTTTGACTACTTAGACGTTACAATTAACGTGCATGATTCTGGTTGTACCACAAAATGACGGGGACGATTTTGATTTTAACGTAACTCTTCTTACTTTTCCCGAAAATATCATGGCTCACAAGATAGACATCAAAGTTTTCCGCAGCCATGTACGCTCGTAATCTGCTCACAACTCAAAGGCTCTGAGGAGGAAAACGTCAAAGACGTTCACTTTGCTCGTTAATAGACGTTATGATAAAAGTGAACTTCGCTTGAAACGCGGAGAAGGCTTTACACAAGCACCACCATCTTCTAAGTAAATTTGGTTTATTTTCTGCTTGTCAATTGTTTAACTCTTGTTTTTCATAAACTGGTGTTGATTTTTCAGCATCTTTGATTTGAATTTATTTGAATTTTAGGTTGATACAATTTTACTTCTTACCGAATATTCCGTAAATATTTATCTTCTTACTTAATGCTTTCTTTTTTGATAACAATTTAGTTAACTGTTAGTCAGAGACTGCGCTTTCCAGCGCAGGGCCCAGCTAGGATGAGTCTGAACGCTACAAAAGGTATGGGCCGAAAGCGTGTGGATGAATCTTATCCTGGTCCTTTTGCTGACGACCTTGTATGGCCAATCTTAATCATTCTCAACTAACATGTTCATTACTGCTCGGAGTGCAGGGGAACGTTAACTAGTACTCTTAAACTACAATTGCAATTTTAATTCTTTTCTCTCTCTTACATTCTTTATTCAATTTGCTCAGAAAATTTCCTTAGGATTATATTTCCATTCCTTAGAGTAAGTCTTAGTCTCTCTCTCTCTTACATTCTTCATTTTATCTGCCGTTTATTTCAGAATTATCATAACGTCTGTGTTCATCAACATGTCTTGAAAAGTTATTCCTAGCCTCTGATTTGTTGAGTCAGACTCACCCATCAGTGTAGCTTTTACGTAACTTTCTTAGTCTGCAGGTTATTGCCAATGTCGTTCAGAGGTCAATGATAAGGATAGCTTGGCATTTTGGATGTGTGACACATTTTCTTCCAGACTGCACACTTCCGGTTCCTGCCCGTAACATTTAATAGATCCTTGCTTGATTTTGAGACATAGGACTTCAACTGAATTTACAGGTCAGTTGCCTTCGTGTAGTAATACTATTTCTTTAATTGTAATTTAAACAATTTTTTACATAGAGTGTTAATGCTCAACGATTGACAATGAATCGTAGATAATCCTTGTCTAAGATTAATAAAAGCTTTTCAGTAAAATTTCAATAATTGGATGTTCGAGATTGCTTTGCAATTATCGTTATGGCAAATTTGGCTAACCGCACCGTGAACTTATCATATCAAATTTTCTGATAATCAATAATCACGCTTAGATTTGTTCTCTATTCCTATCAGTGAAACGCATTCGTAAAAAGAGTCCCTCAAAACATTATTTCTATACCTTCTCATCACAGTAACGCGCTTTGTATGTTAAGCCAATAAGTGAAAATGCTATTCCGCGTAGACGATTTGCCCATAGGCCCAAGGCGTACTTTGATTTTGAATAATTTTGAAAGGTTTCATCAGCCTCATCATCATTTTAGTGACTTGCTGCTGGTGAGAAACTGGCCTGATTTATCTGTTTCTTCGCATCCTTTATATCGTCGTTAAATACCGTCGACTTTCCGCTTCTTTGATCTTACTAGTAATTTCCTGCATTCGACTTATGGACTATTATCGTAAATATCATATTTAATTTTCTACATACATTACAACGTAAATCGACCGTATAGAAATAATTTGGAACGTTTGGCCCCATAGAAAGCCTCAAACATTCTCTTAAAACTCGAATCGATTTGATTATGTTGTAAATAGATTGCCAATAATGTGTAATTTATAATCATGATATCTTCACTACCAGTGATGCATTCATTTTCAAATATCATGGTTTGTTGATATCTGAGATATCTCGGTTGAATATACATGTATTATATATTATCAAACTCCCTTCCTATCTCCACTATGTTGAACTATGCGTTCTACATTTTCTAATGTAGAACGGAATTTCTATGAATCAAAATACATGTAATCCAATGGGCTACCGTGCTACATTTTTTTACCCTACAATGCACCCAAATTGCAAGTAAGCTTAGATGATATCTTGGGTATAGATAATAAGGCTACACCTCATGCAAATGCCAGTTAAATATCGGTTCACTTGAAATTCAAATGGAAGGAAATGCACATAGAAGTAGATAATAGTTACTTTTTCTATGGTATTGTTAATTTCTATGGAAATGCATGACATCAATATTGGATAGGCTATCTACTAGGACTTTGGATGCCATGGGAAGCCAACCACGTTTGTGTTCTTAGCAGATTGTCTATATCGTCACTGGTCCATAGAGTTCATTGACATTTCTTGATCGTTTGATAATAGTGATATAACTACTCCATCTGTACTACCATAGAAAGATGTAGCACTCGGCTTCGCCTCGTGCTACATTTTCTGTGGTAGTACAGATGTCGTAGTTATATCACTATATTATCGTAAATATCATATTTAATTTTCTACATACATTACAACGTAAATCGACCGTATAGAAATAATTTGGAACGTTTGGCCCCATAGAAAGCCTCAAACATTCCCTTAAAACTCGAATCGATTTGATTATGTTGTAAATAGATTGCCAATAATGTGTAATTTATAATCATGATATCTTCACTACCAGTGATGCATTCATTTTCAAATATCATGGTTTGTTGATATCTGAGATATCTCGGTTGAATATACATGTATTATATATTATCAAACTCCCTTCCTATCTCCACTATGTTGAACTATGCGTTCTACATTTTCTAATGTAGAACGGAATTTCTATGAATCAAAATACATGTAATCCAATGGGCTACCGTGCTACATTTTTTTACCCTACAATGCACCCAAATTGCAAGTAAGCTTAGATGATATCTTGGGTATAGATAATAAGGCTACACCTCATGCAAATGCCAGTTAAATATCGGTTCACTTGAAATTCAAATGAAGGAAATGCACATAGAAGTAGATAATAGTACTTTCTATGGTATTGTTAATTTCTATGGAAATGCATGACATCAATATTGGATAGGCTATCTACTAGGACTTTGGATGCCATGGAAAGCCAACCACGTTTGTGTTCTTAGCAGATTGTCTATATCGTCACTGGTCCATAGAGTTCATTGAAATTTCTTGATCGTTTGATAATAGTGATATAACTACTCCATCTGTACTACCATAGAAAGATGTAGCACTCGGCTTCGCCTCGTGCTACATTTTCTGTGGTAGTACAGATGTCGTAGTTATATCACTATAATGTATAAGACAATGTGTGCATGCATTTCGAGTGCAATAATCGCAAAGTGAATGATATAGCAAGCAATGTATTACTTTATTAAATAATTTTTAGAAATTTATATCAGTGCAAGTCTATGTAGCAGTGACACTGCTGCAGTGTGCAATACTCTTCGGAGCACAAGTGCAATTATTGGTAAAATTATTGGACGCCTAGACATCGGAATATAAACACATTGAGATCAATGCAATTACAAGATTACTACGGTAACATTGCAAACATTTTGCACACCGGTATGGTATGTTGTATAACCCACTTTCTTTTTTTTAAGCTTCACGTTGAAAAAGTGTCAGACGAAAATTTGGCGAATATAATTATAAGTTATTTACATCAACTTTATCATTTTTTTAATTATTAATCTGTTTAATATATCTAAAAAGTCAAGTGTAATATTTGTCAAATCAAACCTCTACATCAGCGATTGAGCAAGTAGGTGTACTTTATAGCTTCCATGTACATGTATATGTCACATATAAGCCATTTTTTGTGAATATTTTCTGTCACACTTGCATGTTATTTAAGGGTTCTGTATTAAAACATTGCCGAAAAGTACGTTCTATAATCACAGTTATGTCACACTTAAAGTTATCTTAGATGATACCATGATAGAATACTGATACACCGTACGATGGTTATGCGTGGACAATATTAGTCCAAAAGTAAAATAACATAACTGACTGACATTATTGGTAATTTACAGTTTTGAACCGTGCTTTCAGATAAAAATTCAATTTGTGGACCTGTATTCAATGCAACAAATGTACTCGTATATTTGAGTCTCAGACATTAACAAAATCAAATATGCAAAACAAAAAGAGAAGATTGTCTTAAATGACAGCCATCAAGATATCAGTTATGCTATTTTACTTTTTTGGGGACGGCAGCGGTTACTGTGCATTAAATTAGAAGCTTTTTTAAATCCCTTTCATGGGAAGCTTTTTGGTTGTCATACATTAATTTATTCTTACTAGTGTTATTGGTGTCATGCAATTTCACATTGCATTGATAGGAATAGGCCGATAGGTATTCTACATTGAAGCATTCATTCTTTTCATACTAGGCCTACTTGCAAAGTTCATCATTTCATTTTTTAGCTGAGTAGCCGAATGAAATTTTTGTACTTCATAATTAGCGATACATGTAGTATAATCTGAAAAGCCAATATATCTGAAGAGGATCTCAGGCGATATACGAAATCAACAACCCAACAACTGTCTGCACGAATCATTTGAATAAGACCGTTCACAGAAAATTACGATAATTATGTAGCTATGGCATATAGATGTCATACCGTATTATACTAAGGTGGATGGTCCATACATTTAATTTAATCTCTCATTTTATTATTTTTCAGGTTTCGGTGCCGATCGGTATGGCAAAGTGAAAGCTGAAACAGAGTCAATTGTGCGCAAATAAAAAAAAGTTACATACTGAAGCGACATTACTGAAAAAACAAAATTTGTCTGAACACACGTAATACATATCATGTGGCAATTTTGCACTTTTTCTTCAATCTAATTATCGTATTATTTTCGTGCTAAGGGAGTCAGTCTCAAGTGTAGCTACTTTTATCTAAGGAAATCGAAGGCTTTTTTAATTTGCCTATTAAATTCCTAAAATATAACTCTAAGGGAATGCTAAACTATGGGCTTGAAAGGGTTTTTTGAACTCGTATGGGAATGAAAGGGATTTCCATGGGATATCATATGGGATTCATAAGGGATTTTAAGGGGATCCCGTAGAAAGCCCATAGAAAATCATATGGGATTCGTAAGGGGTTTTAAGGGAATCCCATAGAACCCCCCTTTCAGTCCCATTAAAAAAGGTCCAAAAATACCATAGAAAATTTTGTATAGGAATCCCATACAATTGAGTCACTCGGGTAATATAAGATTTATGTAGACAGTCTTATCTATTCCTCGTTCAATTGTCGTATGTGTAAAGTAGCCATTTCAACAATACGTTCAAGTGCTATGCGATGTGCGTTATCATAGCACAAAAATTATTGTAAATTTGAATATTTTAACTAGATTAAATTATTCAGGATATTAATTTGAAAATCGTAAACCTTTCTCAGCGAAGACCTACGCATAAATTTATGCTATAAGTTTTGAAGATAAGCTGTAATCACTTAAATGGTGCAGCAGTTAGTTACATCGAAATTGGAACAGAATTTTTCTTATATTAGATGCCGGGTGTATCTTTTGATTCCGCTTGTTTCATAGCTTTCTAACTGACCCAAGCATATTATGTTTTAAATTTCAGTTCGGGCTAATCGGGTTCTTTCAACGAGTCTGCTGCGTCATCTGAGAAATCCACGTTTGGTGAAATCCTCGAATCGGTGTTTTAAGCCATGAAGTAAGTTATCAAGTCCTCGGTGTTCCAACAATTTATACACTACTATCTGATTGAATTATAGCCCAATTATTTTTGGTCTTTTAGTTATCACTTAGAAAACCGTTCTTTAATTTCACTTTCAAATCCTTTAATAGGTGTACCATCAGGTTGACGCCACTGTTTCACAAGTGGTTGGAAAGATCGACTCGAGAAAATGAAAAATCAAACACAAATTTTCTTCAACCAATTAAGAAAAAATATTAAATTTTTTTTCTGTATAACGTTTCGCTTTCTGCTTCTGCTGGTAAAATCATAAAAATAAAGGGAACTTTAAAATCACATTGAACGAATTGTACTAGAGTCTGATGCATGGGAGCTGCTTTCTCTTGTTCCTACAGGCCGACGAATTTCTATGTTCTTTGCTGAGGTGCATAGTTGACCATTGAATCACTTTCATAGAAGGATTGGCACTGTATGCAATTAGCAGTTGATAGACATGTGATATAGGGACAGTCACGTGAACTCACACTCTAGATCTTATTGTGCGAGCCGATTCTCCAACATATGTCGATGTGCAACCTGTACATTCAATGAGACATATACAAAACTTTAGCAATCACACTTCAGATTTGTAAGACTGTGTGCAGTATTTACAGATAGCTATCATGTATACACTCCTGTTGTGACATGGGTAGTAAAATATGAGATAGAGGTTTATTAGGGAAACAGACATTCAATGAGGTGGCAAGCTACATTTGTATCATATTCTTTTTATTTCTCTTGAATTCTCAATTCATTGCTATTTGGTAATGATGACCACAACTTTTCTCTTTCACCTCTTTCTCACTCGATATACTCACTTGCTTCATGGCATGTCTGATAACTTTCTTTGGATAATCGCTCTTGCATTGCCGTTTGGAATTTGTGTTACATTCATGTCATTTTCCTTCAAAGCATCATTTTTTCACATTTCTTGAAGTTCACCTAAGTTCAATTTTCAATGGATTGACGAGGATATATAAAAAATGGCATTAGTGTATACATGATAGCTATCTGTAAATACTTCACACAGTCTTACAAATCTGAAGTGTGATTGCTAAAGTTTTGTATATGTCTCATTGAATGTACAGGTTGCACATCGACATATGTTGGAGAATTGGCTCGCACAATAAGATCTAGAGTGTGAGTTCACGTGACTGTCCCTATATCACATGTCTATCAACTGCTAATTGCATACAGTGCCAATCCTTCTATGAAAGTGATTCAATGGTCAACTATGCACCTCAGCAAAGAACATAGAAATTCGTCGGCCTGTAGGAACAAGAGAAAGCAGCTCCCATGCATCAGACTCTAGTACAATTCGTTCAATGTGATTTTAAAGTTCCCTTTATTTTTATGATTTTACCAGCTGAAGCAGAAAGCGAAACGTTATACAGAAAAAAAATTTAATATTTTTTCTTAATTGGTTGAAGAAAATTTGTGTTTGATTTTTCATTTTCTCGAGCTGATTATTCAATGCTAGCGATTATAACTGTGTTATTGCGCTTTATCAGGGTTGTATACAGTAGAGCTACACTTTTTTTATTACATTCGTGATGCACCGTGCGCAATATTCTGCGTAATAATGTGTTATAATGCTGTTCTTCTTGAAAATTAAGTAACCTTAATAAGTGTACCACGGCACTCTAACACGAAAAATTAATACACACACGCAAGCATAATCGTAAAAGAAAATAATTCTCTGGAAGTCGTCATTAATATTCAATTCGGTTGCCTTAAACTCATACTTCAAATTATAAGTTAGAATATTAAAGTCTAAACCAAAAATTGAATGGGCTAAGATGCACTGTAAAATTTCCTTTATTCCATAGATTGACGATGTTTCCCAAATACATGTGGTAATAACTTTAGATCTAGGTAGCAAGGATTCCATTCCAATACGTTTCTTTAGTCACTCAGCTTTGTAGCCGCTGCACAACTTTCCCGCTTGTCTGTAACGCCTGCCTACCTTGTGTGATTCATTCATTGCGCTAGGTGCATGGGCAGCAGGTACGTTGTCTGACACCTATGTGCAAGCAATCTTAGTACAAACTCACAGGTTTCTCAAGTGATCGTCTTGAAATAGAACAGTGAAACTCATGTTTACATTATGGATTATTTCCTCGCAACTTTGCAGACTTGCCTGCCAGATTCATCAAATATAAGCTAATCATCTCAACATGCAGTCTGACCAAATGGATTTCGGGTTTTAGTCATTGTTCCATTATGCATTTCCTGTTCAAAATCCCGCTGGGCGCACAGATGTGGACGTCACTCGACAAATGTTCATATTTCAAGCGATTATCTTCAGCGATTATCTATTAATTTTCATCCACTGCATAATTTGCATTCTTGCTTTTGCTAATAATCCTTGCAAAGCGCAAAGAGAAATATAAAAACTGCTGATTGCGGCAAATGATTGCGGAACTTTTCTTCTCTCTTCTGCAGGCCTGTTATATCACGGAAGTTGATACCATTTATCGCTACTTGACAAGTAAATCAGTTAAATAAATTAACTATTGGTTGTTGAAATTTTAGACGGCCGCCTTAAATAAAGGAATGTAAATTCCGACATTTAGTTGTTCTGATAGGAAATTGATCAAGCAGCGTTTGTGATAAGAAAATGACGCTTTGCATCTAAGAATTTTCAAATGATAAAAAAGATAAATATTTTATTTGAAATTCTCTCAGAAAGAAGGAAATAATTACGAGAAAGTATTCATCTTTCGAATATAGTAAATAAGTGATGCTTCCTGTATTTGTCTTTATGCATGTATGTAATTAAGTATGCGTGATCCACTAATGTATTATTGATGTACTAGCTATGATTCCCCATTCTATGTTATTCCCATGCTACAACTCCCATGAAACTGAGGTTTTCTGTTTTCAATGCCGAATTTTTCGACCGACTTTTCAAGGAAACAAAGGAGAGAATCTATTCATAAGGATGATGAGTTCCTCTCTAAATAAGCATGTATGGACCAAATGTAATGACAGAAATCTAATATCACCGCCACTACAGTATATTAATTATCTATGAAGCTTGAATCCATTGTCCATAATTTTTGAAATTATTTTTTATTATGTATTAAAATTAAAATTCATATTTGAATTTTAATGCAGAACATTGATAATCACTCTAATAAGCTTAACCTCTTTCGTTTCATCTGATGCGGTTTTTAGTAGGTGAAAAGCTTAGGGAGCATAAATCTTATCAATAATAGCAGTGCTTTTAATTCTAAAATTCCACCAGCATCGCAAGATGCTTGCAAAAAGTTAGAAAAGACAATAACTTTACATACTTACACCTTGGAATACACCGCGCATACATGCATGCATGGAAACCAAATATAATGTTTCATATAAGTTTCATTTTACTGTGCTTATTGTCAAAAAGCGGTTTCCGTCTGATTTCAGTAATGTGTGACCAACGCAGAATGAATCAAACTGATTTGAAACATGATTCCTGCTAGAATATCGATCAAGCAATGGACAGTTCATTGGACAAGCAATCACGAATATGAATACAGTAGTTAGCTAAAAAGATACATATTACAGAAAAATTACTAATATGAGAAGTAGTGTATTCGGAACAACTTGAATAAAAAGAACGGGACCATTGTTTGATCGATATTCTAGCAGGGAATCATGTTTCAATCAGTTTGATTCATTCTGCGTGTCCACACCTACTGAGAGGCAGACGAAACACCTGGTTGTGACAATAAGCAAGTAAATAGATGAAACTTCTGGCGTATTTTTCATCTGCAAGTTCACATGCGGGGCGCAATTGCTTTATTATGCTATAATCCTATTATAAATAATATTAAAAATCTCCAATTAACAAGAAAACATAGCAATTAACAAATATTCTTCAATTGTAATATTTTGCATCATTTTTCACTTAAATGAAGTTTAATCTGCCTATATACAGAAACGTCTATGTTCTATCATCAACTTATCATTTATCGCATATTTATCATTTATTTCCCGTTTGTTGCAGATCAACTTCAACTACATTTCCCAATGGAAGAGAAGAAATATGGAGAATGATTTCTGAGAAACTTTTCATCGAAGCAAGTGTTTAAAAGACTAAAAAGAGAAAATATTAAAAATCATTGGCCGTTTTGTGAATGATCATGAAATTAGTAAAAAAATAATGCTCCATAGTGTGATTGACTCTCAAACTATTTTTTGAAATCTGGGCCAGACTTTCACCGACATGTCAAGGGGATCGAAAGTAAAAAGTGCAAATACCTCATGGCCATGTTGTTTGTCTTTATAATTTGACATTCTCACTATTGCTAAACTAAACTGATTATTCTTTACAATTCATGATCACATAAAGCGGCAGTATGTTCGCGGAGAGGGTTAGACACGCTGTAGCAATAGGAGCTGCCATCGCACCGCTGAATTTCCCAAAATTTCTATGGGACAGGATTCCAGAAGATTTCGATAGGACAGGATTTCCCCGAAATTCGATAGGACAGGATTTCCCACAAGGTCTATGGGGAACAAATTTAGTACCTAGAAGGCAACTAGGATCAAAATGTTTCCCCAAAAATTCAATGGGACAAAAAACTTTCCCACATGCCATAGAATGGAGTTTCCATAGTAATTAGCACTAACCCGCTATAGGGAAAAAATTACAATAATTCCGTAGGACGTTTCCTATAAGGAGTGCCATAAGATTTTGGTTAAATCGGGTAGGTCTACAAGCGAGTGTTGCATTTTCACACAATTGCACATCCAATCGGAATTTCGAATAGAAGCTCATGTATCAAGTCATAATGTAGCGAGATATGGCAGTAGACGGTAATAATTACAAATTAGTCCAACGCGGATCAGGGACAGGGAATTGGTCCCGATTTAGCAGGAAAACCCTGTCCTCATTTATGGCTTCAGCCATTCATCTGGAATTACTGAATTTCCCCTTTTCAAATGTTGTTGATTCGCTGTCATAAAAAACGGTTGGGACATCGATTCACAGAAAGCCTTTAGACTACAGGGACCAAATGACCTTGAGTTTTAAGCAATTTCCTCGCTCAAAAAAACAAATGACCGAAACTTCATATTTTTCATCATACTCGTGGTCGCCAATTGATGATTCGCGCCACCATAAAGTTTCAAGGCTTTCCATTGTCTCAGACAGCCCACAATGCTCCAAAAGCATGGTGTGAGAGAGTGTTTCTACTTTTGAAACTTTGGTACAATTCCTCAACGTCCCCCTCCTTAATTATTGGATGTAAAATTTGAAAAATAAGCGTCATTCTATTACAGTGTTGAGAAACAAATGAACATAGGATATCTATAAGTGGAGAAAAATCTGTATAATGATAAAGTAATTTCCAAAATAATTAAAAATAAAGAAGTCACTCCCTTCTATTTAAAGACTTTTTATTTCCAATAAAGTTTAAAAAAGAAGCCACCCGACGCGTTTTTCGTCCCGAAAGACAGTCCCTCAATGGGTGGTGTACAAATGTGGAAAGGATTCCTTAAATACTGATTAGGCATTAGTTGTGGCAACTCATTAAACTTGTTCATGACGTCTATTAAGTTTTGGCTTTTTTATCGCTTATGAAGCGTGCTTCAGCCATTTTAGTTGTAACATCGCATTAAATTGTTGAATAAGGATCTATACAAACTGAAGTCAGTTTACTGACCTGCGAAAATGGCCAAAAACTTATTAAGACGTCTATGAAACGAAGTTTAATGGTTGCCACAACTATGCCAAAATCAGTATTTATAGGATCCTTTCCACATTTGTACGCCACCCTTGAGAACTGTCTCGGACGACAATCGCGGTCGGGTGCTTCTTTTTAACTTATTGGTAATAAAAAAGTCGTAAATAGAAGGGGAGTGACTTCTTTATTTTGCAATTATTTTGGAAATTACTTATCTTGAAAATTGAACCTCCCAGTAATCGACGCCACAACGAGTGTATAAATGAATGTGTGACGTGCCTTAATATCATTTGTAGACTTACCTAGAATGAATGCACATGGAACTGGAGGGAAGAAAAAGAAATATTCATACTCATAATATGTCACAAAATAAACGTGGTGATCTCTTGCGTCCCCATCAATCACAGTGGTCCACTGTCTTCTGAACATTGCCCGTTTTTTGTACCATCCCTCCCTGTCGAATGGGTCCTCATTTTCTGAACAATCTGAAAATGAATGAGTGGAGATATCAACCTAAAAATTTGCCATCAAAATTCGATGCTAGATTAAAAACATCTTCGCGCCAAAGCAGAAGCAAACCTCGCAACAATGATGCAGGTGAGTCTCCAGTTATTGCTGGTTTCAAAACACTCTTTAATTTGTCATCTACCCTGAAACCATCAACAAACCATAATATAAAGGATGCATTATCGAACTTGAATGAACCTTCATTAGGCTCAGTCCAGAATTTCACGCTTGTAATCATTTCCTTCGCTTAAGTGAAGCATTGCTTATTGATATTTTCAATCATTCAATACATATTAGTACTTAACATCATTTTAGCACTCTGTGATTTTAAGCTCAGTAATTTCGGTACTCAAATTGGTATTTAATAGGATTTTATGATTTACAGTGTAGATAAATTGTGAGCTATCAAACAATTTCATCGAACTGAGCGGCACGCCACCCATGTTTGTTGAAATAGCACGGACAGAGATGCCCAGCCGCACAATGCAATGCATAGGCCACTCACCGATTTCAAAAAGTTGCTTTCACGTCCATATCCCACCTCTGAGAGGTCAGCAGTCTTCTCATGTTCCCAAATTCCATCAAAGTCTCAATCTCCGACAGTTAGTTGGCATGGGAGATGGCAATGCAGCTGACCCCTCGTCCGTGAACGGACCTCGATCAATGGACGGAAGTTTTTTGTCATGATCTCCTTCATATCCGTAGTATTTCATATATCCTGGGAGGTCGAGGCTTTTCCACCTCCTTACCGGGTTTTCCATCAATATTGTTTTCGAGCGCAGAGACGGCCGTAATCGGCCATGGTTGACCACTTCTGCTGTTGCGGCTTGGAAGTCACGACATGGTGACGTGCGACCTGGTGTACGCTTCTTCGTATTCCTCGAAAAATAGAGTTCACAACGATATGCGAATGCCACAAAAGTGCGTCCCATAAGTGCAGAGGTACTCGGAAAGGAACCTCAGAAATTTCTAGAAAGGGCCAAAGAATTTATTACAAGAGGCTAACTTAATTTCACATAAATAGATTAGATCTTTATGTAATTGTATCAAGTTTAAAACACCGATTGCCCTTTTTTAACAAAAAGATGTTTTTAAAAAATAGTTTATGAAAACAATTTCCCGTATCATCTTATGATGACCCCCACGCCAGCCAGACTAAAACAATCGAGCACAGCAAATATGAAAGATAATTTTATAACACTGCTCAAAGCATCGCCATCAATACCTTCACAAATTTCACAACGATTAATCAAATCACCACTGCACTAACAATTTCGAACGTGGTCTTCCATTGTTGCATATCTTGAGATACTGTTTCTGCTAGAAACAAGCTTTCAACATTGACCACCCTCAAAGTAATAGCCCAATAGATACTTGATGATACTGAAACCAGGGCAATAACGTTGTAAATGTGTCCTTGAAACAGTGTCGTATGATCATGCTCAAAGGCGGCGGTGTACTTCAAAGCTGGGAGTAGCACTTTTTAGTTTTTCAGGTGATTTTGATGGCGTCGATGTTGATCTCCAGCATCACTTGTAACTCACTTTTATTGAGGTAGACTTAAAAATAGGTTTGAACTTGAAATTCTCGGTAAGTGCCACTCACCTGTCAAGTGCAAAGCTGCCGGCACGGGGTGGCAGGGTGGGCAAAGCCCATGCTGCCCTGTTTCACAGGTGGGTCGGGGGGCAATGCTGCCTTTTTACAGGAGGGGCAAATGTCTTGTCACGATGGGCAAAATTACTTTAATTATCTATAATACGCTAGTATAATTGCCAGTTTATCAAGTACGCTGTAAGTACTTCCGTTAGGATTTTCCTTCAACAGGAGGGATAAGTTAATATGTGTCGCCTTTTGGTTGACAGAGTGGGGCAATTGATCAACATGATTGGCCGTTTTGTAGGGTGAAGCAAATATTGATCTATTTTGCCTTTTTACATGTCGCATAAGGTTATTAATGTACATGTTGCCTTTTTTTACGAGTACAAGGTTGGGCCGTGTTTCCTTATGTTGCCCGTTTTTTGGCGCGGCGCGGCCAAGTTATTCTACTGGTCTTGGCATTTGAACAGTGCAATTGCCATTGTGGCAATTTATAGAGGATGATGGGCAAATAGAAAAATTGCTGACCTGTTTCACAGGCGTGGGCAAGTCTGCGGTCACATTTTAAAAATAGGTAATGTCATACAGTTTGGGATCGAAAGTGCGAAAGATAGGGAATCAATGGAGGGACACTTTTTTGACTCGCTAGCATTAAAGTGCTCTTACGAAGTGATCTGTATAATGAGAATAATTCCAGGCCTACTCCAAAGAGCTGATGTAGTGTCAAGAACGAATGTCGTCTCAACCTTGGCGAAAGCAAACGATTCAAAGAAATGTGCTGGCAATTGACGAAGCTAGTAAGATTAACATACTGGCTAGTCAGCAGAAAAGCTCAAGCAGATTAGGGGATGAAATGACTGATATCATCATGGAGAGAAAGGAAAAGAGAAAAAAGAAAACTGCCAGAAAATGTCCGAAATCACATACCTGCCTATATTGATACAACCGGATACACCGTTCTAAATCTTTTTCCAGAAATATTGTGATTTAATCAATTTGATCGACGAGCAAGCAGAGAGATTCTCCAATAAGATCTTGAATATATAGAAGATATTGAATAGCCCTGATCGACGCTGTAAATGGCAGCTCGAAAGGAATCATTTGACAAAATATGTTCCAATATGTGTCCAGCAGTAAATGAAGCTTCAACAATCTCGCAAAATCAGAATTGAAGAAGAACTAAAGGGTTGCCAGTCCTCCTCAAAATGAGAAATAACAAGATGAAACCAAGAATCAAGACGGATACTAAGTTATCAACCAGTTGTGGATATATTTAACTCAATGCCAATGACGAAAAAAGCTTGCAAAATTACCCACGACTCTGAAATATTTATTGCACAGTACCCATGAGCTCACGACAGCGGAAAGAAGTTCAGCGCAATGTAGAACGCCTGAAAACATGGACCAGAGCCAAGACTGGACCAAACCACCTAACAATATCGTGTTTGCAGAGTTGCATTAGGATTACATAGACGGATGTTAATATCCTCAAACCCGTTGCTGATGAATTAATTCAAATTCATGAAAAGAGACTCTCATATCCAGACAAGCAGCGACATTTCTGAGCTGGCTCTGTTTTTCTGGGTATATCATTAGCGTGATCACAGAGGTTTAGATAATATTGTTTGATATTTTGGACATAATAGATGATAATGATTTGGATCACAATATTTTTTTTTTGAATATTTTCCCGTATCAAAGCTGATACCCGTGTCGGGAATAATAATAACCTTACAGTTAACGTACACATTAAGAAAATCAATTTAAGTGCACTGCACGGAAAGGTGTATTAGAAACTAACATATTGAATTCGAGTCGGTTATATACATGTCATATGTTAAACTCTCCTTATTCCTATAAGCCTCAATTTCACCAACGTTATTTCATCGGAATAGAACCTACTTATAATATTGTTAATCACGGGCATTAGTTTTGCATTGTAAAAGAAACCTCTAAGAAGATCATTTGAACTCCGTATTCCTTTAAGCAGATGAAAAGTAATTCAAAAATCACATATAAAGTCAAAAATTTCAAATAAAAGTTTCCATACTTAGATAACAAATAAAGGTGCACTGAGACCGAATGAGAACAGGCAATACGATGGGACTAATAACCTATGGACTACGGAACAATTTCCCTACCGCAGCTAATTGTTATTGCAAAGCATGATATCATGCTCCGATGTAATGATAGCAAGCTCGATCCACCAACGTTCTACACCACGGCCTAGTATGGAAATCCGCGCGATCGCGCGCATGGGAAACTAGTAAAGTGCTTTCCTGGTCTATGGTCATATAATTTAAATAATAAAGGCGTATAAAATATCCGAATTTCTTGTTATACATGTAGGTGTGCATATGGCAATATGCTTTTTTTAAAGCCTTGCCCAGGCTGCCCCTTTTACGTGCCGCATGCTTGGTCAAGTGTAG
>CAJQUW010014984.1:0-243224 GCA_907163375.1 Prostheceraeus crozeri
GCAGCTGAATCGATGCCCACGGAGTACATGCATGTACACTTGCGAAATGTTGTCGGATTCAAAAATCACGCATGCGATCCCTGGAAGTTTTCTTCTCCGAATTCATGGAAATTTACAGAAAATGGAAAGTTTCATCTGGTGATGCATCCATTTTGTCCGATACTGTACAAATTTGCAAACTTAGATTCATCCTAAAAGCTCCATTTTGTTCAAATTATCATGTGAAATGTCTCATTTCACTGTCACGCTCGTACTCTTCGTTAAATATAACGAGTAAATGATACAGCATTTGCAAACTCATTAATATATGAAATTTAGCTATCTTGTCACAACAACATAACACTGGTGAACTTTGTTGTCTTTTGTAAAGTTCACATAGATGTTCTTCATTTCGCAACCTATTTCCATAACTGCAGTTACAAAATGTAATTGATGATTGTTTGTCCTACATTTTAGTAATATATCTATATCATTGCAATCGATATCGAAATTCAGGCATGATTTCGAGGTTTTCTCATACCGGCATAGTTGTAAACAACCTCCAATGTATCTTTATTGAAAGGTTCATCATGAAGAACTTTTTTTCAAGCATATGCGTCGATTTACCTTGAAATATGGGTGGCGAAATTTGTTGCGCCTGATATGGGCTCTTTACTCAAGCTCATATTTTCCTAAGATCATGTCCATCAAAGTCATATGAACACTACGTCTGATATGCCCGACATACCTATCTGTATTTTATATTGCATATTTTATTACAGTAAATCCTCGAATAACGAACAAATTCCAATAACGAACAAGGTCCTGGAACGCGTCCCGGTCGTTATTCGGGGACTTACTGTATACAGCATTAAATTACCCTTCATATTATATTTAGGTCTAGGCCCTACGTTAAGTGCAGTTGAAAAGTTTTGGGACGACCAAGTATAATATATAGGTATGAACTTGGGAATGTACTAAGAGCAGTATAGAATATTGTAATTTAGTTAGTCAAATATATATCAAGCAATATTCGAAATTCATCAGTCGGTAATATCGTAATGAATAGAAAAATAGCTTTTTTCAAATGATTCTCTTATAATACAAATCGGTCGAAGAAAGCTATTTTTCTTTTCATTTCAATATATTTCAGACGCTGTATTCAGTGACATTGAATATACTTTTAACTCTATCAGGACCGGTAGGTGCCCCCTATCAACTTCTTTTATATATCCTAAAATAAATCTGATAAAAGTTCAATTTTTTGTGTTTGTTTTTTGTATGTTGAACAGTCAATGAAAATTTGAGCAAAATTGACTCACTGCAAGATCATTTTAAAAAGTGGTCTAAAAGAAAATATATGGTTTTCGTTAAGAGTAGCATTGATTATTGATGTAATGCTTCTGCATCATATTTAACCCTCTGATGATTGTAAAAATACTACCCTGTTTATGTTTTTATGGGGTCCAATGGACCCCAACCAGAAATACCTGTGTTTGCACAAAAGTTTTCGGAAAGTTCAATAATATTAGTAAATTTTCTCAAATTCAACCTTTGATTACTCTAATATACAGTTTCTACTGGCAATATAAAAGAATAGGGTCATCGATCAACTGTTTTATTGTCCGGATAAACAAGACAAACACACCAAATTTGAATGCAATGAACAAATGAATCGTCCGCAAGAAGTACATGTGGAGCGCGTCTTCTTATCTGCAGATCTTGGGCAGGAAAAGCATCTTCCTTTCACTGAAGTTTGTACTCGAGGAACTTGCGATGCTTGTAATTCCTGAGCATGTGTTCTCGATTTCTGTTGATACCGTACGAGGGCGAATCCCAAACTCAGCAAGAACAGTCTGCGCCGGTTTGATTTATGCTGATTCACTTGTGGAAAGAGCTCTTTGTGAAGAACAAAGGCATTCAGACAAGCAATATCTAGGATGTTGCAAAACACTGGCACGTGCCATCTCCGGGACTTGTACTTTGTTGTATACGAGGCAGTCATTTTATCCATCCTGTCGGTGCCACCTTTACGATGATTGTAATCGATAATCACTGATGGCTTTCGGTTTTCAGCATTACTCAAGGTCGGCGAGGAATGCTCGCTGCTGAGAACGATGACCATCTTTGTCTTCTTTGCTTTGTAAGCCACGATTTGAATATTATCTCTCGTGTATAGGAATTGAGAAGTATGCAATCGTGTACCTCTTTGACTTCTGATTTCCAGGGGGACTTCCCTTCGATTTGCCCTCATTGTTCCCAGGAGTGTCATGTTTCTCTCCAAGAGTTTTCGAGAAAGTGAGAGAGAACAAAAGAAGTTGTCCGTTGTTTATACCAATTCCTGGTGCACGAAGAGGCTCTGTTAGCTTCAGCACGACATGCTCTCCTAGTGGACAGTCCTCTCTGGTTTCATCCTTTCCAGTATACATCACAATGTTCCAGCAGTATGCAGAGGTCGAATCGCTGAGACACCAAAATTTCAATCCATATTTCGCAGGTTTCGACGGAATATATTGTATGAATCGACACCTGCCTCTAAACGGGTGCAGTTGCTCATCGATAGTTATTGTTTCTCCGGGAAGGTAGCATTGCTGAGAATTATGTGTTAGTCCGTCAAGAAGTAATCGCACAGCAGCCAACTTGTTCGTTGCAATCGCGAAGTGCGTGTCGTTCGATTATCGAATCGCAGAAATCTTCGTAATTCTTTGAATCGTGTCAATGTCATGGTTTTTCGAAAAATACTACGACCGTGCTCTTCATTGAATAGTTCGTCAATACTTTCAAGGTGACCTTTGTAAACGCCTCTCAATATGCACAAGCCGATGTATGCCTTCATCTCCTCGTAATTTGCTGTTAGGAAATCTTCATCACGCACTGCGCGGCCTTCGCGATTTGTTTCGAACACCAAAGTGTCAATCATTTTTTTGTCAAAAATTTGAAGAAAAGAAGATTCTTCATCATGAACTCGGGCAGAGGCATAGGGTGTTGGTCCTGGACGGTGGCGAATGAGATTTCGAGCTGGTGTCTGACCTCTTCGAGGGCCTTTGTTGTCCACAATTCTCCGTTGGACTTCTGTACTCGTGAGTTCGGTCCTCGATTCGCGGCAGTGTCGCTTCCTCCTCGGATTCATCCGATTCCTCAGATTCTTCCACTAAATTCGGTTGTAGCTCCTCTTCTTCCATATCAGAAAGACGTTCTTCTTCATCTGATATCTGCGAGTCAATATCTACAGTGTCATTTTCCATTGCTTCTTCGATTCGTTGAAAGGCAACAAGTGCACTGAAGCGTCTCTCTCGACGGGCAGCCATGACAAAGAGTGCAGTAATACGGGCCAAGTATTTCATCGGTCACTTCTAAATAGATGTCATCTGAGTTCAGCTCAAGCCAATCCGATTGCGTGACTTTTCAGGGAGAGTAGCTGTGGTGTCGGCTTGCTATGGTCTTGACCTCTTATTGATCTTGCGTTGAATGTTGGAATGCGTCGGCAGCGCTAGCCGTGCGCATCGCTCATGGTGTAATTGTCCCTCCATCTGGCTCGCGCGCGCGCTCTCTATCTTTTTTTTCACTCACATGTATTGCCTGGATCAGCGCATGTACGCTCGCACTTCATCTGTGGAATCTTGACCTTGGGGTCCATTGGACCCCAACAATCACAAACGTAATAACCCACATTTTTATTCAAATCCACTAACCCTAACCTTGTCAAACATTTAGGGACATAAGCGCTTGGAAAAATAGTAATTCTCAGGTAATTAGAAAAACATTGCATACAAATAAGTGGAAAAATCTGACTAGCAAAACATTTTTTGGGGTCCAATGGACCCCAAAATCATCAAAGGGTTAAATAATATTAATGCATGTGCAATTCAACATTGTTAACATACACGTACATGTTCATCTTATCTCCCAAAATGAGCACATGTACATTGTTCATGTAGTGTATACATCTAAATGTAAAATGTAAAAATGTGAATTTTTGATGTGAATTTTTAGATATGAAACCCACAGAATAATGGAAAATACATATCATCATTCGAAAGATTACAATGGGAATGTATTATAACTGTCTTTACAGCGAATAAGTTATTAGAACGAGACCTTTGTTAAGATGCATGAAAGAAATGGTTTTCGTTCACAAACTATATTCATAGTACTGTAGAAGTCAGTATCTGCTTATTTTGTGTCTTTATTCATCAAGCAGGATTCTCATATACTTCAATACAAATAGGGAGAGAGAAGCGAGAAAAGGAAGTCGGCGAATGCAGCGTACGGGGAAAGTTAGCGCACGGCTCAGCGAGGAAATCATTTCTTTCGGAGAAGAACCGCTACAGTACTAAAAGTCAACGTAGAATATTACTTACAACACCATATAGATATAATTGAATAAAAGTTTGCATAAATGCTTTAGTTGTACTGAACAATCTTTAAAGAGTAAAAAATACATAGATTCATGCAAAATAGGCACTGTACTATTAAAGAAAGGAGACTCGAAATGTATAGT
Organism: Prostheceraeus crozeri; assembly: GCA_907163375.1. Lineage (NCBI taxonomy): Eukaryota > Metazoa > Platyhelminthes > Polycladida > Euryleptidae > Prostheceraeus > Prostheceraeus crozeri. The sequence continues at coordinate 4,481 of CAJQUW010014984.1, forward strand.
AACCTTGCTTTCAAAAAGATTTTTCCATCGGAACATGGAATATTTGAGGGGGTGCATACCCCCGGTGCTGATAGTGTTAAAACATGCTTTGTAACTGTTGTACATTGTCTCTGCAGATGAACGCTCATAGCGTCTGAAATTTATTGGACTAGTTGAATTGCAATATTTTCTACTTGGTCCATTCCCAAGCCATGCACAAATATGTACTGGAAACCGGTTTGCATAGACCTGTGATTTAGGTTCTCAACTCAATTCGGGGATCGTTGGTGATTTGAGTCTCAGAGGAACTAAAACGATGCCATTTGACGAAACAATATAAGATCACTTATATAATGAGAGGGTCAAACGTTCGGTGTCGAAGACGTAGAATTAAATGAGCTGATTCGGTCTACCAAAAATTTATAAATGAAGGGATGAATGAGAGACAAGTGGAGGCGATATAGCGATGATGAACCAATCTTAGTCAAAATTCAAGGAAATTAGCCAAACTTTCTACATTTCCCTTCTCAAGTGATCGTCTCGAAAGAGAGCAGTGAAACGCATGTTTGCATAATAGATTAAACCTTCGAGACATTGCAGACCTGCCTGCCAGATTCACTTCATATGAGCTAGTTATTTCAACATGCAGAATGCCTGAATGAAATCCCAGATTCTAGTTATTATTCAGCTGTGCAGATATAGGTCTAAATCCTGCTGGGCGCACAGATGTGGACATCACTCGGTCGACAAGAGAGAGAGAGAGAGAGATGCGTTTATATTTAAAACAATGAAAATCATCAATACAATTCAATGCAATAATCATGTAAGACAATCACTAAGACAAAAGTAATCAATAAGAGAACAACAATTGTGACTAAATTTTGTACAAAAATTCATTTGCTTCCACACAAATCCAAGGGAAAAAAGAGTTTGCCCGTCTGGCAGTACGCGAAAAAGGAATCAAAAAGTGATTACAGATTCTCAAGCGACTTGGCACAAAATGATGTAACGGATGGCAGGAGTTAGTTTCACAGTTAGACAAAAAATTCAACCCATTTCGAACCAAAATGTCCGAAAACAGGTCAAACTTGCCACATTCACACTCACGTCCACAAATCAAACGGTGTGATCTTCTGAAAAAACGATCAACCTTTTCAGTCAAGGTTTTAGAAAGATGACCGAATACCGGGGAAGCATACATGAGTAGAGCAGTGATTATTACATGGAAAACTACAATCAGCTCATGCTTCCCTAAAGTCTCGCGCAGACAACGGATGATGTAAAGACGGCGGGACGTCTTCTTCAAAATTTCACTGATATGCAACTTCCAAGTAAGTCTACTTGTAAACGTGACACCAAGAATTCGAATAAAATCAACACTGACAAAGTTAGATGAAAACTGAACAGGATATGTCAACGATGCACGTGGAACGATCATCTCCTTACACTTAGAAATATTTAAAGAAAGTCCCTCTTTTTGAAACTTCAATACAATATCTGATAAGGACAACAAACTCTGATCCTGAGATTCAATAGTCTCTATTATTGTCACGTCATCGGCATATTTCACACACTTAATACGGTTTGCACTAAAGTCAACCGAACCCATAAACGCACTAAAAAGATAGGGTCCCAGCACTGAGCCTTGCGGAACTCCTGAAGATATGTCAACCACGGAGCCACACTTGCCATTAATTTTTACCTGGAACGATCGCGAGGTAAGGTACGATAGCAACCAATTCAGAAAGCCAGAATCAAGTCCCATCGACCATAGAAAGTTCAGCAAACGATTATGTTGCAACCGATCAAATGCCTTTGAAATATCCAGACATATCATACGTACAGCCAATGTGTTTCTTGAGTCAAGGGATGTGGAGATATGGTCTTGAATGGCAACTACGGCACTGGTCGTCGAGCCGTGTGGACGATATGAATGTTGATTTTCACCAAAGCAATCGACTAACTTGTCCTTTACATTTCATAGCACAAGCCTCTCAAAAACCTTGCTGAAGGCACTCGATATTGAAATAGGACGGAAATCGTAAAGAGTCGGTTTACTTGTCTTCGGAATTGGGTGAATAAATGAATGCTTGAAGCAGGCTGGAACACTGCGAGTTCGTAAAGATTCGTTAAAGATGACACTTAAAGGCTCAGCCAGCAAATGCGCCCCAGCAACAATAAGACGCATAAGGATCCCATCAGGTTCACTAGCCTTTCGTGTTTTCAAACGAATTAACTCTTGGAAGACATAATCAGGCTGGATTTGAAATCGCCAGTCGTCATTCTGTGATGGAAGCAATTCAACGTCATCTGCGTCACTGAAGTAGGAATGAAATTCACCGCTAAAAGCCGCCAACAGATCGCTGACCTCAGGGAAACTGCTATTCAATGATCGAAAGATATCCAATTTTGCCCTGTTCCCTCTGACCTCATTTACAACTTTCCATAAGCCATTAGCACTAGTCTTGTGACGGTTTGCCCAAATCCGCTTTGCAGACGCAATTTCAACCTGAACTTTACTTTTAAAGTGATAGTAACGCGGCCAATCTTGCTTCCTGAAAGCATCCCATCTCTTACCAATCAATAATTTGAGCACAGGAGTAACCCAGGGCCTATCTCGACTCGAGAAAGTCACTATTTCAAATGGAATGAAACTCATACAATAGTATAATGCATTATAAAGAAAGTCACACATTGCACCTACATCTGTGAGCTGCATTAAAAAGTCAACCATCGACAGCCGGTGCAAAAATTCCTTCATATTACTTTCCCTAAAGTCATAAACTGGGACACAACAGAATGATTTCAAATCCTGTGTTAAATTTGAATGTAGAATTATTGAATTGTGATCGGAATTCTTTATACGAGGCCCAACTGAAGCTGAGTCGTTGTACACACTAGCAATATCATCATCAATCCAAATCTTGTCAAGGATTGTGCAATTGCGAGTTGGGTCGACTACTTTATTAGATAACGCCAAATCCTCCTCGAAAATGCTGTCTGAAAAGTCATTGAAGTCTCCACCAATCATGATATTCCAGTCAGGGTGGGCAGACAGAGCACAATCGATTTCATTCAGCAAATAACTGCCAATGTCACTATGACCATCCCTATTCAAATTTAGAGGGATATAAACAACACAACATAAGATATTGCGGGATTGATATTTCAAGATAGTGAAAAGAATCTCACAAAAGGACGGGGCCGTAGTAGAGGGCAGATAGGGTGAGGACGTAATACCTTCATTCACCCACAAACAGACACCGCCGCCTTTCCGATTTTGACGATCCATGCGAAAAAGTTTGTAACGTGGAATTTTCAATAAATCATCCTCAACATAACTAGAGAGCCATGTTTCAGTGATCATGATGATGCCAGGTAGAAAGTTCGAAACAGTAAGACAAAGATCATCAAATTTTGGCAGCAGTAAACGTACATTACAAAGAAACACAGACATAGAACATAAGCATTCATATTTAAAAGCTTTCAATGAAAATTTTGCTGCAGCTCATAACGTTTCACAACCTTGCCTCTATGAATCACGACATCCTCCCCTTGAGTTCTTCTGGCCTTCAACTCACTGGTTAGCTGTTTGGATTTCTCCTACTGTAATCGAGTAAGGTCCTGGTGAATATACACCTCACGGAAGTCAGTGGAATTACGAAGAAATCTTGAATTTCTGAGAATCTCGCTTTTCTTTACCACACTAGACACAGACAATTTGAGCATTCGAGGCCTGCCGTGAAAAATTTTCCCCATTCTTCTGAACCCCGACAGACCAGCATCATAAACTCTCAAATGCTCCAAAACCTTCCGTACTTTGATCTTATCATGCTCAACGCGATCCTCTATTGACCCATCTGACTTTTCAGGGATGCCTCGAATTATTAAATTATTCATTCGCATCATACGATCATCCACTTCTTCATAGAATCTATCCGTACATGCTCCTGAAAATAGAGCCTCTTTCATCTCATCAATTTCAAGTGTTTATCATATTGCAAGCGATCATCTTCAGTTAATAATCACCTTAAGGAATTTGCCATCAATTAATGAATGTTTACATTCTACAATGCGCGATCGGAAGATGAGTTGGAAGCGTGCTTTACACGTTACAACACGTGATAGACGAATTTACCAAAACCTGGATACTATATTCATGAAATTACAGAAATAATCCCTGCACAAGTGGGGGGGTGCAATCACCTCCAACTCAAAAAGTGCCCCCCTCTTGATGCGTCGACCATACACTGTAAATCACTCAATACCAATCACATACGAAGGATGCATTCCAAAACATTTTTTTGGTATATTTCTGTATTCTCTTGGTATATATTAGTATGCTTTTCGCATGTTATTTCAAATGTGGTATGCTATACACACTAAAGCCATACCAGCACAATGTTAAAAGAAAGCATCAATCATGTCCAAAGTATCTTGACTTAAGGCCTTTTGTCAATTAAGATCACACTACTGTTTTGTAAGTAGTCATATAATGAACTCCAAGAGTCATACTTTCAATAATGAATTCGATTTTAATACACGTAATTCTAAGGCATTTCATAAATAATCAATAAGTATTTGACCATCAACAATTATGTATCATGTAATTTTGAAATTAAGCATATTATCAATCCGAAATAAAAACACATTATAATTCATGAACGCAAAAATAGTTATGTTTGAGATATACGTATATGTATAAGTCAACATGATTTCATGAAAGATATTGTTAATATGAATTGATGTTTATCAGCTTGGTTCATAAAGTAGAACTAACGAAACGTCCCCTGTTACAGTTGCTAGACAAGAGGCAACGACGGCAACCTCGTGGAGCTTAGAATTCACAATAAATCTAATCTAGTTAGATATCACTCTATCAAACAAAAAATACTCACGACTGGTATTGCCGAAAAAAGTTATTTGATTTGTAAACTGCACATACGAAATGCATACCAGAGGCATACGAATAAGGATGAATTTGCATCGGGTCTCGTATATAAGACATACCAACAACTTGTATTTCAGTGTAAAACAGCCAATCACAGATAGAATAGTTCGTATGACTACATACCAATCACATACGAAAATAAGTGAGATGTGGTATGAAAAACATACCAGATCGCTGAAAACATACGAGAATCTCGTATCCGATGTTAGTTTCAAATTGTATGTGATTTTCGTATCCAGCGATTTACAGTGTAGTACTGAAGTCAACGTAGAATATTACTTACAACACCATATAGATATGCTTGAATAAAAGTTTGCATAAATGCTTTAGTTGTACTGAACAATCTTTAAAGAGTAAAAAATACATAGATTCATGCAAAATAGGCACTGTACTATTAAAGAAAGGAGACTCGAAATGTATAGTAACCTTGCTTTCAAAAAGATTTTTCCATCGGAACATGGAATATTTGAGGGGGTGCATACCCCCGGTGCTGATAGTGTTAAAACATGCTTTGTAACTGCTGTGCATTGTCTCTGCAGATGAACGCTCATAGCGTCTGAAATTTATTGGACCAGTTGAATTGCAATATTTTCTACTTGGTCCATTCCCAAGCCATGTACAAATATGTACTGGAAACCGGTTTGCATAGACCTGTGATTTAGGTTCTCAACTAAATTCCGGGATCGTTTGTGATTTGAGTCTCAGAGGAACTAAAACGATGCCATTTGACGAAACAATATAAAAGTACTTATATAATGAGATTGTCGAACGTTTGGTGTCGAAGACGTAGAATTAAATGAACTGATTCGGTCTACCAAAAATTTATAAATGAAGGGATGAATGAGAGACAAGTGGAGGCGATATAGCGATGATGAACCAATCTTAGTCAAAATTCAAGGAAATTAGCCAAACTTTCTACATTTCCCTTCTCAAGTGATCGTCTCGAAAGAGAGCAGTGAAAGACATGTTTGCATAATAGATTAAACCTTCGAGACATTGCAGACCTGCCTGCCAGATTCACTTCATATGAGCTAGTTATTTCAACATGCAGAATGCCTGAATGAAATCCCAGATTCTAGTTATTATTCAGCTGTGCAGATATAGGTCTAAATCCCGCTGGGCGCACAGATGTGGACATCACTCGGTCGGCAAGTGTTCATCATATTGCAAGCGATCATCTTCAGTTAATAATCACCTTAAGGAATTTGCCATCAGTTAATGAATGTTTACATTCTACAATGCGCGATCGGAAGATGAGTTGGAAGCGTTCTTTACACGTTACAACACGTGATAGACGAATTTACCAAAACCTAGATACTATATTCATGAAATTACAGAAATAATCCCTGCACAAGTGGGGGGGGGGGTGCAATCACCTCCAACTCAAAAAGTGCCCCCTCTTGATGCGTCGCCCATGCAAGTATTGAAACTGTCTAAATGGCGCTCACAAGCGTGCTGCTAGTCATCTCATCAAATCCAATGATGTGAAATATTGATGGATAAAACTGGCACTTCAAAATATAAATGAACTTCATAGTGGATCTCACTTCCGTTTGTGTCGTCTCCCCGAAAAAAGATAAGCTGCTAAAAATATGCTAAAAGATATGTACGTGTACAATTCCGAGCTTTCGCGAGCCGGCTCGCATTATCAAGGTTTGGCAGGAGATCCTGCCAAATCTTGATAATGCGAGCCGGCTCGCGAAAGCTCGGAATTGTACATATCTTTTAGCAAATAGACTGTACATATTTTTAGCAGCCTTTTTTTCGGGGAGACGACACAAGCGGAAGTGAGATTCACTATGAAATTATTTAAACAACCTCCCGTCAGCTTCCATCAACTGTATAAATGAACGTTGCTTTACTGCAAAAGTTCTCCGATGATTAATTTTTGACTTTGTACACTTCCACATCGTTCAATGCTGAGTACCGTAATCTATGGGTCTATATTTCAGTTAGTGCAATGAAACCGTAACCAGAAATGTTCTCAGGAACCTTTTATTCAATTGCATACTGAATTTCAGCCAGATCTGAAATGTCATTTTTTCCATTGATTGGGACCTCGATTTATCAACTTGGTCATGACTCAATGGCAAGATACAGAGTATGCAACAATTATCGCCAAGACTATTGGCCGTTGAAGATTGAAACACAGTGCAGATGTCAGCATTGCTCGAATGAAAGATCAGAGCTTGCATGCTAAAAGTGTAACGTTGGACTTCAAATTTTATTTGAAGATTTCTTCTTGGTCCCTCAACAATGACATACAAGTACATACATAGTATATGCTATTTCTGTAAGACAAAAATTCGCAAAAAATTTTGTTTACTGGTGATTGCTATTGATCATTTATCATCATCAATTATTAATTATCTATTCAGTTTTGTTTGTCTCGTGCTCTTTTCAATTTTCAATGCATGAAAAAAAGGGAAACTTTAAAAATTATCTAAAATTATAAGGCACGGAAAGTTGAGTGGTTTAGTTTTAAGAAATCGACAACTAAAAGTGGCAAGAGGTCAAGTCCTTATAGAAAAGGGCTTAGAAAGACATGGAGACGGGTTTGCCTTATGTGAGGCTATTGAATTCAATACGTAGTCCTGTAGAACTAACATGCAGATGCTTTTACGATGTTTTGAGTACTGAAAATTGTGATGACATGTGAGACATGAACTTTCGTGAACACCAAACCATCACCTTAAAACCAATGCTGTTGGGGATGACCGACCAGTTAAAAATTATGTATTCGATGACAGATGCATTTCATCTCCCCATCTATTCAACATGTACTCCTCATAGAATATTATGAGAAAGGCACCACATGGTTTTGAAAGGGTGTCTCTGTCGATGGACATCACACAACCAACCTCGCTGACGACAGATATTGCTCATAGCAGGCAGTGTGAGGGAACTGTAGGAATTGGTGGACGGAGTAAGAATTGAAAGCGAAAGAACCGCCGTGCTACTTAGAGCAAAGAAAACGGAAACAATGAAAACTCAAAGAAGGGATACGAATGGAAGTGTTAGTGATATGGTCATCTAAGACAAAATCAGCGGTCAACCTGCTGAAAATGCTGCACATGTCACTTATCTTGGTGCTATTTTCAGTCAATTATGGCAACAGAAAGAAAACTGGCATTTATTGGACATGTCCTGTGGAGCACCAACTATGATAAGACTCTGCTTAGTAGAGTAGTGCATGGACCTATGGGAAGTTGGTGACCGAAAACCCGCTACTGTGACGAACTGAATAACCTGTGCGGCATGTTTATGTTGGAGGCTACGCAGATAGCTCAAGATAGGAGCCGATGGATAAGAATCGGCAACAGATGAGTCCTTCAGATAAAACGTCAGAAAGCTCATGGTTAGATTGAGTGCATTTAATACTTTCAAAGACTAACTGATGCATCAAAGAAATGCCTTTTCAAACTAGACTGGTTTTTGAATGGCAATTCATGATTTCAAAAACATGAAAACGACTTTCTCTTAAATAAAGGAAGTTCAATATTCAATAGAAAGAAAGACAATGTGTTGGCTTACTTAGGGACTCTATGACTGATGTTATCCGTGAATTCAAGGACTGTTTCTCAGTCTGAAGCTTCTCTTCCAGGTTCACTTGCTGTTGACGAAGCGACGCCTCCACGGACTGTTCCTCCTTCCGAAGCTCCTCATCAAAATTCTTTTGCTGTTGACGAAGCGATGCCTCCGTCGACTGTCTCTCCCTCTGAAGCTTCTCATCGAGGTTCACTTGCTGTTGACGAAACGATGCCTCCGCTGACTGTTTCTCCTTCCGAAGCTTCTCATCAAAATTCTTTTGCTGTTGACGAAGCGATGCCTCCACTGACTGCCTCTCCCTCTGAAGCTTCTCATCGAGGTTCACTTGCTGTTGACGAAACGATGCCTCCGCTGACTGTTTCTCCTTCCGAAGCTTCTCATCAAAATTCTTTTGCTGTTGACGAAGCGATGCCTCCACTGACTGCCTCTCCCTCTGAAGCTTCTCTTCGAGGTCCACTTCCTGTTCATGTACCTTTTCTTGAAGGCCAACGAACTTTTCATTTAGTGATTTCTTGTCTTGCTGCACCTGCCTTTGAAGTTTAGCAACACTTTCACTCACAGTTACAATGGACTCATTCAATTTCGTTGCTGCTTCTTTCAAATTGAAGTTTTCCAATTCCTTGTGTTTGAACATGCTCTGAATCTTTGTAATTTGTTTTCGCAGGTCAGCGATGATCAGTTCAGCTGCAATAGGAGAGAGAGAAGCTGATATTCGTGTGGTAGCGCCATGTTTTATTTGCAAAAATGAATATTGTGATGTTCTCATAAAGAATTCTGTTGCTGAAAATGATGGAGTCAACATATTCATGAATGTGATGCGACAAATTCTTGTATCGCTAAAATACTTGTTTATAGATCAAGTCGAGGGCTTTCGGACGCACCGAGTAGAAGGTGGGACAGATCCATCATGAGGTAGAAACAATTACAGCTGTGCTCTGTGTATCGGAAAGCAGGCTTGCCGTGGGACGAGACTTCTTCGTTCCACTCCCATCGCATTCCCACGGGATTTTGATGGCAAATTCCATGGGAAACCCGCCCCCACCGCAAGCCTGTCAGATTGTCATGCCATTAGAGCATTTTATCGACACAAAGACTGCAGCTGTGATTCGTTATTTGGAGATGAGGACATTTTTAAACCTTCACGGACATTTATTCTATGAATACCTGAAATTCAAGAATCAAAGGATTATCCAATCATTATAGACATTATTTATTGAGTATTAATTAAGTGTAATTCAAATTTGAAATACCGACATGGAAGAATTGCGGATGATATAATCGAAGAGTGACAACTTCGACAACCTCATAAGATTTCCCGCAAACTTTTGGGACACCTAAATGATCAAACATTAAAATAATTTTGTACACGGATTTGCTCTTGGTTGGCAAGACAATCTCTTCTGAATACGCATTTAAATGTCAACATTGAAGAAGACTTCCACAGAATCAGATCAATTCATACGAGTTTAATGGAAGTTTAACACGCACTAAAATCATTCCATCTCATTTATTTAAATTAAAATCAATCACGCATTTTGATTTTACCATAAGTGTAATAGGTTGACATTTTTCAGCAACATCTTCACTTTGGCTGTCCATACGCAGGAATATTGAGAGTTATTCATTTGGTTATGAATTTCAGTATACAGTTCCTTAGTCAAATTTCTTTCTTTACTACTTATTACTTTTATCCGGAAAGTGATCACCGCCTTTTAGAAATAGAATTCTATTGAAAAAAATCCAATTTATTCGATTAAGCAATAGTTTAGACTGAATTTCACCAAATGGCAGTGATTCTTATAAAACTGGTATTGAATTTTATTCATACTATTGAGATTGTTGTAACAACAAAATTCAGCACACATTTTAGACAACGTCAACATTTCAAACGTGTTCCTCACGATACTTCCACTTACATGGCCGAATTCTCTTCATTTCTTTTCAGCTACATATGAAGCACGCTTGCCTTTTTTATCACTCATTCAATATGTTTTGTATCATTTTTGGAGATCCACATTCCAAGGTATCAAAATTCATTAACTTAGCCTTATTTCACATCATCGATATTCATTTCAATGGTGATTTCAACTACTTGGTCAGATACCGATCTTGGCAAATATTGTTAGATCGTAAGAAGAATCAAACTACTGAAATCGTGATGTACCTATAATAAATTCTGTGAATATCATTTTATGATCAGGACAGTCTGTTGGTTTGTCTACAACAATGACATCGGTTGATAGGACGTTTTCATTATCTTTAAGAGCAATTTGGGCGATCGTGTAGCTACAAGCACAATTCTTCCTACTCTGAAAGATGTCTGCCTCAAAGGTGCAATCAAATTCATAAAAATGACAAAACTCATTTTGAGTGATTAAATGGATGCAAGATCCTCATGATATTCTGTGCATCAAACTCGGAAGCACCTGGATCTACGTAAGCAAATGAAATTTTGCGATCTTTCACCCTCCGAAATTTGCAAGACGACTGGAGTTATAACATGCGAATTGTAGTTTTATTGATTCTAACCGATAATCTACAAATTAAGTAACCTTTCTTGATTAGCTCTCTGCCTAACCCAGTCCAAAGCCTTCTTTACGTCCGGCATTTTCTGAGTCATTATCATCAGAAGTGGTGCCGCGCTTTATAAAGGGAATTACGATTATAGCAATTCAAAAGTTGATGTTTTTTTATTCCATTGCAATGATGAGGTTGCATAAAATTGTCAAAATTAGCAATACATGCATAAATCAGCTTGCTACTTATTCAAGTAGCACCTTATTTCGGGGCAAGGCTGTGGGGCAACTAAAATGGGCTACGTTACAAATATAACGCAGTGCACGTGTTAGAAGCCGGTCCCTGCCTGTCTTTTTACTTGTGAGTTCATGCGCTTTTATCAAGCCTGTTTCTTCATGACGATTGAAATTCCTTGAGTGACGAGAAAAGAAACAAACGACATTTTGACATTATTTTTGTTGTTTATCTGAGGTTCTATTTTGTAGCATCACAATTAAGAGACAATTTATCTGACATTTCCAGACGATTACAGCCCTTCTTTCAGGAGCGGAGCATTACCTTGTACGAAAAGTCGACCTCAGATCCATCGAAATATACTCCAGTAACTCGACCATCCATCGTTGTGAATGATTTCCAGTCTTTCGTTGATTACATTATGAGAGAACGAAATTACAGTGTCGAAGATACCCTCATCAAAATCGGAATCGATGGCGGCTAAGGTTTTTTTAAGATATGTCTCAATCTCGTGTCAAAGGTACCTTCTACTGCTGCTCAATCCTCGAAAGCCGCTGACTCTGGCGTTAAAGGCCTATTCATTCTTTGTATTGTTCCTAACATGCAAGAGTCTTTTCTCAACCTCGAAAGTTGTTTAGATGAAATTTCTCTACTTCCACACGGAGTTGACTTTGTCTTGGCTACGGACCTCAAAGTAGCTAATATTCTTTGCGGCATTCAATCCCATGGCGCCACACATCCGTGCTGTTACTGTGAAACAACGAATGGCGTATGGGAGTCTTCAAAGCTGAGAACACTTAGCAATATAAAGTTGAACTATGAAAACTGGAAGAAAAGTGCATCAAAATTATCTGACGCCAAAAATTTCAAAAATTGCGTAAATTTGCCTCTTATTACAAGTTTCTGCAATGAATATATCATTGATTTGATACCTCCACCTGAACTGCATTTACTGATGGCACCTTTTAATCACATCTTCCGCGAGATGCTGAAAATCTAGCCTGTGTCCGAAGAATGGCCAAGAGAGTTGGAGTAGTACGATGCGGGTATCATGGTGGTGAGTTTATAGGTGGGGACTGTAATAAGCTGCTGAAAAATGTTGATATTTTGGCACAATTTGCCCATTGCATGTTCTTCGTTATGTTGATGTGTTCCGCGCATTGAATGCTGTCGTGCAGTCCTGCTTCGGCACTGTACTTTCTGACAAACATGACGATGATATTGAGTTTGCTGACTCATACCGGAGTCTTGATATCAATGTAACCCCGAAAGTCCACATTTTGATTACTCATGTACTACAATTTTGCCGCATATACGGCTCATTATCTATGTTTTCTGAACAAGCATCAGAATCTGTTCATTCTGTTTTTAAGATGTTTTGGTCAAAACGGAAAATCAACTTCACTTCTCATCCAAGTTATTCCAAAGCTTTATTTGACACCATTGTTGAGTTCAATAGGAAACATGTATGATCTGAGACTTCTTACTCATACATGTAGGCTACCAGACGTATTTGCCCTATGTTATGTTCGGCAGGTGTGACGGAATTTGTTATTAAGTAAAACTTTTTATGCAAGCTATTTTGTTTTTGCTTGTGTCTTCAAAAAGTTTTTGCATTGATAGTTATTTATCACTATGAAGTTAAGTGATAAATTACTTGTTGTACTTCAAAAAACGAGTAATAAGCTTATTCCCTGAAGACTTGTATGATTTAAAAATTCGATTAGATGTAAGTAAAGTAACTGTCAGAAAAATACCTTCAGCATATCGAATATATAACATGGAACTGAAGTGTGGTCGATGGAATAATACATGAATTTGCAACTAGAAGAAAATAGAATTATTGATACATGGTACGAATGACAAGGCTACATAACGAATGACAGAACATTGAAGCAAATCGGGATGCGATAGCTCAATGTAAAAAATTGAATGATATCTTATGATTCTCCTTGAGGCTCACACTGATGAAAAGTTCCGTCACTGAGTTAGTGCAATTATGCGTCAGTTAGGAATAATAAAAATATGTCAAAAATGAAAATAAAAATTATGATCATTTAATGTTCTAAAGTGCTTTTCACTGCAATAGCTCGATGAGATCCTCTAAATTTTTAACCAAATGCTCATTACACCTTATAGTCATGTTCATAGAAGTTCAGTGCATTTTTTGTTCGAGAGATTTATTGAAAATTAAATAAGTAGTATGTCTCAAAAATTCAAAAAAATTCAAATTTTGAATATTTCATGAATAGCACTGTGAAACATTTAAATATTTATATGTTTTGATAAAGTAGACCTGAACAAATGTAAAAATCATTTGTTTGGGACCACCGTGCGTGCTCCATATTCCGGCCTGTAGACCGGGAGCTCTGAGAGTGAGATACATATGTAATGAAACACCGCGAACATCAAAAAATCTCATGTTAAAAATGTCATAACCAGATATCAACATGTCTGAGCCTCAAGAAACATTAAAAATAATGATTAATGTATCAACAAACTGACATCCGACCTGAATATTCTGTCGAGCATCATCATGTTTTTAACTTCACGCATCAGTAAGTTGTCGCTGAACCATATTCGCTGGCTCAGAGCAGCGCCGGTCTCAAGAAAAAACATTCAAATATTTACGTATCTTTCTGATCTCTGTCATAGTCTCTACTGCAAAAATTATCAACAAGAAAATAAGCTGGACTTATCATATACATGTCCCTCATTCTAATTCATGACTCAGCGTTGATGCCCGTTCATATTGTGATGGACAATGGGATGATGGAATTACACGTAAACAGAGGAGGTATTCGATCCCCCCCTGAAATCACGGAGGCCCCCTCTGAATATTTGGTCTGACTACAGCGCTGTTTGTATCTTGATCCTTTATGATGGTCTTCTGCTCTATGAAATCTTATAAAATCGATGCAAAGTCATTATAATGCACCTCCAACTTACATGTATTTGAATTTATACAACTTTAATTAATACAAATGAAATAATGGTGCCGATTCAATGTTTTGGAAATCCAATTGATATACCATTCATAGTGTAGACTAGTAGGTCTAAGCACTCAAAGACCAACATGACCTGATGCAAAGACCAACAACGACACGCTTTCAGAAGTCAATCGGACGATGTACAGTCAATCCGAGACTGACCGGAAGTTGGTATTGAAGTTATGTGAAAGGCGTTCAACCATGATAGTCTATTGTATGATATTTACGATACCTTATACACTCAATCTGAATACCTGAACAAAAATCGTGTTTAAGATACTGAAAGAACCAACAATTCATTCACCCTATAATTAACACATTTATGAAACGATGAAATTCCTCAACACAAGCTTTAATCTCACCTCTCGAGGACAGTAAGTCACAGCAGAGTAGCAGACAGACACAGTTGACGATCAGATAACACTGCCTGTATCTCAAACCTTGTGGATAATCATATGTAGTGTTAGACTAGCAAATCGATAAGCGTGCGTTGCCATGCAGTGAGTGTCGGATTCAGTCAGATGCTGTCCAGGAATGAGAGCGCCATAATCACACAATCTTTCAATTCGATACAAGATTAGTGTGGATCTGATGATATTTCTCAATGGTTATAGAAACATCAAGTAGAGCACATGTACTTTTACAACACAACGTATCAATAATTCATAAATCTATTGAACGCCAAAGCGACGTTTAACTATCTTAGATAAGTGTGGTCCAACATGACTGCTTTGTAAGGCGAAAGCAAACATTTTTGGAAAGCAACGGAACACGTCTCGCTTGCCTTTTTGGCATTTTCCTCCTCATCTCAATTGAAGGAGTGAAATTACAACAATGTGGCTATAATCATCGCATCAGACTGATATTCTAAACAATAAGAGCGTCCTGGAGATCTGCAGAGCCGGAAGACTTGGCTGCAAATCTCTGTCGTTCAATAATTCAGCAATAAGTGAATAATAATTAACTATCACAAATGATGATTCAATAAGACAACTAATATGGAACATATTTTTTTACAATTTCCTACCCCATTTCAGCAATCGATAGGCAATGCACGTTGTTCCGAAAGATTTGGAATATAGAAGTCGCCTACATTCTTTGACATCTTGTCCAGAGGTGCATGCTCCTTTTGTATAGCGTATTTGCTTTGAAATTGAGTTTAAAGTGTGGTACGGAAGAAGATGTCAAGTGAAGAGTTTTGGAATCAAACTTCCTACATAATTATCCCTATCAAGAGCGCAGATTATCATTTCTATGAATTGATAGGCATCGCCAAGGATTGAGAATGATAATGACATCTACTATCGGACATAAATACAAAACTCATCTCACACCAACGCGTCTTCGGAATTCCATGTAATTAGACGGACACTAACGCGTCTTCGGAATTGTATGAAGTTAGACGGACACCAACGCGTCTTCGGAATTGTATGAGGTTAGACGAACACTAACGCGTCTTCGGAATTCTTTGTAGTTAGACGGACACTAACGCGTGTTCGGAATTGTATGAAGTTAGAAGAAAACTAACGCGTCTTCGGAATTCTATGAAGTTAGACGGACACTAACGCGTCTTCGGAATTGTATGAAGTTAGACGGACATTAACGCGTCTTCGGAATTGTATGAAGTTAGACGGACATTAACGCGTCTTCGGAATTGTATGAAGTTAGACGAACATTAACGCATCTTCGGAATTTTATGTAGTTAGACGAACACTAACGCGTCTTCGGAATTCTATGAAGTTAGACGGACACTACCGCGTCTTCGGAATTGTATGAGGTTAGACGAACACTAACGTGTCTTCGGAATTCTATGTAGGCAGACGAATACTAACGCGTCTTCGGAATTATATGTAGTTAGACGGACACTACCGCATCTTCGGAATTTTATGTAGTTTGACGAACAAAAACGCGTCTTCGGAATTCTATGTGGTTGGACGGACACTAACGCGTCTTCGGAATTCTATGTAGTTAGACGAACACTAATGCGTCTTCGGAATTCTATGTAGGCAGACGAACACTACCGCAACTTCGAAATTTTATGTAGTTTGACGAACACTAACGCGTCTTCGGAATTGTATGAGGTTAGACGAACACCAACGCGTCTTCGGAATTCTATGTGGTTGGACGGACACTAACGCGTGTTCGGAATTCTATGTAGTTAGACGAACACTAATGCGTCTACGGAATTCTATTTCGTCAGACGAACACTACCGCATCTTCGAAATTTTATGTAGTTTGACGAACACTAACGCGTCTTCGGAATTGTATGAGGTTAGACGAACACCAACGCGTCTTGATAATTCTTTGTAGTTGGACGGACACTACCGCATCTTCGGAATTCTATGTGGTTGGACGGACACCAACGCAGATTCGGAATTCTATTTGGTTAGACGAACACTACCGCATCTTCGAAATTCTATGTTGTTTGACGAACACCAACGCGTCTTCGGAATTGTATGAAGTTAGAAGAACACTACCGCATCTTCGGAATTCTATGTGGTTAGACGAACACTACCGCATCCTCGTCATTCTTTGTAGTTAGACGGACACCAACGCGTCTTCGGAATTCTATGTGGTTAGACGAACACTACCGCATCTTCGTCATTCTTTGTAGTTAGACGGACACCAACGCGTCTTCGGAATTCTATGTGGTTAGACGAACACCACCGCATCTTTGGAATTCTTTGTAGCTGGACGAACACTAACGCGTCTTCAGAATTGTATGAAGTTAGAAGAACACCAACGCGTCTTCGGAATTCTATGTGGTTAGACGAACACTACCGCACCTTCGGAATTCTTTGTAGTTAGACGGACACTACCGCATCTTCGGAATTCCATGTAGTTAGACGGACACCAACGCATCTTCGGAATTCTATGTGGTTAGACGAACACTTCCGCATCTTCGGAATTCTTTGTAGTTGGACGGACACTACCGCATCTTCGGAATTCCATGTAGTTAGACGGACACCAACGCATCTTCGGAATTCTATGTGGTTAGACGAACACTTCCGCATCTTCGGAATTCTTTGTAGTTGGACGAACACTACCGCAACGGACACTACCGCATCTTCGGAATTCTTTGTAGTTGGACGGACACTACCGCATCTTCGGAATTCTATGTAGTTGGACGGACACTACCGCATCTTCGGAATTCTTTGTAGTTGGACGGACACTAACGCATCGTCGGAATTCTATGTGGTTAGACGAACACTACCGCATCTTCGGAATTCTATGTAGTTGGACGGACACTAACGTGTCTTCGGAATTCTATGTAGGTAGATTGCACCAACGCATATTCGGAATTCTTTGTAGGTAGATGGACACCAACGCATATTCGGAATCTACAGTGACTGACAGCAAGTTTGCAAGTTTCGAAATTTCTATCTTAGTATGTCAATATCCCCATAATGCGATGTGAATGAAAACTTCAAATCGGTGCCAATACTCATTTATATTGCATGTGAACACTGGTGTGCAACTGGAACATTGAGAATGCTCAAGCAAGCAATAACATAGATATCTTGTTATTACTACTTTGTATGATGTCCTTCTCGACTGAAAAAGAGCTCTCAGAGGTCTTGGCATTGAAATAATCAAAGACTGGCATACCGCCACCAGCACATCATCCGGATGCCAGATTTTAATGAAGTGTGATATAGTCTCGCGTTTGTTGCGAGGTTTCTCCTTGCTTACTCCTTTCTTGACCACGGTCCAGATGTTTTCAATAGGATCAACATCCGGGCTACATGGGGCCAATCCATGACATTGATGCCCAAACGTCGGAACTCTTCTTTTGATTTTCGGCTGACATGACAGAGAGTATTATCCTGTTGGAATGTCCCCGTGCCATCAGGATACCAGTCTTTTATTTGCTGGACAAGTCGTCCATTGATTATCTTGCTGAAGTAAGTGTCAGAATCCATGAAACCATCGACCACGTGACTTCGTCATACACCTTTGGCTGAGAAGTAGGGCCAAATCATAGCCTTTTTAGTGTGTTTCACTGTCAATTGGAAGTGTTCGTTGGTCATAGGGTACATTCGTGAGGAAACGTTCCACACACCTCACGAATTGGGGAAAACTATCTGTAAGTTCTATCACAGTCTCATCGATAAAGATTGCATTATTCCACTGATCCCTATCCCTGTGACTGTGGTCAAGGGCCCATTGGTATCGTCGAGACACGTGTGAATTGCTAAGATATGGCTTCTTCTTTGACTTACACGCTGAAGTTGTTCGCAAGATATCCATACGCTTTGATTTCGAATTCTTTCAGCAAATTTCAATCAACAGCAATATCAAATTTATACATTCTGTTATCTTTGACACACAGTGTTCAACATTTATACCCCACTATACCCTAAATCAAGTCATTTTGAATTTACAAACTCACGCACTAAAGGTCATGAATGCTATGTTTATGTCACAAATGTTAATCACGTGAATGCTTCTATGCATTTCTAATCAATTTCTATGCCACGCTTTTAAGCATGCAATTGATATCTGAGTGTCAGTTTAATAGCAATGAATTACAATATTTTTCAAAAGTTTTATGTTTTTCGCTCTTGTGTTTACACTACTTATAAATTGTAATAAACTACTTACAAGAGTAGATAATGAGCATCATTGTACTTAAAAACAACATTTGCAACATACTTACAGAATTCATAGCTTCTAAAAGGTTTATCAAAAGAAGAAACTAGAAAAGACATCAGAAAATATGGAAAAAGTCAAAACTTGCAAACTTGCTGTCAGGCACTGTATGTAGGTAGACGAACACTAACAGGTATTCGGAATTATACAAAGTAAGTATATAAGGGAAGTATGAATCAATGGTTGCTTTGTGGCGACAGCTATGATATTACTTTTTCGCCAGCTCTTATAAGCAGTTTTATTTGATATAACAATTGACAACAGAATAGTATTGAAACATTGAATGGAAGGGACTGAATAGCTATGTCAAAACTATGAATCAGGGAAAAATTGCATAGTTATCCGTAGATCCATTTCTATGGTTAAAATGCTAGATTTGATTTGGCATAGAAATTAATTGATTATTAAGGTACTTAATAGACGACTACAAACCACTCTATACGATTAAAGGGGGCATTTATGATTGTATTCATGTACTGTATCTGAACGTGTTTACAAACTTTTGCCCACTGAAGATCTGAAAATCTTTGTATCGAATCTAGAAATATTTCATTTACTTATTGATAACCAGTTGTACATACATTCATTGATCAGGTTTACAGTTCCATTCATGAATGTATGTTGGAAACATGATGGACCTTACCTACATTATATACTATTTTAGTCCTAATTTTTTCATCTGATTATGAAAGCATCCTATGTGAAATTTATTAATTTTTTTATTGACATCCTAACATCTCGTTTTCTTCTTAAATCAGAGTATTCCCTTGTTGTCACTAAATTATTGATGTATCACGTAAATGACTGTTTTTGTTAGTGATGAAAATAATGAAAAATGATGAATGACGCTCCAGCCTTAAGCTGCAGATACTTTGCATTAATTGCATTCGAGTATATTGAGCAATCAATACAATAGTTCCTCGGCTTTCGGCAAATCACTGAAAAGTAAAATTATATTCATAACAGAAAAAGGAAAGCAACACGAAACATTCAGGTGCAGATGAAAGCATTTGTGACGCAGCTTTGATTTCATCGGTTGGAACATCATAGGCTGCATCAATTCACAAAAGGCCTTCAACCGAAATTTGTATAATAAAGCTATATACTGTAGAATAAACCACAAAACGTTTCACTTTTGGTTTGATCACTTGTGCCAATTCAATTTCGAGTGCTGTTCATTCAAGTTTATGTCTAGACGTTGAGAATATTTATCAATTAATTCCACCGTACATGTTCATCTGACATCGGCATTAAGCATTTCAAAGTGCAGTATAGAGTACTGAATATTGATTGCCTCATACTGCTTCACGATGTTGACAAGAATGCACACATATAAGGCTGATCAAAAGTAACTTCGTAATGCAATATTTTCATTATTCCTACTCCAAGAAAGTAATAAACATGAATAACATTTTTTCATGACGGAAATTTACTGGGCATTGTTTAGAAATGAAAAGCAGTTGCCATTAGGGAGTTTTACTCAGGGCATCAAACACACATCAGCAGTATAATTTATCCAAATGAGAGCATTATTCGATTATTATTGCATAAATAAATTATTCAATTCAAACTTTCAATTTCTGTGTGTCATGACGGTGAAATACCTTGGAAACCACGGCCAATTCTTGGCGGTGAGGAAAACGTGAATGAAGTGGCGAAAATTCGATGATTCAAGTTCATGACAAATCATTTTTGGCGACGAAATCTCTCAGAATTTCTATTATTTCGATGTGAACACCCCACTGTTGCTCCTCTTGCTAATATGTAGGCTATCTTTATTTTAACAAGCTATATTTCACCTTTAAGGCCTACTAATAATTGCTTCAGCATGACCTCGAAAATTTTCGGTGCGAGCAGGTGAGCCCAGCGCACACCCCTAAAAATCATTGCTTTTATGTAGCTAAAATCATAAAATAAATGTAGCGTAGTTATTTTGGACATTTTCAATTCATGATAAATATATATTTCGGTTGAAGAAACACCTTTTCTAAATTGATCAAAATTTGATTATTAAGCTTCTGTTAAAGGCGTAAATAAAAATATTGCAACAAAGGTGTCAGACTCATCATAGAAGGTATTCGATTCATCTAACGGCCGATACAGTACAACGAATTGTGATGTAATAAACTAGATCTGTAAGTCTACCATTTTTTTGGTGTGTTGCAAGTTGTATATAGACACCTACGTTAATAATTATTACGATACACATGTATAGACATATGTATAGACATGCATTAACAATCACTGTGACATAATGTCAGTGGTGGTCAATGCGTGGCCTGCCGGGACATATTGGGTGGTCCGCTACCTCTTCTCGTATCGTAAGTGGCCCGTTGACATTATTTGAATCAGGGATACGGAGTCGGAGTCCCGGAGTCCTATCATTTTTGCTTGAGTCGGAGTCCTATCAAATGATAGGACTCCGGACTCCGGCCCATAGCTAGACCCGACATATAATACAAACAAAGGAGGCAATCAACAAAGGTCCTATCAACCCCCTGGAGTCGGAGTCCTATCAAAATTATAGGACTTCGCTTCCCTGATTTGAATCGATGATGTGAAAATGACTCCCTCTTATCTCGACCTTTGAGGGATGCTTCAAAGGGTCAGGGATCCTCTCTAGAATTTGCAAAACAATTAATTGGTAACTAATTAGCCATATACTTGTGGAAAATAGCCATCACTATGCTGTCGTATATGGCATTCGATGCCCTGTTGAGCTTGCTTCACTACGTAATAAACTATGCTTCAATGAACCTGTAAATAGGTTATATGAGGGCCTAAGTAGACCTAGGCTGCGTATGAAGGAATCCAAACGCATGATTTTGACAGACTAGCATTTTTTTCAAAGTTTCTTGCTGGATTTCATTTGTATACTATTACACCAATGTATTTTGTACTCGATTGGCACTAGGACGCGACTACCGTTTATGGAGCTCGTACACGTTTTTTGAAAGCCGTTATGCTTGGGTGACATGCATGTACACGTAGGTATATATAGCATGATTAATTGTAGCTAGTTAGGTTAGAGGATGACCCCATCACCGATTGCTGTTTCGGTCAGAAGAGAAAACACCAAATTCTCTAAGCGCTTTCAGTGCGCACAGCGCATCATCTTCAGAGAGAGTGGTCTGACCTGCAGACAAAGTTACATCAACGAGTAGAGATCAAGTGCATTAGACAGTCATCAGATGATCAAATCCAATTATTCCTATGAACGTCACTACTGCAAAATACTGGTAAGTAGAAGTTAAAATCAGGGAATTATCTACAAAGTCATGAAATAACCTAGAAGGAAAAAAGTAAAGTTATAGAAATTCGCAGATCAGGTCTAAAAGTTTCGATGGCTCCTCGCCACACATTAAAAGCCAGTTTGGTAAGAAAGCGACCAGTTCCAGCTAAATCTTTTAGTGTGGTGTACAGGATTCCATGTAAGGATTGCGGTTGGAGTTACGTAGGTGAAACATCGCGTTCTCTGGAGGAGAGGAAGAAAGAACATCAAAGAGCAGTACAACATTTTGACGTGGACCATTCTGAAGTGGCAAAGCACGCAATCGAAATGGACCATCGGGTTGACATGGCGAGTATGTGTCCCATTGACAAAGAGCCGTTTTGGCGAAGGAGGATAATCAAAGAGGCTATGTGGTCCAAGCACTTCAGGTCGGGGAACAAGACAAAGCATGACCTTGGAGGACTGTGGAACGAATTTCTATAACTTTACTTTTTCTTTCTAGGTTGTTTCATGTCTTTGTAGATAATTCCCTGATTTTAACTTCTTCTTACCAGTATTTTGCAGTAGTGACGTTCATAGGAATAATTGGATTTGATCATCTGATGACTGTCTAATGCACTTGAACTCTACTCGTTGATGTAACTTGGTCTGCAGGTCAGACCACTCTCTCTGAAGATGATGCGCTGTGCGCACTGAAAGCGCTTAGAGAATTTGGTGTTTTCTCTTCTGACCGAAACAGCAATCGGTGATGGGGTCATCCTCTAACCTAACTAATTATGCTTCTGACCCTTTGTTTCATCCATTAATTGTAGCCAAATCAATTCTATCTTGCACGGCTTTCAGGCGGATAGTTGCGCTCTATTTGCAAACCCATGTTTTTGGATGAAACAAGGTGATATCAGTCATATCACAAAAAGTCAAATGTGCCTTTAATTGCACAAAAGAAAAGCTTCCATGATTTGGTATAGGCCTATTCGCTCCTCAATACTCACATGAATTATACAAAGTCATTCATGATTCCTTAACATCAAACAAATTAGTTGTGTACAGTACTGCTGTATACAATTACATGTAAAATTTTGTTATTTAAGACGACAACTGTATAGACAGGGATACGATGCATGGGAATAAATGAAATTTACTACTTGCTATCTTTTGAAATTGGTAGCCCGCTAGCCTTTTCGCGGGACACTCCTTGTGGCTACCACATTGGTTGCCCACCACTGACATAAGTCATCATGTCATAGTGGTTATCAATGAGCAAATAAACAGATTTCTCACCGACAATGTCTGATTCGCCCTATTTTACCGTATGTCAAAAAAGCTTCATCCGAATTACTAAGCAAAGGAATCAACCCGATTAACCAAAATCTATGGTACTCCTATAGGAAACGTCCTACGGAATTATTGTAATTTTCCTATAGCGGGTAGTGCTATTGCTATGGAACTCTATTCTATGGCACTGTTGGAATGTTTTGTCCCATTGAATTTTGGGGAACTTTGATCCTATTGCCTGTGGGACTAATTTGTCCCATAGACTCGTGGGAAATCCTGTTCTATCGAACTTCTGTCCCATAGAATTTTGGGAAATTCAGTTTTCATGGCAGCTCCTAATGCTACAGCGTGTCTAAACCTTTCCGCGACATACTGACGCTTTATGTGATCATGATTGTAAAGAATAATCAGTTTAGTTTAGCAATTGTGATAATGTCAATTTAAAGACAACATGCATGAGGTATTTGCACTTTTCACTTTCGATCCCCTTGACATGTCGGTGAAAGTTCGGCCCAGATTTCAAAAAAAAAGTTTGAGAATCAATCACACTATGGAGCATTACTTTTTTAGCTAATTTCATGATCATCACAAAACGCCATTAAATTCAAAAAACAGCCAATGATTTTTAATATCTTCTCTTTTTAGCCGTTCGAACACTTGCTTCGATGAAAAGTTTCTCAGAAATCATTCACCATATTTCTTTCTCTTCCATTGGGAAATGTAGTAGGAGTTGATCTGCAACAAACAGGAAATACATTATAAATATGCGATAAATTATAAGTTGATGATGGAACATAGACGTTCTGCATATAGGCAGATAAGCTTCATTTAAATGAAAAATAATGCAAAATATTGCAATTGAAGAGTATTTGATAATTGCTATGTTTCTTGTATTGGAGATTTATATTATTAATATAGGATTATAACATAATAATGCAAATGCGCCCCGCTGTGATCTTGCGGATGAAAAATATCGCCAGAAGTTTTATTTTACTTGTTTATTGTCACAACTGCGTTTCGTCTGCTCTCAGTAGTTGTGACACGCAGAATGAATCAAACTGATTGAAACATGATTCCTGCTAGAATATCGATCAGACAATGGTCCTTTCTTTTTATTCAAGTTGTCGATGCACTTCTTTTCCTATTAGTAATTTTTCTGCATATGTACTTTTTAGCTACTACTTATTCATTTCGTGATTGCTTGTCCAGTGACTGTCCATTGCTTGATCGATACTCTAGCAGGAATCATGTTTCAATTAGTTTTATTCAGTCTGCGTGTCACACCTAGTGAGAGCAGACAAATAAACTTTTGACAATAAGTAAGTAAAATGAAACTTTACGGAACATTAGACTATATTGGTTTCCATGCATGCATGCCAGGTGTAAGTATGTAAAGTTATCGTCTTTTCTAACTTTTTGCAAGGATCTTGCGATACTGGTAAAATTTTAGATTTGAAAGCACTGCTATTATTAGAGATAAGATTTATACTCTTATGCTTTCACCTACTAAAACCGCATCAGATAAAAAGGAAAGAGGTTAAACTTATTAGGGTGATTATCATGTTTGTATTAAAATTCAAGTGTGAATTTTAATTTTAACACATAATTAAAATAATTTCAAATATTATGGACCATGGATTCAAGCTTCATAGATAATTAAAATACTGTGGTGGCGGTGATATTAGATTTCTGTCATTACATTTGGTCCATACATGCTTATTTAGAGAGCAACTCATCATCCTTATGAATAGATTCTCTTCTTTGTTTCTTTGAAAAGTCGGTCACCTCAGTTTGATGGGAATTGTAGCATGGGAATAACAAAGAAAGGGTAATCATGGCTAGTACATATTTAATCTCAATAATACATTAATGGATCACGCATACTTAATTACATACATGCATAAAGACAAATATAGGAAGTATTTGCTGGCGATCGACACACACTCTCAATTGTACAGTCTCTCGTTTTAACGATCTATTTCTTCACTTATTCAATTAATAAGATTTGATGATGTAAAACCGAAATATAATTATAAGTACAAAGTGGAACAGAAGTATCTGTCGAATGTGCTAACTTATAAGCTAAGATAAGCTCGTAGTATTCACTGCTTTTATGTGTTTTATATCATTATTCATCATGCGCTATTCCCACAATGACCTCCACAGTGGGAAATTTTTAACATCTATTTCAAGATCGCATCCCGATTCCCGACAATGCTGTTAATTTCAATTCCGGTCTCACCAATATAAATAAATACCAATTTTGTAATCTCGTTCGCGGTGCTTGAATGTTTTATCATGAATGCCAATCCCTCCCTATGTCGGCGCGCTCTGTTCTTATCTTACCTGTTAACTTCTTCATTTTTATCTTTCAGTGACGCGTGTAAATGCCTGCTCAATTTGATTCATTTCATGATTATAAAAATCTGAAGGAAGGTGGAAAGCTCGATTAGCTTTCTCTCATTACTAGTGTGACTTTTACTATATTCAAAAAAAGAATACTTTCTCGTAATTATTTCCTTCCTTCTAAGAGAATTTCAAATAAAATATTTATCTTCTTTATCATTTAAAAGTTCTTAGATGCAAAGCGACATTTTCCTATCACACACCCGGGCGGTCACAGAAAATTCCAGTGGGGGGGATTAAATTTAATTGTTCCAATCCTCAAACAGAATAAAAGGTGAAATAATCAGCAAATGTCATAAGTTATATTGAATTGCCTGTTTTAAATTACATTTTCATGTATATCTTCATTTAAATGAGATGACATCATTTGAATTATCAGAGAGTTAGGAAAACGAAATCCGTTAATTAAGCACGATAGAATATGTGTTAGGTGATCGATCCATCGGCACAACATTTAAGAAATATTGAGAACGAATCGAATGACAGATACATGTTATAGTCGTTCCAATTGGCAAACCACCACACATGTGGGTGGAAAGTCCGTGGGTGGAACGGATTTGAAAGCACTTGGTCAACTTTCTTGCATCACAGAGCTGATGGGCAGAACATCTGTTAATTCAAGTGCATCATGTAGGATACGCAATATCACAGCGGGTCATCAACATCCGAGCTGCCTAGGATAAACAAACCTATTGCGGAGGCCGCTACATTCCTTGGTTTTACATGTCTCTAAATTGATAAGCTCTAAATCAGTGATATAAGCGGAAATGATGTAACGAGATAGAGTTCGTTTCGCCGTCCGACTTTTGTACTATTTCAGTGCAGATACATTGCCAAATTATTGCTGGGAAGCTAAAATGTAGAATTTGCTGATGTTAAATTGATAAATTGAATGTTCATATTTTATATCACAATACTTTGGGCTGGTGGGGGGATATATCCCGGCATCCCCCCCTTCTGACCACCACAGCACACGTAAAACGCTGCTTGATAGTGATATATTTCCTATCAGAACAACTAAATGTCGGATCTTACACTCCTTCATTTAAAGCGGCCGTCTTGAAATGTATTAATAGATGAAAAGTATTAATTTAATAATTGCAGGATCACAGAACTGAATCCTAGTCCTGATCTTATTAGTGATATTCATGTGGAAAGATATCTTTCATCAGACTGCTGGAGCAGGATATTAAATATGAAAATCCGCAAAATCTGAACGATCCGGAAAAGTGCATGAAAATATGAAATTCTTTGAAAATTATGTCTGAAAGCAACTAAATGAAATTAAATAATTTTGGGTCCCAAAGTCCTGGGAGACTTCAAGCCATGTGCTGCTGACTTCGCAACTCTCCCCAACTCCCAGTCAAAATATTGCGTAACAAATACTCGTATAAAATTAGTTCAAGCCCTTCACAATTGATCTGACAATTGAATACAGGTTTTAATTTTCGAACTAAAATGGATCCATTTATCTTCAGTTTTGATAATATTTTTTACAGAGGTCAATATTTTGATGAAGAACATTTTTTTAAACGTGGAGTTATTCATATCGATATGTGATTGATACAAATGTAAATCATTGCTTAATCGTAATGTTTTTAACAAGTAGGTACACAGAACTGATTTTTAACACATAATTTCCATGCTTGCAAATATCATTTCCTCTTCGTTTTTTCCTTCTTCATTTCTATGAAGAAAAATGTGTTTTTTTTCAAAACTTGGGTTGGCAGTATTGAACAAAGAAATTGAAACACTTCTCAATTAGCTATCTACAAGCACCAAACATGTCAAGCAACAAATTTGATCTAAAAACATTAGCTATGGCAAAAACGAGCCAAACTAAATATAACACAAAGATTAATATCTTGATTTGAAATCTAAAGTCTGCAGTCAATACCTGAGTCGAAAGGCAAAGCCTTAGACACTAATCACCATATCTTTTGCATCTAGCTCTGATGATTGAATTGATTGAAATGATTGAAATGATTGATTGATCTTTATGAAATGAAATTAGCTCTTGAGAATAAATCGAAATATAAACACACTTTTGAATAATTCTTTTACTATTTCCAATACTCATTAAAAGTAAATTCTCAGAAAAATACATTGATTTAGCACATTGGATTTGCTGATACGCACCCGCATTGACAACTCTATCACCGGTGCTTAAAAAAAATGTGTTACTTTTATATGAAAGAAAGACATGTCTGATCTTTAATCATGCTATTAAAAAAAGATTGTTGAAATTAGTCGATCTGAGATGAATACATACGTACGAATTGCGAACAGCTTATGTTAAAATACTGTTAATATTGTAACAGAGAAATATGACTATAACACACTATCTATCGCAAAATGTTATGACTGAACTGGAATAATGACAATAATAATAATCTACCTAAAGTTGGGAGGTAGAATAATTAAATATTGAGTTGCATCCTCAGTTGAAAATAATTGAAACAGATCTGAATAGCTGCTATATCATCCAAAATCAGGAATCATCAGCAAGCCTAGTTCACATCTCTCAAGATCGACACAACTCCCTTTTTAAGGTTGCAGCCATGACTGGGTAAATTTGGGATTTGCAATTAGCAAGTTAGTGAAATTTCGATTCATTAAATATCACTTTAAACACACTGCTGGCAAATCGCCGAAGTAAGTGTGCCTGCGATAATTAATAATAACTTCTTTTTGCATACACAATATAAATAGAATAATTAAATAGTCCTATTTGATTTTTAATATTGAAAACAATGTTTTCTTATTCTATTTACATTGTGTTTGCAAAAAGCAGTTTTTATATTAAATTCTTATTTTTTTAAATATTAAATTTTATATTATCATATAAATTATTGCAGGTGCAGTAACTTAGGCAATTTGCCAGCATCAGTGTGTTTAAAGTGATATTTTATGAATGTCCGTCAAAATTTCACTAACTTGCTATTTGGAAATCTTAGAATCTTTAGAATTAACAGTGGAGTCAACCTGATAGAATACATATAAAAGGTTTTGAAAGTGAAATTAAATAACGATTTTCTAAATGATATCTAAAAGACCAAAAATAACTGGACTATAATTCTTTCAGATAGTAGTGTATAAATTCTTAGAACACCGGGGACTTGATAACTTACTTCATGGCTTAAAACACCGATTCGAGGATTTCACCAAACATAGATTTCTCAGAAGACGCAGCAGACTCGTTGAAAGAACCCGATCAACCCTAACTGAAATTTAAAAACATAATCAAAATTGTTTACTTAGAAACTTTGCGTATAGCATTGGATGATATTTGCACAACTGTTTGAAGATAACTGTTGACCCCTAGATAACTTACGATGATATGCTTGGGCCAGTGAGAAAGCTATGAAACAAGCGGAATCAAAAGATATATCCGTTATCTAAAATAAGAGAAATTCTGTTATAATTTCGATGTAACTAACTGCTGCATCATTTAAGTGATTACAGCGTATCTTCAAGACTTATAGCATAAATGTATGCGTAGGTCTTCGTTTAGAAAGTTCTACGATTTTTAAATTAATATCCTGAATAACTAAATCTAGATAAAATATTCAATTTGCAATAATTTTTGTGCTGTGATAGCACACATGGCATAGCACTTGAACGTATTGTTGAACTGTCTACTTTATACATACGACAATAGAACGAGGAATAGATAAGACTGTCTACATAAATCTTATAATACAGTAGTTCTAGTTCCTACCTCAAAAATCTAAATAATTGCATAATTCAATAAAACAGTGCGCGAATGAATTGCTGTAACAATGAGGACTTGATGATTTGACTGATGGACTATACAAATAATAATTTCGTTTCAATTGAACTTACTCCATTGGTGTGATGATTGAGACAAACAGGATAAGATGATTGATTCAGCAAACGACGGATTTTCATAAAAATACGAGACACTGAGACACGACCAAAGGATGTGATTAACAATGACTGTTGCACATGCCAAAAGCATCTAAAATTATACTGAACATGCAAATGTTGCAATATCATTGGACAAAGTCAGATTACGGAGTCAAAACTGTCGATGCGCGTTTGCTTCTTTTGGATAGCTTCTATGGCACTCATATTTTCCCACTTCCAGTGCAATTGGATCCAATAGAGTTCGATTGAACGTTAAGGTGTGCTATGGCATTCCCATTGCGTGTCATAGAATACCATAGAGTGCCATTGAATTTGGTTAATCGGGAATGCCTATCAGATTAAACAAGTGCATCAATTTGTTCCTTCTGATATACCTACTACTTTTCTCAAACATGTTGATTTCACATCAAATTAAAAACTGTACAATTAATGAAGAATAATGATGATCATGTGGAAATCGCGGACGAGCAGCGACTACGAATTGCCAAGAAGACAGATTCAGTATATCATTACATGTATATGCTAAAAATCTGTAAAATTTCCAATAAATTTGGTACTATGAAACGTTGGTAACGTATTCAGTAGACAACCACTTCTAAGAAGCAATTGCTTAATTCTAACGGTGAATGCCTAAATAAATTATGCGGAATATTTGAAGTGATCATGCAAAAATATAACCGTTCAGCAAAGACAGTTACCATTTCGACAAATTGTTGCGTCTGAAAACCTCACTGCATAGTTATGACTGCTGGTACCCACTTTTACGTGGGAATAACTTGGCCTCAGTTGTCTGGTTATTTACACGCAACATTGCGTTCGAATAACGTCACGTCTTTTGATATCGGATCAATTCAAGCCTTGTTGGCAACTAAAAATTAATTTCATTTTTGCTAGTTGAATTAAAGAACTGCTAATTTTCTTTTTTTGAAAGTAATCTCATAAAAAGACTCTCTCAGCTGCCACTATTCTTTCTCTAATAGGCCTACTAAAATTGTTATTAAAGGGTGTTCGTTACCAAACATAATAACTTGGAAGAAGCTTTTCGTATAACATTCATGATGCGGTAAACTGGGTTGAATCGGATCATAGTGCGAAATTGATCTTGTTGCGCAATCATAATGGTCATGGCGGAAATTATTGCACCTTATACAATTATCGTCTTTACACATAGTTTCATTATATGCCAAAAGTTTGACCGACTTACTCATCCAGTTCATTGTGTCAAACTTTTTTTACAAGATCGACCATTAGACAGAGTGTTTGTCAGCCTTGAACATCATCATGAACGAGGTTGTGTGGACTATGTAGTTCAACATCACTGAGTTGCCACTTAAGAATAATACTTGCTTTTACTAAATGAAATGTATAACCGTTGATGGGTGATATCAACTGCATCAAATGTAGTGACTATACTCGTGTTACAAAAGTTTGAGTTGATTCAATCAACTATCATTAACATCAACTTACCAGACGCCATTTCACGCACAGATCATAATGATTCACTGAACAGAAAAATTTAGAACATCGATGGCGGATTTGATGGCGGATTTGTCGCCACCAAAAATACATTAGATTAATGGGGAGTTTCCACACTTGATATATTTAAACACTTTGAGTTATAGTGCTATCATTGTAGATCAAGATTTTGATTCGCATTTTTCTTTTGCAAATTGTGATCACATCCAAAGAAGCAGAATGAAGGATACAAGTAGCATGATGAGGTACACACGCTAGTACATAATACAGACATAATAGGAACATATCTTTAAACTATGCATTTTGTACATCATGTAATTATGCATTTTGCATAAAAGTTGTGTTGCATTCATTGAACATGACTTATTTAGCATCATCAAACTCAATTTTTGCTATTGAAGTGATTATTGATAAGATAAAATATACATCATTCTTGCTAATAACCTGCAGACAGCAGACATTAATGGAGCTCTAAACTACACTCTGAATGTGTCGTGGATGATTTACAGCTGTCTGAAAACGTTTCCAGGCATTGGTGTGCTTCAAAGTTTATGAATATATGAAATTGAGTCTATTACTTTGCACCAAAAAGTGACAATAATTTACATTAGAGCGACGGTGGTCCAGGAGACCCTACTTGACAGTTGAAGCAACATTTTTTCTATGGCAGGACGTTACAATGGTTATTAATTAGAAAGATACGTTAAGGCTGTTTTAATATTCTAATAAGTTCTTTAGTTTTCTTTAGAATTTGTAATTATGTTAACTGCATTTTTGAAGTCAATCAAAATCAGGCAAATACAAATAACAACAATAAAATTAAATAAACGATAGATAAAAATTCCCATGCAAAAGATGTCCGGCTGGTAGGATTTCTGAAAACCTTTCCGCAGGCATATCTATATAGTGTTATAAGTGTAACATTCTATCTTCATTTTAGTACTATAAATAGCGATTTGAAATGTGAGCGTAAATAATATCTTTTCATGTATTATTGCATTTATTCATCTTAACAAATGTCTCTTTCTAATGAATTATTCGCTGCAAAGACAAGGTTATGATACATTCCGAATGCAATCTTTCGGATGGTGATATGTATTTTCCATTATTCTGTAGGTTTCATATCTAAAAATTCACATCAAAACTTCATATACTTCATAGGTCTATACTAGATATGTACATTGTTCATGTGCCCATCTTGGGAGATAAGATGAATGTATATGTTAACAATCCTGAATTGCACATGCATAAATATTATGTAAATATGACACAGAAACATTCAAACAATGATAATCAATGCTACTTTAAGTGAAAACCATCAATTTTCTAAATGGTACTTTTAAAAATGACATTTAAAACTGACCTTACAATAATCGATTTTGCCCAAATATTTACTGAAACTTCAACATACATACAAACTAAAAGTCACAAAAATTAACCTTCTATCTGACTTATTAAACTTTAATGACGCTGCATTTACATGCTCTTAATGTTGCAATGATTGACTCTGCAATTTCTCGAAAAAAGTCGTCAACGGTCGACATGGGTCTAATTAAATTAACCGGCAGGACGGCGCAGTGAGCAGTCGGCGCGCCGGTCTTCAATATTTGAGGCCGGGTGGCGGCTGGCGTTATGAAAAACCGGTCCGGACGATCGGCCGGTCGGCGGCCGGTTCCCATCCTGATATGTGCATGAAATCTGAGGCGGGAATGCACGTGTATGTTGTCCACCAAGAGCTTTTCGTCTGAAACACAATCTAAAGGAATTCCGCAATCTCCTTTTAAATACAGATAAATGATTCGCAGCAGGTTATGTATTGAGAGGAGATGAAGGCCATCAGATTTTGGGAGGTCTACAACGATGACACACTTGCATTCGTTCCAGCCACACTGTCAACTATCCCTTTTTCTCGCAAAGTTATTGAATTCAAATGCATTTGAAACTTCAAGCCGCAGCCGTGGTATTTTCTGTCGGCTCCAACCTCTCACCCCGGCTCTGGGCGGCTCCGAAACCCTGCTCATAGCAAAGTAATGGGCAAAAGACCGTTCCAGGACACCTAAAATTCAAAAAAATAGTATCTTTAAAAACGACATAAATTCACGAATTTGAACCCTTTTTCAGGTTTTTAAGACCTAAATACATGAATTTAGTCCATTCAAAAAGTACCATTTTTCAAAAATGGTACTTTTTAAAAACGACATAAATTCATGAATTTGAACCCTTTTTCAGGTTATGAAGACCTAAATTCACAAATTTGGGCGTTTTTAAAAATACCCAATTTTTCAAATTTTTCAAAATCTCAAAATTTGAGAATTACAATTTTCACCCTCGCTTAAATCATGACCGTTCCAGGACACCGAAAAAATCATAAAAGTTAAGAATCTCAAAATTTGAGAATTACAATTTTCACCCCCGCCAAAATCATGACCGTTCTAGGACACCGAAAATTAGTATTTTTAAAAACGTCTTTTAAATCCATTTTTCAGGTTTTTAAAATATATCATGTGACTAAAAATATTTCTTTAAAAATGGAAGAAACAAAAGTGGAAGGAACTTCAGAAATGGAAGGAACCTCAAGAATATATCCTTCGTTATCATATGAACGTAGTTCTACTTTAATGGACATTGAAAAGATTAACATTGAAAAAATGAATAAAGAAAAACACAAAGATAGAGTTAGGTATATGAAAGATAAGGAATCTCAATTATTATTAAGATTAGAGCATTATAAAAAATTAAGAAAGAGATGGACTAAAGTTAAGAATGTAACACAAGGAATTGGCATATTCTTAACAATAAGTTTAGGTGCTTTGACAATTGTTATATCTTCAGGTGTTTTAGTAATTCCAGTAGTTGCTACAGCTTTAACAGGTACGGGTGTTTTTGCAACTTCACTTGTTACAATGTTAGATAAATCTTTAATAACTAAGAAACGAAAATCATTAAAAACTAAGCATTTACATATTAAAGAAGTCTATGATAAACTACATTACTACTTTCAAAGAGTATGTGATGATAATGTTATTACGTTAGATGAGATTGAAAAATTTGATCAAATAGCTAATGAAGTAAATCAAATATCATTTCAATCACAGACAGAAAAAGTTGATGATAAAAATAAAAAGGATGGCAAAATTTCTAGTGATGCTAAAATTTCTAATGAAGAAAATGACAAATTTTTTTTAGAAGCGAAAATTTAAGCAAAACTTTATTAAACAAAACTTAAAACGAGAAAACTTTAACCGAGAAAACTTTAAACGAAAAGATGTCAAACAACAAAGCAATAAAAAAATAATTTGTTCAGTAAAATGTTTTTGCTGTATTCCAATGTTATCACAAAATTCAAATATTATATTTTAAAAATGGATAAAATTAGAGCTGAAAATTTTAAAAGAATAAAACAATTAGAAGAGTTAATAAAACAAAGAAATATTATGAAAGAAAATCATCTTCAACATAGAATGATAAAAGCTGGTATTCAATCTGATATGTTTGAAAAAATGCAGCAAACCGAGCAAGTAAAAACTGATTTTGAGAAAACTATGAAACCATTTAAAACTCTTGAAAAAGAAAGTACAAATAATGATAAACAAATTGATATAACAGATCAAGAGCACAAAACTATATTAGATGACTAGGGATTACTAGAATCAAACATTAATAAGAAATTACCAAAATCTATGCAATTTGAACATTCTATCTCATTTATAGATGGAAAAACAATACCTAGATTTTATCTCGGACAAAAAGAAATATTTCCACAACCTTTTCGAGGTATAATTTTTTCACCAGATAAATCTCCTTTTAATTTAGATAGAAATTTTGTTAATCTTTTAAGAGGAGCAGATTTAAATAATTATGCTGTAGAAGATCTCATAAAATATAAAGCTATGTTAGACAGAGTTGGTGCAGTAAAATCTCTTAGACGTTATAAACAATTAGAAAATTTATTATCAACGGGAGTTAAAGTAGGGAAAGGTTTATCTGAAAAACAGAAAACTGAAACAACTGTATTTTTACCAGATGATCCACAAGAATTACTAAATAGATTAAATATTTTAATATCTGCAATAAAAGAAGGACATAATTCTAGTTTCAATGAAATTCATGCTATATTGAAAAGACTGTTAGAAAAGAAGATTCTAAATGAAGAGGATTATAAAAGTATAACCGGACATCTCTGATGTCTTCCAGGGCTTCGCCCGTAGCTGAAATATGTTGTTGTTTTTAATTTTTTATAAAAAAAAATATTTCATAAAAAAAATATTTATTTAATTTTTTAGTTTAAAAATGTGTTCAGCAGATTTAGACAAAATTAATAATCATTTAGAAAATTTGATAGAGATTTTGGGTTCATCAAAATTTAGTACGACGTTAAAAATTATAACAACTACTTCATCACACACTTGTAATTTAGAACCCATTCTACATTTGGAACAAAATAAAAATTATCAAATTGCATTGACTAGTTTCTCTACATTTAACACTATTCAAAACGTTATCAAAGATGTGAATGATCAATTTAGATATTCTACTGATAAAGGCAAAACATGGAAAATACTAACTTTTCTTCCTGGTTCTTACGAAGTTGAAACAATATCAAATGAAATTTAGAGACATTTAGGTATATCATTTAAAGATAAGAAACAATTACATTTTGCAGTTGAACCGGCAGTTAATAAATTTTCTCTTACTTTAGACGAAAATCATCAAGTTGATTTTAATCATGATAGATCATTGTCAAAGCTATTAGGATTTAATAAACAAACCTATAGTCAAGGTTATCATTTAGGTGAGAAGATTCCAAAAATAACTGAAATAAATTCAATTGTTGTACATTGTGACATTATTGAAGGAGGATATATAATGGTAAATTATCAAATTTAATATTCAGTTTTCCAGCTTTTACTGTACCCATTGGTTATAGATTAAATGTAATTCCACAAACATTAATATATTTTCCTATTACAAGAAAAACTATTAACAACATTGGCATTAGAATCACTGATGAGAAAGGACAAGAAATAAATTTTGGAGGTGAAGAGATTATGATAGATCTTTTGGTTCGGGAGGTATAAACTCCCACGCGAAGCTAGAGAAGTTTAATTTTCTTCTTCTTCTTTAAAAACAAAAATAAAATAAAAATAAATTTTTTTATTAAAAAATGAGTGAAGTGCTACCATTAAATAAAAAAAAACTTAAATTTAATCATCATCCAAATTTATCTAATAAAGTTTTGTCAGTTATTTGTGGAAGATCAGGTTGCGGAAAAACGTATCTATTATTTAAAATTTTAACGACTCCAAATTTTTTGGATTATAACAATCTTATAATTTATACAACAACGGCAGAACAACCCGTCTATCAATTTTTAAAATATGGATTTGAAAATAATCTTAAAAAAACAGCAATTGCTTCATTATTCAAAGAATATGAAAAATCTGAAGATGAAGAAGAAATAAGTTCGTGGTGTGAAGAAGCAGCAAAAAATAATCAGTTAGTAGAATCTAATAAAAATAACCATATAAAGATACAATTAATAGATGATAGTGGTAATATGCAAGATCCTAGTAAACTAGATAAAACAATGAAACATTGTGTAATTTTTGATGATTGTGTTAATGATAGAAATCAGTCAGTTCAGAGAAATTATTTCACAAGAGGTAGACATAATAATTGTAGTGTATTTCATTTAACACAAAGTATGTATTCATTAGACGGAAGTGTTATTAGAAAGAATGCAAATATATTTATACTATTTGAAATAAATGCAAGAAACTTAAGTGATTTGTTAAGAGATTTATGCGTAAGAAATAAAGATGAATTTAAACAATCGTGTAATAATGCTTGGTCAAAAGATTATGGCTTCATTACAATTAATATTGATAAAAAAATTCATGAAAGAGTTATCGAAAATATTTTCGCGGAGTGATAAAAATATACAAATATAGTGTTACAATATTTTTTTTATTTTATATATATATCAAATTTGTCTATCTTAGAAATTAGAAAATTAAAAAGGTTCAGTAGTTATTCCATCAGGTAAAATTTTTCTTTTATCATCAAATGGATCTAATGCTAATTTATGTTCTTCTTTTAAATACATTTTATGTTTCTTTGAATTAAGTCTATAATTACATGCTGTTTTTATTTCATTATTAAATAATACATTTTTATAATCTTGAAATGTTATTTGATTAGCCACTGATGCCTTTGAAATTCCTTTTAATGTTTTATGTGTTTTAATATTATTAGTTGTATCATAACAGTAACATTTAGATTTTTGAAAATATAGCTTCTGTTATGAAATCTTCATTTCCTTCTAATTCATCTTTTACTTTACATAAATCAGAAGGATGAATGATATCTTTTATTTTATATATTTCTTCATCAAGTGTAGAATTATACGGTATTGTTAATTCTAAGAAAACAGAATCGGTATCTGTAAAGTGTAATTTATAGTTTTTGCCATAAGCAGGTGCTAAATAATCATATATAAATCTATACATAAATAGTTTAGCTAATTCTAATATAGTGAAACCAATAAAATTAAACTTATCATGTTTTACGCTAATTCGACGTAAATGTACAGCACATAGTTCATCACTAAATCTAGTAGTTCTTTTATATGTAGGTTTCCTTGTTAAATTTTGAAACCTATCTTTATCATAAACTATTTCAATATTTTGTCTATTACGCACATTTTCTAAAGTCTTACCATAAAATGCATTATTCATTAATTTGAAGAACACGTTTCCAAAATCATCTTTATTTCTTTTAGCTATTTTACGTTTTTCAATATTGAACTCTATATAATTTTTTAACCACCTAGATTTTTGATAAAATAGTTTTCGATGTATTTTGGTGAGAATCATTCCATGATCTAAATACCAATCTAGCATTCTTCCTTCAACAACATACTTTCCTTTATTGCTTTGTGTTAACATAAGTTTTTTTGTTGGTCTGTATTTCTTAGGAATTAAAGATTTTTGATAATCTGAAAAATCTTCTATATTAGGAATTTGGTTTTCGGGACAGAAAGGAAAATATTTTGTTTTATCTTTTATTTCATCAGGGTATACTAAATCAACTTCATATATATAACCATGATCATAATTTCCATCATATGTTTTTTGATAATCTAGAACGGGCGAAGCCCTAGTAGACATCTCTGATGTCGTACGAATATTACACCATGACATTTCACCTGTTGGTAATTCTTGTATCATGCAAGAAGAATATAAGCTATTAAAATCATAATATAACAAATAGTTTTCTCTCATGAATTCATCAATTGCTTTTTCACGTTCTACTCCTTCTCGTTTCGTTCGAAAAATTTCTAATATTTTTTCTTTTTCTTCTGTAGATAAAGGTTTCATTATTCCATATTCTTGTGGATTTACTTTCTTATTATAACATTTAACATATCTATTACCTAAAACTGATGAAACTCCACCTCTAATTCCAGATTCAAAAAATAATAATTTATCATATGTATTTTCTTTATAATGTTTAAGTTTAACACCAGTATGTTTTAATCCTGCTAGCCATGTTAAACCTGGTGTAGAATAACAATAACATGGATCTATTCCGTAATATTCTAAACACATATCACGAAAGTTTTCGAAAAGATCAGCTAGTATTAATACATCTATCTGTAGATATTTCATTGTATAATCATACATTGTTTTACAATTTAACTCTCTCCAATTCTTTTCAGCTTCTGCATAGTCTTCGTCAGATAATTTTGATTGTTTTAATGTTGATTTAAATTCATTTATTGGAGGAAGTTGTTTTTCTTCCATAATTTTATTCACAGAATTAAAATCTCCAGTTATATCAGTCTTCGACTGTGAGCCGCAGGCTATATACTCATACGGAAATATGCCTTTTAAAGGTTTTAAATTATATTTATTTAATATTTTACATTGTTCAGATTTCAAAGTTTTTCCCATAACATCTAATGAATAAGGAGTAAAAAATCTAAATGCATCTAAAATTCTAATACAACCTAATTGCATTGAAAAATATTCTTCCTCTGTTTTACATAGTACATTTATTTGTTGTTGTTGTAATTTTTCAGATGAAAATAAATCTTTCATTACTAGATGGAAATCATATTTAGAACCATTATAGAAATATAAAGGAACAAAGTTATATTTAAATTTATTAGCATTAAGATTACAAGAATTATGTGCTGCACCTCTATATAATCCATTTAGATGATCATGATCTTTTACCTTGACGGCAGAGCCGTCGCTTCGCCTATCAAGATATCTACCTTTGCCATTTTTATAATTTTTTGTAAATTCTCTTCCACAGTAATAACATTTTGTTTCATTAATAAAATTTAATTTTTCTTTTTCTGTTAATGGCATCATCGGTATATTTGTTTCAAGCAGTTGTGAAAAATAATTTTGTAATTCTTCTACTTTCTTTGTAAACATTTCTGAACTATCTTCACCATAGTATTGTAAATATTCTGATTTAAATAATTCAGGATAATTTGAATGAATGTACATTCCCCAACATAATGGTTTTTGTTCAAATAAATATTTTTCTTTACTTTGTTCAGCTGAACTTTTTCCAGGTGCACTTTTTTCAGAATTATAATTTTCAGAATCGGATGAAGCCCTGGAACTTTCCGTTCGATTTTGTGTCATATTAACATTATATGCTTCAAAATCACAATAAATAGTAAAGGGTACTTTATTTTTAAAATACCATTTATTATATTCTAAATAATCATCTTTTGGAAATGTGTTTCTGACTGCTTCATTTTCTTGACAATTCTCCAAATGTCTATTCATTTCTTCTTTAGTTCTAAAACTTGTCATACATTGAAGACAAGGAAAATTTGTATTATCTGAAGTTTTTGTGAATATAGAAACATCTTTACACAATATAAAATGACCCTGATAATATAATATATTCGCTTGTGCTGGTTGTTTTGACTGTTCTAGTTTTTCAAATTTATCTTGATGTATTTCATGTGTTTCATTAATTTCTTTTGCAAGATTAAATGTATTTCGATGAAAATTTTGATTTAATATTTGTAGCTGATAACTATATTCTTTATCATATTGTTCTTTATATTGTTGTAGACATTTTTTTAAAGATTCATTTATTTTTTGATTGGTTTCATTTTCTTCATTATTTAATTCATTATTTTCTTCATTTAATTTTTGAATCGTTTCTATCTTATTTTCATATTTATGGCCATATTCTTGTACTAATATTTTTGTTTGTTGTTGATAATCTGTTTTACATTTTTGTAAACTTTTATTTAAATTTTCTAATTTTTGTTGATATTCTGAAGATAAAGATGAATATTTGTAATTATAATCATTAGTACGTCCTTTATAATTATTATGATTAATCATTATTGGTGATAATGTTTTAACAAGTTCAAATTTTTCAGTACATATTATATTTCCTTGGTAAAAAATATTATGATGCATGTAATTTCCTCTATCATTATATACTATTTCTGATTGACATAAATTTTTATTATTCAAATAAAATTTTTTTGAATCTGAGTAAAGTGGAATAATTTTACCAATAGAAACATAATTCACATTTAATTCAAAAACATTTACTTCAATTAAATTTTTATTCTTTTTATGAAACTTTTTTAACCTATTATAATCATATGGAAATTCATCTAAGCCATCAGAGAGATCAAATTCATTTATGTATTCTTCTTTATTGTAATGACTTAGTCTTTCTTTATGATATTCTGCAGGATGTAAATGTGCTATAATACTCCACAGAAAACAATAATCATCTTCATTTTTTATGTTGATTATTTGTGGTGAACTGAAAGGTAAAGGAACATAACTACCACCAGTATTATTTTTATATTTATCAATTACTATTTT
Organism: Prostheceraeus crozeri; assembly: GCA_907163375.1. Taxonomy (NCBI): domain Eukaryota; kingdom Metazoa; phylum Platyhelminthes; order Polycladida; family Euryleptidae; genus Prostheceraeus; species Prostheceraeus crozeri. The sequence goes on from CAJQUW010014984.1 coordinate 45,515, forward strand.
CTTAGATAGTATTTTAACAAATCTCCAACCAGATTCACGTAACTGGGCTTCAATTATACAATTTTCTAATTTAAGTATCATTTGTTCAAATATGGGTTGTATATCATTTACATTATGAATTTCTCGTGAATTTGTAAAATGTCCTTGTATTATTTCTTCAGGAATTCCATCAGGTCCATTTTTTGTATAAAGTACTTCTACATTCATATAACATTTGAAAGATTTCTTAAATATATTATAAAAGTTGGTTAGAATATCAGAAAAAGTTTTATCGGTTTCATTATATTCAACGGGCGAAGCCCTGAAAGACATCTTTGATGTCCCGCGAACAGTCTGATTAAATAAATATTTTATATTTGCTACGGGCGAAGCCCTAGAACCTTCGGTTTGTAAGGCTTCATCGGTTCGTTCAGCTTCATCAAATTCATCAGTATCGCTAAATAAATATCTTCCATCTGGTACGGGCGAAGCCCTAGAACCTTCGGTTTGTATGGTCTCATCTTCACTATTAAAAACTTTTTTATATTCCGAATGTGAATAATCATCAAACATTTTTTTAACTTTTATATCAGTAGGCAATGTTTCTAGATAGTTTTTATAACTATTTAATTTTAATATATTTCCTTCATCAACTCGTTCTACATTTTGTAAATGCAATTTACTATTTAAATGAGATTGATAACTTCTTTTTGTTTGCAACTTTTTTTTACATAAGACACAATAAAACTTGGTATTTTCCATTTTTTTTATTTTTTTAGAGAAAATTTAAGAAAAAAAATTTGTGTTTTAATTTTAGATATAAACATTCTAATATCAAGGACTTGAGTGTTATTTTATATTATTATATATTTCACGTTCTTTAGTTATTTTTTTCTTTATCACATTAAGTTTTATCATATTAAGTTTTATCATATTAAGTTTTATCTTATTAAGTTTCATCATATAATGTTTTATCAAAAGATAATTTAAATTTTTTTTCACTAACTATTGATTCTTCATCATCATCATCAATTGATTCTTCATCATCATCATAAATTGTTTCTTCATCATCATAAATTACACTTTTTGGTATAGGATGCCCTTCCATGATAGGATACCATTCTCTTATTGGAATATCTAATTCTAAATTACATCTTTTATCTGATAATAATATAATAGAGAAAAATATTGGTCTTTGATCTCTTTTGGAAAATTTAATAACACCACCATAATCTGAATCACTTTTAGTTTTTGTTAAAGATGATAAAATTTTAAATTGATTAGATGTAAATCCTAATTTAAATTTTGTAGACCCGACACATAGTTGTCTGACAGTATCTTCAACTATACCATCATTATTATTTTCAATTGTAAGAAAATAAAATTTAGATAAATTTTTATAATTACTAATATTTTTATAATCTTTTTTACCATTTACACCTTTTTCAGATGTTACAGAATCATCATTATTATCATAAGATTCTTTAAGATCGGGCAAAGCCCTAGAACCTTCAGTTCGTTTATTATGAATATGATTATGGTCATTGTTAATAGTATAAGGTGTAGTCCACATATAAATTTTCTCGTGTTGAGCTAAACCATTTATATAAGATTTTAATAAATTAATATTTAAGTTTGAATATAATCCTATATAAGTATCATCATCATATCTTTGCGGCATTTCTAATGTTTCTTGTTTATAAATTGTGTCTCTATAATAAACTTGACATAATAATTCTTCATTATGTTTTTTACTCTCTATGTGAATGTTATATTGATTTTGATCGTCAACAAATAATCTAATTTTTTCTTTCGAAAAAGATTTTTAACTAATTCTTAAAAATTTTAGTTAAAAAGTTTTAAAAGATTTTAAATTTTTTTTAACTAATTCTTTAATATTGATATAATTAATAATTTTAGTTTCTATCCAATTAGTATTACTAATTGGTAACACTGCTCTAATAAATCCATAAACATTATTATGACCTATTATAACCATATTTTCTTTATTTAATTCAACATAAGCTACATCATTATATTTACTTACAATCTCCATAAATTTAATAAATGGATCCCCCGGAAATAAACAATAATTAGTTTCTATAGAAGGTAAACCTTTAGTCTGTTCTCTAAATATTTCGGCTTGTAATTGAAATAAAATATTAACATCTATACATGGATTATTATTATTATTATTATCAAAACATTTATTTTCAAATCCCGTTGATCTCGTCGAATAAGAAGAACAGGATGATGCGGGCGAATATAATTTTTTTAAATTTGGATTTTCCATTTTTTTATTTTTATTAGAAAAAATTTTATTTTTTATTTTTATTAGAAAAAAATTTTTTTTATTGTTAAAAAATGATGTTACCAAATGTTGGTGGAGGTGCATATATCCCGAATAATCGTGAATTAGAAATAGAGATAGAAAATTATATCATGAAAACTGGAGACGTTTTATCTGGTCCATTGCATCTTTCTATTCTTCCACAACAAAATACAGAGTTAACAAATAAACAATATGTTGATACACAAATCAATGATTTAAAGGCAAAATATATAAACGATGTTTTGGTTCCACTGATGAATGAATTAAAGTTGCTAAAACTTAATGACAAATCATTAAACGAAAAATTATTAAAACTTGATAAAAAGGATAGAGAGCTAGAAGCAGATATAGCAAAACTTTTTAAAAAGATTTCTGAACAATCAAAAATTTTAATATTACTTTCTATAAAGTTAAAATCTGCAGTCATTAAAAATAAACATCAGATAAAAATGTTAAAAGAACAATTAGAAGATTAAATAGAAAAACTACCTGAAAGAATTAAAAAAAATTTAAAGCAGTTACAAACTACATTCCAAAAAAGTGTTGATGAATTAAGTTCTAAAATTACTCAACAAATGAAAAAGATGAATAGAATAATAAATGAAGTAAACTCACTTAATCAAAAAGTTGATAAAATGAAAACTCTTAAAATCAATTTAGAAAATGAATTAAAGAAAAATTTACAAGAAAACTCTAAAGAAAATAAGGAACAGTTAGATGCTGTTAAAAGACAATTAGATGTTCTTAAAATTAAGTTAAATGCACTTAAAACGGCGTTGAAGATGAATCAGGAGAAAATGCAAGTTAATAGAAAAGAAATTAAAGTACATCACACGCTGCTTGACGCAATAGATAAAGTGCAACAGTCAATTAATAAAGTTATCTCGAAGTTGTTGTCCATTCACAAACGTAAATCTTAAACGAGTATTGTAAATATTAACTTAAATATTTTTACCTACAAAAAATAAAAATCATAAAAAATATAAATATAATTTTAAAAATATAAAAATATAAATATAATTTTAAAAATATAAAAGTATAAATATAATTTTTAAAAATGGATAAAATTAGAGCTAATAATTTTAAAAGAATTAAACAATTAGAAGAGTTAATAAAAGAAAGAAATATTATGAAAGAAAATCATAGAATAAAAAGAATGATTGATGCAGGTTTGGTTCCTGTTCAAGTTAAACCAAAAACGCAATCTGTAAAAGTTAAGAACAAAAAATAAACATTTTTTATAATTTATTTTTTTCCCAAAAGTCAAATTTATTACTAAAAAATGCCTATAATTTATAAACACAATCTTAAACAATTTGCTTCAAATCAAAAAATTGCTCATGAACCACGTATGAATCCGGTTTACCATTATGATAATAGAGAAACAGTCGGAACAGAAAAGTTCCTAGGCACCGCAGGTGCCGTCCAAAAAGAATGGGATGGCATCTTTTCTGGTATTGGTAGTATCGTTAACTTAATTAAAAATAATAAAGATTTGATTACATCTGCTGCAAAAGGAGCAGCTGCTATAGGTAGTACAGCTAGTGCAATATCAAATGCTGTTAAATCACAAAACGAATTAAAACAACTAGAAGCTATTCGTAAACTCAAGAATGATTCTGAAGAACTAAAAAAATTAAAAAAACTTTCAGATGAAACAAAAAACAAAATTGCTAACATAGCTGTAGAGGGTGATAGTAAACATAATGAAAAAACAATTGAAGAAATAAGAGGTAATGGCGTGAGCAGCGGAGCTGGTCTAGCAAAATTCTAAAATTATATTTTAGTAAAATTTTTTTTCTATCTGTGAGAAAAACAAAAAGTCAAATTATTTTTTATAAAAATGTCTTCGCTTATCGAAAATAAATTTAGATTAGACGATCCTCCGTTCGTCAGTTACAATCAAAAAAAGAATGACTATATAAGAATTGCTATGAATCCCGGATCTTCCAGTAGAGTAAATACTGGAGGAGATTTAATCTTTGAAGTTGATAATCAGCAGAGCTATTTATATTTACCTGATTCATTTTTACACTGTGAATATTCTTTATATAGTGATGCTAATTTTACAACACCATTACCAGATACCGATAATATTACACTAGAAAATAATTTTTTTCCAAGATTATTTACACAAATGCATTTAGATGTTGCAACTCAAAATATAGAAACAATAAGTGATTCCCCAGGTGTAATTGATACAATGCTTAGATTTGTAATAATTGGTGAAAATAATAAAAAGTATAAAGTCGAAGGTTGGTTTCCTGATACTAATGATGGTATAATTATAGATGATTTAACTCACGCTGGAACAGATGCAGGAGGAATTGCGAAAGATGTAGAAAATATTGCAAATCATTTAAATAAAACAAACAATAGTGCATATAAAGAAAGACGTGAATTTAACAAGAAAAGTAAACAGACAGTTAATTGGTCATTGTCTCCATTATTCGGATATTTAGATTATGACAAAATATCATGTCAATTAAAATTTAAATTAATAATTCATCGGACATCAAATAATGAATTAATCTTTTTTGGTAAGACTGGAAAAAAAGCATATTTAAAAATTGATAGACTTGAATGGTGGATTAAGCATATTACTCCTAGTTTAGAGGTTGAAACAGCTATTGCAAAAAGATTAAATACTAACAAACCAATTCCAGTAAGTTTTATGAAGCGTACTGCGAGTTCAGTCACTTTTACTGAACAAAGACTTAACTGGCATTTTACTAGAACTGCGAATACTCCAAGATATTTATTACTAACATTTCAAAGAAATAATTCTCCAAGTTTTGATAAGAACAATAATATTTTTCATATTAATACAATTCGAAGTTTACAAGTTTCATTAAATCAAACTCGATATCCAATTGATCCATTAAGATTCGATGATACCAATAATCAATTTATGGAAGGATATGATTCTTATCGAAATCTTTGTATAGAATTTGGAGTTGAACCACAATTATCTCCTGGAGATTGGAGACATTTATATCCAATTTTCTGTTTCGATTTAAGTGCACAATCTGAAGATATTATTAAAAATGGTTGTGATGTAACAATTAATATTGAAAAAAAAGATTCCACAACTTCATTGATGGCTTATGGTTTATTGCTAGAAGATGTAAAATATTCTATTGAAGTTCTTAATGGAAAGATGACTAGGATAGGCTAAAGCCAGAGGAGCTTCGCTCCGATCGGTTAGTAACCTTAGGACCTTTGGTCCGATAGGCTAAAGCCAGAGGCGCTTCGCTCCGATAAATTAATTAAAATTTTTTCATAACTAGAATAGATTAAAAATTCTTAACTTAAAATTTTTCATAACTAGAATAGATTAAAATTTTTGTTAACTTAAAAATTCTTAACTTAAAATTCTTAACTTAAAATTTTCGTAACTTAAAATTTTTTTATTAAAAATGTCGCAAGCGAAAAGTAATATTAATAATGAAACTGTTGAATTAAAATTACGTAATATTGTTGACAAAAATACCCCTAAAACTATTACGATTAATAAAAAAAAGTATTACACAAGTAAACCCATGATAGAGAATATTCAATTACAAGAAGAAAAGAATGGCGGGATTCTCCCATTAATTCCACTAATAATAGGAGGCATAGCAGCAGCAGGAAGTGTTGCAGGTGGGACAGCTGGTATTGTCCAAGCAGTAAATAAAAATAAATCAGAGAAGGCAGCATTAGAAGAACAAAAACGTCATAACAGAGAGTTAGAGAAAGTTGCTAGGGGAGAAGGAATAGTAGATAATTTTATTAGTAAATTAAAATTAGTTGATGAAGGAAAACGAGTTCTTAAAAATATTCTCCACAATGTTGATGATTTAATTGAAATTAAAGAAACTAAAGATGGTTCTGGAATATATCTAAGTCCTAGTATGATTCGGTAATAACCTCAGGACCTTTGGTCCGATTAGGTAAAAATCTTTTAAAATTTTTATCTTTTAAAATGAATTCTACAAATTCCGAAAATTTAACTAAATTAAAAATTTCTAATTTAGATTTATTGAATTATCTATTAACACTAGAACCGCCATTGCAGTCAAATTGACTGCAATCAATTTTTGAATACAGCCAGAGCCTTAACTGAATTAGTTGTGATAATCAGAAGCTATGACATTTATTGCACATATCCAAGGAATGAAATTAAGTTAGAATTCATGAGTAAATATATCTATGGTTGAAAATACACGACAATATATCTTTAAGCGCCAATTGCAGTCATTTTGACTGCAAATCAGTAAAGTATTAGTCTTCAACTTTCAAGCTTAGATATCTCATTTTTAACGCTAACAAAACAGTGAGTCATCATTCATCAACATGAACAGGATCAAGTCATGGATATACCATATCGATCAAGTGTTTAGTTTCTCATCATACGCTCACTTTAGAAGAAAGTTGACTATCAGAAAAGGACAGTAGAAGTCTTACGATGGCAGCACGACGTCGACGAATATCTGCGCAAACTGCTTTACAGATGATAACGCAATTGAATGGAGAAGTATCGGATGACGAAGAGGTGACCATGGACGAATTTATAATCGAGAGTGAAAATTCATCCATTAGTGACAATGAAGATGTTGAGATTGACGACGAATCAATAATCAGACCGACTGGGCACAATAACGGAGACCGACAAGAAACCGAATTACCACCATATCTGGGTAAAGATAAAAGTACTTTGTGGCAAGAAACAAATCGTGAGCGACGAGGACCGATCTCTTCGAAGAATATCTTCACAGCTAAACCCGGACTTTCTTATCGCTGCAAACGATCTATCTCCTCAGACGATGTATTTTCCGCCTTTCATCTTCTATTCGATAACTATATTGTGAATCACATTCATGCATGTACAATAACTGAAGCCAATCGACAAAAACCTGATTCGGAATGGTCCTTCTCCAAAGAAGAGCTGCTCGCTGTAATTGGAATTATGTATATTCGTGGTGCGACGTCAGCCTCAAAGTTTGATCTTGAAGCATTATGGAGTGATAAATGGGGTATTCCAATAGTACAGAATACTATGTCTCGCAACCGCTTTCGTGAGATTATAGGATTTCTCAGATTTGATGAGAAAACTTCTCGGCGAAGTAGAGTTTTATCCGACAAGTTCTGCTTGATACGTGATATTTGGAAACGTATGATTGACAATAGCCAGGACATGTACACCCCTAAAGAATTCCTCACGATTGATGAACAGCTCTTGCCATCGAAATGCAGATGCCCATTTACCCAATATATGCCGAACAAACCGGATAAATTCGGCATAAAGTTCTGGGTTCTGTGTGATACCGAAACAAAATATGTCCTGAACAGCTTACCGTATTTGGGAAAGGAGGAAAGTCGTCCAAGCAATGTTACTTTGTCTGAATACGTCGTTTGTGAATTGGTGAAACCGTACAAGAAATTGGGATATAACATCACATGTGACAATTACTTTACGTCCTTGAGTCTTGCCTCTGCATTGGAAGAACAAAAGATTACCATGGTTGGTACCATCAGGAAGAATCGCCGCGAATTACCGGAAAAGTTACCTCAAATGGAAAAGGATATGATGCGTTACGAATCAAGATTCTTCTTGAACTCTAACAAGAAATGTTCTTTGACGGTGTATAAATCAAAATCAGAAAAATCAGTCTGCGTTCTATCGTCGATGCATGAATCTTGTACTTTTGGCGGCGGACCGAAAAATCTTCCCGAAACGGTCAATTTTTACAACAAAACGAAACATGGCGTTGACATGTTCGATAGCATGACACGTATGTATTCCACGAAGGCGGGCTCACGCAGATGGCCAATGCACGTATTTTACAATTTGTTGGACATCGTTGCCCTAAATTCATGGATTATATATAAAATTGCTTGCCAAAAATCAATCTCAAGGCGAGATTATCTTCTTTTCTTGGGAGAGAGAATGTGTCAAATTTTCAAACCTTTTGAGGTCAATTTGCCTGCATCCGTTTCAGAATCTCCAGCTAGAACAGCACTAAAGCGAAAGGAGTGCCAAATAAGCAAACATAAGAACAAAGGTGGGAATGTTTGCAGTACATGCAAAAAATGGTGCTGTGGTCCATGTTCTGCAAACAAAATCATCATTGTTACATGTATAAACTGTGCCAAATGATTTTTGGAAACCATGACAGTTTTGCAGTTACTGTAAAAACCAATTACAGTACAAATTAGAACTTTGTTTTTTTGCTGCCTTTTATTATAATTTTCAATTCTTTAGGAAATATAAATAATAATAAATGAATTTATCATTCCAAAAGTAAAATAAATGCTATTAGACAAAATTAAATAACTTACTTGCAAAAAGTCAACTATCCAATAAACAGTGATATTTTTTTCGCAGCAAATTCTAAATAATTAGTTTTAATGCATAAATGAAAATATAGTGCATAACACAGTATATATGTTTACTCATATAAACCACTTTGTTTATGAAAGTAAGTATAGCAATAATATGTCCAATTACCATGATAAATGATGAGCCAATAATAACCGGTAGAAATTTTAGGATGTCAGGTAATTACAGGGTTCTATTCATTATCTTTTATGTTGCAGTCATTTTGACTGCATTTGGCGGTTAAAGGTATGTAAAATTCTTGGCGGTTCTAGTGTTAAACAAAAATAAAAACTCAAATTGTAAAATTTATGAAGGTAACGACGACAAACAAAGTTTGGCTACTACCTACGGTGGTGACATACAAAAAACATTAGAAAACTTTCCTGGATTTATTTGGAGTAAATATTCGAAAGAAAAACATCTTCCTGGTCATTCATATACCGGTCCAGGAACTCGATTAGATATAAGACTAGATGAGAATAATAATCCGAAACCAGGTGAAGAACCGATAAATAGAGTAGATGCCGCAGCTTACAGGCATGATTTAGCTTATCGAAATCATGATCTAAGTTCTCGACATGCAGCTGATAAGAAGATGATTCAAGAATTAGATAGTATTCAAAATCCTACATTTAGAGAAAAAATTGAAAGAATGTTTGTTAAGAAAGCTTTACAAGCTAAAATATTATTCGGTCAGGGTATTGATCCGTCAGCAAATGAAACGACAGCTAAGCTGTCTGAGAGCAACGCTCGAACCTACGCGTCTGAAATCCACAAGGAATATAGAAGACCTAAATATTTATTGAAAGTAAAAGTATTTAATAAAGATGATATTTGGAGTGCTGATCTTATTCATATGCCGAATGATTCTGATTATAAATACGCATTGACCGTTATAGATTTATATACACGATACGCTTGGGTAAAGCCTTTAAAAAATAAAAGTGGTCTATCAGTTAAATAGGCGTTTGAAGAAATCTTTAAAGAAAGTAATAGAAAGCCAAAAAAATTGTTTGTTGATAAAGGGTCGGAATTTTATAACAGAAACGTTCAGCCACTATTTGAAACTGTTTATTCAACTGAAAACGCTGGAAAAGCTGTAGTGATAGAAAGATTCAATCGGTCGCTAAAAAAATAAATTATTCAAGAAATTTACTGAGCAAAGAAATCAGAAATGGTTGAAGATATTACCAGGAGTTGTAGAAGAGTACAATAATAAAGTTCATTCTGGTATTGAAGAAACTCCAAAGAATGCTTCTGACGACCCTGATTTAATCCGAAAGAAAATATTCGAGAATAATTATTCGAACGAAAATAATAATTTGAATGAGAGTAATCCGAATTTTCAGAAACTTAAGCCGAAATTTAAAATTGGAGATTGAGTTAGAATATTTAAATATAAGAATAAATTTGAAAAAGGCTTCGTCGGATACTGGACGAAAGAGATATTTGAAGTTTGTAAAATAAACCAAACTTATCCGATTACTTACGAAATCAAAGATTTAGATGATGAAAATATCAGAGGCCGTTTTTATCAAAATGAATTACAACGAACTGATTTTTAATTATCATTATTATTATTATTGGAACTAACGTTTCGGGAATGAAATTCCCTTATTCAATTCCCTTATTCAATTCTAACATAATATCTAGAAATGGCACCCCTTTTTGTAATTTAAATAAAACATAAAGACATGATTGCCCACAGTAAGTAGTTCCTGGTTTTTGAATTTGAAATGTATTATAAATTCCATTTGCAAGTATTTCTCTTACTTCATTCGTAGGTGGAAGTCCGTATGAGTCAAAATAATAATTATCTCCGTTTTTATTAAAGATACCTGCAGACCAATGTACTCCTTTTTCATCTGTTGTGTGAAGATTTGTTATGAAATTTACAGTTGGCTTATTTTTTAGGAATTGTAATTCGTCTCTCATTAGAACATGAAAATTCTTTATTCCTAATTGATTTGCAATTTTCTTTAAATCAAAATTTGTAGTTGTTTGCGTTCCATATAATTTTAAAAACTCATTTATGTTGTTCATTTTATAATAAAAAATTTCTTAAGGGACCCCTAGAAGTCAGAAGGGACCCCTAGAAATTAGAAGGGAGGGGGTAGTAGAACTACGTTCATATGATATTGAAGGATACATCCCCGCGGTTTCTTCCACTTTTGTTTCTTCCACTTTTAAAGAAATATTATTAGACACATGATATATTTTAAAAACCTGAAAGATGGATAAAATTCATGAATTTGAAATTCTCAACTTTTATGATTTTCGGTGTCCTGGAACGGTCATGATTTAAGCAATGAAAAATGTCATAATCACAAATTTGAGATTCTCAACTTTTATGATTTTCGTTGTCCTGGAACGGTCATGATTTTAAGGGCGGGTGTAAAATTGTAATTCTCAAATTTTGAGATTACGTGATATTTTGAGACCGGCTAAATTTTTGAAATTTTGTTTTTTTGAAAATTGTCACTACCTAAATTTTCCCCCCTTCGGCCTTCGGCCACGTGAAATTTGAAGTCTACCTAAATTTTTGAAATTTTGATTTTTTGAAAAAACCCGCAAAAGTGTGACATCCGGCGCAAGCGAAGCGAAGCAAAGCGAAGCGAAGCGTCGCGCCGGATGTCGCACTATATACTACTTAGCAATGCAGCGTTCATACAAATAGAAACTAACGAGAAGAGGTTATGCAAAAGCAATTGAGGCCATTTCTGTCCAGGCGGAGGCATCCGATCTGCATCCTCAAAACTCAAAATACTTGAAATGCGATGAAACCGCACCTAATCCGCAATAGAAAAGTTCTTCGAAATTATCCTGCACATCGTTCAGATTAACTTATTGGAAGAGTATATCTTTGTATAAATTACCTTACCGCAAATTATCTCTCTCCGTCACTCTCTCTCCCTCTCTCTCTCTCTCTCTCTCTCTCTCTCTCTCTCTCTCTCTCTCTCTCTCTCTCTCTCTCTCTCCTCTCTGCATCTCTCTCTCTCTCTCTCTCTTGCGTGCTTCCTCTGTACTGCATATTGTTACACACGCTGATGGTAATTGTGCTCTTTAAGTCTTCGGGCATAAATGTCACATTAATCTTTTCGTTCAAAGAATATGTATAATGCCTTGAAAATATGCATAATTATCCGACTCCTAAATAATCGAATCATCAATTTTGAACAAAATCCGGATGGGTGTGTCATCATGAGATCGCTTTCAAAACGCAAGACATTGTCTAGTCTTCATGGTTGATGATGTCCAGACCCCGTTGTCAACCAAAACAAGGCAACGGTATACAAAACTGAACAGCAAAGAAAGGCCCTGTTCATGCGTGAATCTGATGATTGTCTGGCAATATATAAGAAAAGAAATTGTTTCTTTCAAGTCCATCTTGGAGCTGATCTTCAATATTCTCAAGTAAGCCTCAGTTTCGGTACCGAGTGTTAGAAAGCAGTCCTACAGTTCATTTGCACAGTAAAATACTTATTAACCAGATATTTCCAAACAGTGATCGAGTCATTATAAATTTTACTGAAATGTTGAAGAATTAAAAATCACTTCCTTTTGTAAGATTATCTTTGAGTCCAAGAAGAGATAATCCAAATGTATTTGAGTGAAAATGATTTCGAGTCTTCGGATAACAGAAGTGTGTGCGAATCCGCTGGTATTTCTGCTACTGCACGATAGTAACTGAAAAACAGTTTCGCGGAATTGTAGCGGCTAGAGGAAAGTCACTGCTGTATAATGCGATGCTATAAAGTTGATTGGAAATTTAGAAGATAATAATATAAACCCTCGCCCCGTTGGTGGGAGGTGGTTCGCCCGCAAGGCGAATTTTTGAACAAATGAAACCAGGCAAGCTATGGCCACCGGATTTCTAACAGTTTACATTCTACGTATTATGCATTGTTTGGCCGATGGAAAATAAATTTGGCTAAATACTTTCGGCGGGAGATCTATTTTAAATGTTGAATGGTTGGAATATTTCGGCTGTTTTCGATACAAATCACTTCTAATGTACTGTTTATTGCGGAATCAATTCTTGATGAAATAAGTTGGTATTATATGTACATAAAGGATTCTTCCTATTAATATAAAGATATTCACAAATGCAACCGTTTTGTATTTGAATTTATCAGTTTGTTATGAATGCATGTTTGAAATATAAAATTCAGAGTTCAAATATGATTCATTATTATTTCTCTACCATTTAGTTCTAATCAGCAATTATTGAAAGTTTTAGCCTCAGTGTCTCGATAAAGTCATTGAATTGGGTTATTTCTTCACCTGACAGTGCGATTTTAGTGCTATTTGAGTTGAAGTAAAGTTTGGGTTTATTTGACCTTTGACATCATCTAATACAATGAGGCAATCTCATATCGGTAAATAATCACCATTTTATTAACTACCTTAACAAAGTCTTCCGATTAGTGTATGGTTAATCAGTTTATGTTGTCATTTTCTATTTCAAATATTGATATGCCGGTAATGGAAATTTGTCAAAAATCGGCGTTTTTTGACCTTTGACTTTCACCTCAGCCAGGGATGACCTTAAAAACAAAAGTAATGCTGTTTTTATGAATCCCTTTTCAATGACCGTTCGATTGATGTGTGTTTTGACAAAATTTTGTCATCTTTCATTTCTTGTGACCTGAGGAAGGGAGCAGGTGACTCCCGAAACGTTGTCCAGCAAACAGAGATTTTCTCACATAGTGGCTATTTTATTATTACAATTATCCGACGTATATTTTCGGTTACCTGGATTATGCTCTACGAGATTGTCGTCGTCGCTACTTGTCTAGCAACATTAACAGGACGTTTGGTTAGCTCTACTTTATGAACCAAGACATCAGTTCATTCAAAAGATATCTTTCTTGCAATCATGTTGACCTAATGTATATATCACTAGCATAACTATTTTTGCGTTCATGAATTATAATGTGTTTTTATTTCGGATTGATAATATGCTTAATTTCGAAATTACATAATGCATAATTGTTGATGGTTGAATACTTATTGATTATTCATGAAATGCCTTAGACCTACGTGTATAAAAATCGAATTCAGTATTGAAAGTATGACTCTTGAATGTCATTATCTCACTCCTTACAAAACAGTAGTAACATTAGTTTGATCTTTATTGACAAAAGGCCTTAAACCAACATACTTTAGACATGATTGATGCTTTCTTTGAACATTGTACTGGTATGGCTTTAGTATGTAAAGCATCCCACATTTGAAATAACATACGAAAAGCATACAAATATATACCAAGAGAATACAGAAATATGGTATGCATCCTTCGTGTGTGATTGGTATTGAGCGATTAAATTGTAGACGAGATCTATTATTCAAAAGACTGATGCAACTTTCATGTACTGTGAAAAATCCAACGCATGCTAATCGCCAAAAGTCAGAATACTTTAGTGACTCGTGATATTCATTTTGTGAATGACAAAAAGATAATTGTAGTCATTTATTATTCAAATCTATCTTGGAATACTTTTGTAAACAATTTATGCAAGCGTTTCAATCACAGTCTTTATGTCACAAAGCGATTAAAACAATACCTGTCTGTGTCTCAGATCATTCATATTTACAATGCCACCGTCCTTTCAACAATGCAGTACAATGCTGCCCTCCTCTTTGGACTGAACCAGCTTAATGCAGAGAAATTTGAAAGGGTTCGGAGACGTTCTCATAAAATCAATTGCAGATCAAGTTGCAGTTTTGATAGCGCTACATTTGACATTCACATCTCGTCAGCTCAACATGATTGGGCAATTCATCTAATCAAGTGACGTCATTCCGAGTTACCTCTGTTCTCTATCTTCGGTATAAAGATATCTTATCACATGATATCCCGGTTAATACTCTGCTAAGCAACAAACCATTCATTATCAATGTTAGATGAAGTTGTGTTTAGTTAGGACAAACGAGTTCCACTCATGACAACGGCGATGGCCAACATGGACCCAGATAAGCTGTCATCAGAAATGATAACGTCAATGCTTAAGAAAAAGGAACTGATTCTCAAGAAACACAGCAGCACACATGAAGTCTGGAGGAGTATGTATGTCACTGATATGCACAACTACTTCTACAGATGAATCAGAACATATTTTGGGATGGTGCGCGTGTAACCACTGTTATCGTGGCTTCAGAACTCATAGCAAGGCTGACTGTGAAGGTCGTCGAAAGAACTTTGGTCTGAGCACACTTACAAGACACATATCGAACTGCCCAAAGAAGTCATCAACTATAAATTCTACGTCATCATCCAGTGGATTGACTAATAAAGTGCCTCCAACTCAAAGTAGCATGATGCTGTGTATTTTCAATAAGCGTGGAATAACATCAGATGTTCAAGAGCGTCTTAAGAGAGCTGAAGCTATGTTTGTTGTCAGTTCCTCTAGCAGTTATCGATCAGTAGAAAACCCAGGTCTCAAACAGCTGGCCACCGAATGCATCGCAATCGGTGCAGAATTCGGAAAGATACCTATCGAAAACATATGGTATGGAAGAAATACAATCAAGAAGGTGTGCACCGACTCATTTCAGTCTTTCATATCAAATATAAAAGCTGTATTACATGAACCAATCGCACGCGGTGAAATAGCATATACTACTGATCTGTGGACAGACGATGTTAACCGACAATACTATCTCGATCTAACTGCCTTCTGGATAAGTGATAGCCTGAAACATACTATGTTGAGATGCAAAGTTTTTCCGGATGAACGAAAGACCGGGGAAAATATCGCCAAAGAGTTACATGATATTTTTGATGAATTTGGATTACTAAAAGGAAAAACTTTCATTACTACAGATTGTGGTGCAAACATTGTAGCAGCGTTGCACGATGAGCCGAGACTTGCATGTTTTGCTCATCGATTGAATACTGTGCTTCATGATGAATTTTCTTCGACAGAAGCAGAGTGCGAATCTTTTCGCTGTTTTAACTCAGCTGTTCGCGACCTTATTTCATACATACATCGTTCAGGAATTTCTCAAGAGTCATTCCCAATCAAAATCAAGCGTTACAGTGGTACGAGGCCATGGCGATCATACTACTCAGTTCATATTGCACTTACGCGCTCATATGCCTGTCTTCAGGAATCTTTATCTTCTGTTGGCCAAATTCATCGACTGAGCAATATTTCATGTGATTTGTGTACAGCTATCGCTGATCATTTCTCTCAATATAATTCTGTGTTTGATTTTCTAGAATCCAGTAATACGCCGACTTTGCAGAATGTACTACCTTCATACTATCTAGTTAGAGATAAAATTTGTTCAGCTGTTATCACCGATTCAATTGTTATATCGACTCTGAAGAAGAACATTAAGAAATCTTTTGATTCCAAATACTGGACGAATATTAAGGCAACACATGTTCTTGTAACTATTTTTGACCCAGACTTCAGGCAATTGACTTTTATTCCTGAACTCAAAGATCGCGATACCTTGTTGAAGGACTCAATGGCAAATCTTCAAGTGCTAGCAGCAGACGTTTTCACAATCACTGATTCACAAAATCAAAGACAAGAGGAAGAAAGAGTAGAGCAACGGCCAAGGATTACCGTTGAAAATAGCACTACCGAAATTGACCCCTTCGCCTCGATGAGAAATAGTAGGCCTACATCAGATAATGAGTCTATTCACAGGAATACATGTATATCGGACAAAGTGAAGTATGAGCTTCAGCGCTATACTAAAAGTGAGCGAATAACTTCGGATTCAAGGAATCCATTGATTTTTTGGCAGCGAGAGAGGGATGCATTTTTACTGTTATCGCAGATAAGCCGTCGGATTTTCGTGGCCCAAGCATCAAGCGGAGAAAGTGAGCGACATTTTTCTATCGCCGGAAAGATTGCCTCCTCCGATTGATCTTTACTATCGGCAAGCAGTGTCAAAACTTTAGTTGTGCTTAAAGAAGCTCATATTAATGGTCTTTGGTAGTTGACGTGAATGTTACTTGCATATCCAATCAGTTTTCATATTGATTCATAGAATTCTTATGAATTAATTTTGTAGTTATAACTCAGTCTGACATGAACGTACGTTTTTGCAATACTAAATCTCACATGATAAAGATTAAACAATCATTGGTAACGTATCTGTAAATGCCAGATCCACTTTTTAAATTATTTCATTTTAACATTTAATTCATGAATTGAAATGATGATTGTTATAATAATATGATCGTAATATATTACCAATATATAACTATATACATGTATAACAAAAATAGTACCGTAAATAAAAATGTATTGTATTTATATATATATTTATATATTTATATATAAATATATATATATATATTTTATGCAGTCCGCCCTCCACGTGCCTGCGTTAAAGCAGTGCCTTCCTGGCTAATTCATGCTCTCAACAGATGGTCCGGTGGCCTTGTGGTTAGAGGGTATGCTTGCACGTCCTCTAGCTCCAACGTCGCTGGTTCAAACCTACCCACGACTGATGAGGCCCAACAGGCCGAAACATGTCTCGTGGTGGCTACATCTGTTGAGATTTGATAAATTTATCAATTGCCAGGTTACTTGTCTAAATATATATATATATATATATACTGTATGAGCAAAAAACATGTCATTAGAAAATTGCCGGTCGACCGGTCGACCGGCCGGTTGGGTTGAGATTTTCCACATCGGTTACCGGTTGGGTTTGGTCGAGTAAAACCTGACCGGTTACAACCCTGGGTCAGACACACTACAGCGATCACATGTTTTGGCCACTGTAGGAAATGTCAATGTCATTCTATCACTTCTTTTAATTGGTTTTGAATGCGCAGATGTTCGATAAGTCGCAAGCAAGATGTCACTGTCGCTACTCTCATTACCTTCTGTGAGTTCATCGTCGTCGAAGTCAAGACAATTTGGTGAAACAATTGCAGAAACTGTCTTCTTTTCTTTGACGTTTTGCATTTTCCGTTTCGCAGATCTCAAACGTTTCTCGGTAACTTTCTTGTCGACTCCTCCAATCATCATTCGGCGTCAGGCCGCTGATCAATTAAAAAAAGTCTTTTCTTCTTTCGGAACTTTCTCAGATGAATCACATTTGCATTCACTGATTGGCACACATTTGGAGGAAGCGATATCGAAAAGGATATTTTTTCGTTCAGCAAACTGTTGAAAAGTCAAGTCAAAGTTTGGTTTCTTACTGGATTTCGTCAAGTTTCGGTATTCATCATGTAGTTTTCCACCCCTTCCTTAATTTTCGTTTCAGTGATTACAGGGATAGATGCTTTATTCCAGAGTTAAGATATTTGGCAATAAAAGATCAATCACTTCACTAGTGCTTGGCTCTTTATCTGTTAAAGTTTCAATTCGTTGCGATGGTGTTGGTAGAATTTAAGAACATGGTTCTGCGTCAGCAGAGCACTGGTTGGTAATTCCTCAGCTTCAATACAAAGTTCATTACGTGTACTTAGCTTTCTAGCCATGTCGCGAGCAACTTTCGAAGATACAAGTGTTGTAGTAAAAGCCCCTTTTCTTATTGAGTGGCGCTTATCATTCACAAACGCCAATGAATTTGACGAACGCATGATTGTATTGATGTTTTTTCATGAGTCACCGTATCGTTTACAGATAGTTCATTGTCAGCGAACGATTTCTATGGTATAAACCGCTGATGATCTGGATCACGTGATATGGAGACGTTATTCTTCTTGTAATGCATGATTTTGTAAGCCTTCCTATGTCCACAGGTTAATAAGTTCCACGAAGCAGGTAGGCTAATTATTTTCCCGATTGGAAATTATTAACCTGGTGCATACTTTATAACAGATAATGCATAGATTTCTTCGGTCATTATTTGTCATAGTAACCTCGAGCCTTTGGCTCTCGGTGATTATAGCAAATAATGACCTCAAATCTATGCATTATCTATTACGTAAACTTGTAGATATCTATACAATTTCACCATCATACATCGTAAATATTAATTTGAACAGAGCCTCGTGTGTTAGGCTAACAAGGATTGTTATTATTTTTGTTTTCATCATAAAACCGTTGAACTGCACAATTGAAACTTGAATTGATTGATGAATCTCAAAATGAACTGCACAATTGAAACACGCGTATTTAAATATACGTAAATAGTACAAAACTACTCTTTAATTTAAGCACATGGCGGCAACTCTTAATCATAAATAATAGTCTCGAAATTTTTACTGGACCTTATGAATAAAGTATAGACAACTTTTATACTAGGGCCGAGGATTAATTCAAACTTTCATATTTTCTCTCCACTCTACTGTTCATTTGGGCTCTGTATATTTCATCTATGCATTCTGCAATGCATGATAGTAATGATTATTTGACTGGTCCAGGACAGCCATTTTTTAAAAAAAATCAAGTACTTTTTTTACCTCTAAAATCACCAATTTACGGGCCAAAATAGATGCGAAAATGGGAAAAATACAACAAATAGGAAAGTACCTTAAATTTATAAAAATACAAATGGGAAAAATACAAAAATAGGAAAGTACCTTAAATTATAAAAATACAAATGAGGAAAAAAATGTTTATGACCCAAATGTAATGAAAATGTAGAATAAAATAATAATAATTACAAAATATGAATATGAACAAAAATATTCATTTAAAAATGGAAGATGTAAAAACAAAAGAACCATCAGCCCCTTTATATCCTTTATTATCATATGAAATGGATATAGCAAAACACAAAGATAGAGTCAGATACATGAAAGATAAAGAATCCCAATTATTACTTAGACTAGATCATTATGATAAATTAAGAAAACGATGGACGATAGTTAAGAATGTGAAACAAGGAATTGGCATATTCTTAACAATAAGTTTAGGTGCTCTCACTATTGTCATTTCATCTGGCGTTCTTACAATTCCTGTTGTTGCTACTGCTTTAACAGGTACAGGTGTTTTTACAACTTCACTCGCAACAATGATAGATAAGTCTTTAATAAATAAGAAACGTAAATCCTTAAGTAAGACACATGTACATGTCAAAGAGGCATATGATAAACTTCATTACTACTTTCAGAGAGTGTGCGATGATAATGTTATTACGTTAGATGAGATTGAAAAATTTGATCAAATAGCTAGAGAAGCAAATAAAATACCAAACAAGTTTTCTCAAGGCAAAGATAATAATGATGTTTTTTTAGAAGAAATAAAAATTTATTAAACAAAACATTAGAACAAAAATAAGTTGTTCAGTAAAGTCGACTCTTCAAGTCTCGGCACCTTTGGTGCAATGTTTTGCTGTGTACCAATAATACCACAAAATTCAAATATTATATTATAAAATAATGGATACCAATGAGACAAATGAAGCAAAAATAAAACAACTAGAAGAACTAATAAAACAGAAAAATATTATGAAGGAAAAACGTAGACAATATCGAATGTTGCAAGTTGGCGTTGAATCTAATATGAATGACAAAATACAATTAGTTGAACAAGTTAAATCTGATATTAAGAAAGAACGTACAAATCATGATAAACAAATGGGTCTGATTGATCCATTGCAGAAAACTATCTTAGATGATTATGGTCTGCTAGAAGAAAATATAAATAAGAAATTACCAAAATCTATGCTATTTGAACATTCTACAATTTTTATAGATGGAAAGTCATCTCTTAGATTTTTCTTAGGCGGAAAGGAAATATTTCCACATCCTTCTCGAGGTTTAATTTATGCACCAGACAAAACACCCTTTAGTTTAGACAGAAATTTCGTGGATTTATTAAGAGGAGCGGAGTTAGATAAATATCATGCTGATGATCTACTGAAATATAGCCTAAAGCTATGTTAGATAAAGTTAACGCAGTAAAAACTCTTAAACGTTATAAACAATTAGTACACTTATTGTCAATGGCATCGGTTCCAACAGCGACTGGTGTTCCACCACCGACGGGTGTCCCACCAACGGGTGCTTATTCAACAGCGACGGATGTTCCAACAGCGACTGGTTATTATTCACCAATTATAGTTTTATCAGATAATCCACAAGAATTAATAAATAGATTAAAAATTTTAGTAGCATCAGCAGAACAAGGACATAACTCCAGTTTTAACGAAATACATGCAATCTTAGACAAACTATTAAAAAAGAACATTATAACTGAAGAACACTACAAAAACTTATCTAATTATGTTATTAGCCTCAGCGCAAGAAGGACATAACTCTATATGGGAATATCTAAATTATTTAGTTAAAAATGTCTTCGGCAGAACTAGAAAAAATTAATAAACATTTAGAAAATTTAACCGAGATTTTAACCTCATCAAAATTTAGTATGACATTAAAATTTATAACAACTACTTCATCCCATACTTGTAATTTAGATCCTATTATTCACTTAGGACAAGACAAACATTATGAAGTAGCATTAACTAGTTTTTCAACATTTAACACTATACAAAATATTATCAAAGATGTAAATGACCGATTTAAGTATTCAAATGACAAAGGTAAAACTTGGAAAGAATTAACTTTTCTTCCTGGATCTTATGAAGTTGAATCTATTTCCAATGAAATAAAAAGACATTTAGGTATTCAATTTAAAGACAAGAAACAATTACATTTCGCAGTTGAACCAGCAGTAAATAAATTTTCTCTTACTTTAGATGAAAATCATCAAGTTGATTTTAATCATGATAGATCATTGTCGAAACTATTAGGATTTAAAAAGAAACTCTATGCACAAGGTTTTCATATCAGTGAAAATATACCTAAAATAACTGAAATAAATTCAATCAACGTTCAGTGTGATATTATAGAAGGTGGTTATGTTAATGTAAAGCTAACAAATAATATCTTCAGTTATCCAGCATTTACAGTTCCGATTGGTTACAGTTTAAATGTAATCCCAAAATCATTAATATATTTTCCAGTTACACGAAAAACAATTAATTCCATTACCATTAGAATAACAGATGAGAAAGGAAAGGCAATAAATTTTGGAGGTGAAGAGATTATGATAGATCTATTATTACGAGAGGTTTAATTCAAAATATTGACTTAAAAAATGAGTGAAAACACTTCTGTAAAATCTCCACTAAACAAGAAAGTGACATTCAATCATCATCCAAACCTATCCAGTAAAGTTTTAGCAGTTATCTGTGGAAGATAAGGTTGTGGGAAAACGTATCTATTATTTAAAATTCCACGACACCAAACTTTTTGGATTATAACAATCTTATCATTTATACAACAACAACAGACCAACCTATTTACCAATTCTTGAAATATGGTTTTGAAAATAATCTTACAAAATCAGCTATAGCTTCACTGTTTGAAGAATATGAAAAATCGGAGTATGAAGAGGAAATAAGTTCTTGGTGTGAAGAAGCAGCGAAAAATGAACAATTAGTAGAACACGAAATAAATAAACACATATCGATACAATTAATAGATGATAGTGGTAATATGCAAGATCCTAGTAAACTAAATAAAACGAAAAAACATTGTGTTGTGTTTGATGATTGTGTTAATGACAAAGATCAGGCAGTTCAGAGAAATTATTTTACAAGAGGTCGACACAATAACTGTAGTGTGTTTTATTTGACACAAAGTATGTATTCATTAGATGGAAGCGTTATTAGAAAGAATGCTAATATTTTTATGCTTTTCGAAATTAATTCAAGAAACCTAAGTGATTTGTTAAGAGACTTATGTATAAGAGATAAAGATGATTTTAAACAATCTTGCAGTATTGCTTGGTCAAACGATTATGGATTTATTACAATCAATATTGATAAAAAAGTACATGATAGAGTTATAGAACATTTGTTCACAGAGTAAAACTCTGAATCGAACAATTGTTCTCTGACTAGATGTTTAAAAATTAAAAAGGTACAGTAGTTATTCCATCAGGTAAAATCCTTCTTTTATCATTAATGGATCTAATGCTAATTTATGTTCCTCTTTTAAGTACATTTTATGTTTCTTTGAACAAAGTATATAATTACATGTTGATTTTATTTCATTATTAAACAATGCCTTCTTATAATCTTGAAATGTTATTTGTTTAGCTATTGATGCTTTTGAAATTCCTTTTAATGTTTTAGATGTTTTAGACTTTGTATTATAACAAAAACATTTGGCTTTTAGAAATACAGCTTCTGTTATGTACTCCTCATTTCCTTCTAGTTCATATTTTACTTTACATAAATCAGAAGGATGAATGATATCTTTTATTTTATTAATTTCTTCATCAAGTGAATTATACGGTATTGTTAATTCTAAGAAAACAGAATCGGTATCTGTAAAGTGTAATTTATAGTTCTGACCATAAGCAGGTGCCAAATAATCATATATAAAACTGTACATAAATAGTTTAGCTAATTCTAATATAGTAAATCCTATAAAATTAAACTTATCATGTTTTACAATGCTTCTTCTTAGATGAACAGCACATAGATTATCACTAAATCTAGTAGTTCTTTTATATGTTGGTTTTCTTGTTAAATTTTGAAATCGATCTTCATTATAAACTATTTCAATATTTTGTCTATTACGTACATTTTCTAAAGTTTTACCATAAAATGCGTTATGCATTAATTTAAAGAATACGTTTCCAAAATCATCTTTATTTCTCTTAGCTATTTTACGTTTTTCAATATTAAATTCTATATAATTTTTTGACCACTTAGATTTCTTATATACTAATTTTCGGTGTATTTTAGTGAGAATCATTCCATGATCTAAGTACCAATCTAACATCCTTCCTTCAACAACATACTTTTCTTTATTACTTTGTGTTAACAGGAGTTTCTTTTTCTTTGTTGGTCTGTATTTTTTAGGTAATATAGACTTTTGATAATCTGTAAAGTCATCTATATTAGGTATTTTATTTTCAGGACAGAATGGAAAATATTTTGTTGTATCTTTTATTTCATCGGGATATCGTAAATCAACTTCAAATACGTAACCATATTCATCTTCAGTAGTTCGTTCGTACTTATCATTAGCACTCCATTCCATTTCACCTGCAGGCAATTCTTGTATCATGCAAGAAGAATATAAGCTATTAAATCATAATATAACAAATAGTTTTCTCTCATAAACTCATCAATTGCATTTTCACGTTCTACTCCTTATCCTTTCGTTCGAAAAATTTCTAATATCTTTTCTTTTTCCTCTAGTGACAAAGGTTTCATTATTCCATATTCTTGTGGGTTTACTTTCTTGTTATAACATTTAACATATCTATTACCTAAAACTGATGAAACGCCACCTCTAATTCCAGATTAAAAGAATAACAATTTATCGTAAGAACTTTCTTTATAGTATTTAAGTTTAATATCAGTAAATTTCAATCCTGCTAACCATGTTAAACCTGGTGTAGAATAGCAATAACATGGATCTATTCCGTAATATTCGACACACATATCACGAAAGTTTTCAAATAGATCAGCTAGTATTAATACATCTATCTGAAGATATTTCATTGTATAATCAAACATGTTTTGACAATTGAGATCTTTCCAATTCTTCTGTGCTTCATTATAATATTCTTCTGATAGTTCTGATTGTTTCAATGTTATTTTAAATTTGTCACGTGAAGGAAGTTGTTGTTCTTGCATTATTTCATTTATTTTGGTGATGTCCCCAGTTATGTACTCATAGGGAAATATGCCTTTAAGAGGTTTCAAGTTATATTTATTTAGTATTTTACATTGTTCAAGTTTCAATGTTTTTCCCATGGCTTCCAATGAATAAGGAGTAAAAAATCTAAATGCATCTAATATTCTAATACTCCCAAATTGCATTGAAAAGTATTCTTCTTCTGTTTTACACAGTATGTTTGTTCTTAATTGCTGTAATGTTTCAGATGAGAATAAATCGTTTATTATTAAATGGAAATCATACTTAGAACCATTGTAGAAATATAAAGGAACAAAGTTATATCTAAATTTGTTTGCATTAAGATTACAAGAATTATGTGCTGCACCTCTATATAATCCATTTAGATGATCATGATCCTTTACTTTGTCGGCAGAACCGTCGCTTCGCTTATAAGTTGTAAATTCTTTACCACAGTAATAACAATTCTTTTCATTATTAAATTGCACTAATTGTTCAGACGTTAATAGAAGCATTGGTTTATTTGTTTTAAGCAATTGTGAAAAACGTCCTTGTAATTCTTCTATTGTGTTAACAAACTTTATAGCACTGTCCTCACCATAGTACTGATAATATTCTGATTTAAATAATTCGGGGTAATTTGAATGAATGTACATTCCCCAACATAATGGTTTCTGCTCAAACAAATGCTTGCTAGTACTCTGTTCTGTAATTTTGACATTAGATGCTTCAAAATCACAATATATTGTAAAGGGTACTTTATTTTTGAAATACCATTTAATGTATTCTAAATAATCTTCTTTTGGAAACGTATTTCTGACTGCTTCATTTTCTTGACAATTTGCAAAGTGATTATTCAATGCTTGTTCAGTTCTAAAACTTATCATACATTGAAGACAGGGGGAAATTAGCATTATCTGAAGTTTTTGTAAATCTAGAAACATCTTTGCACAATATGTAATGTTCTTTATAACATAATATATTTGCTTGTGCTGGTTGTTCTAATATCTGTAACTGTTGATATTGCTGCCGTAACATCTGTAACTGTTGTTGATATTGCTGCCGTAACATCTGTAACTGTTGATATTGCTGCCGTAACATCTATAACTGTTGTTGATATTGCTGTTCTAACATCTGTAACTGTTGTTGATATTGCTGTTCTAACATCTGTAACTGTTGTTGATATTGCTGCTGTAGCATCTGTAACTGTTGTTGATATTGCTGTTCTAACATCTGTAACTGTTGATATTGCTGTTCTAAATCTGTAACTGTTGTTGATATTGCTGCTGTAACATCTGTAACTGTTGTTGATATTGCTGTTCTAACATCTGTAACTGTTGATATTGCTGCCGTAACATCTGTAACTGTTGTTGATATTGCTGTTCTAACATCTGTAACTGTTGATATTGCTGTTCTAACATCTGTAACTGTTGTTGATATTGCTGTTCTAACATCTGTAACTGTTGTTGATATTGCCGCTGTAGCATCTGTAACTGTTGTTGATATTGCTGTTCTAACATCTGTAACTGTTGATATTGCTGTTCTAACATCTGTAACTGTTGTTGATATTGCTGCTGAAACATCTGTAACTGTTGTTGATATTGCTATTCTAACATCTGTAACTGTTGATATTGCTGTTCTAACATCTGTAACTGTTGTTGATATTGCTGCTGTAGCATCTGTAACTGTTGTTGATATTGCTGTTCTAACATCTGTAACTGTTGATATTGCTGTTCTAACATCTGTAACTGTTGTTGATATTGCTGCTGTAACATCTGTAACTGTTGTTGATATTGCTGTTCTAACATCTGTAACTGTTGATATTGCTGTTCTAACATCTGTAACTGTTGTTGATATTGCTGTTCTAACATCTGTAACTGTTGTTGATATTGCTGCTGTAGCATCTGTAACTGTTGTTGATATTGCTGTTCTAATATCTGTAACTGTTGATATTGCTGCCGTAACATCTGTAACTGTTGTTGATATTGCTGTTCTAACATCTGTAACTGTTGTTGATATTGCTGTTCTAACATCTGTAACTGCTGTTGATATCAAGAAGTAAAACTACGTCCTTTATAATTATTATGATTAATCATTATTGGTGATAAGGTTTTTATAATTTCATATTTTTCAGTACTTATTACATTACCTTTGTAAATAATATTATGATGCATGTAATTTCCTCTTTCATTGTATACTATTTCTGTTTGGCATAAATTTTTGTTATTCAAATAAAATTCTTTTAAGTTGTTATAAACAATATTATTAACTTCAATATCTCCGGGATATAAGGGAGTAACATCACCAACAGAAACATACGTCACATTTAATTCAAAAGCATTTACTTCTATTATATGTTTGTTCTTTTTATGAAACTTTGTTAGCTTATTATAATCATATGGAAATTCATCTAATCCATCAGAAAGATCAAATTCATTTATGTATTCTTCTTTTTTGTAATGATTTAGTCTTTCTTTGTGATATCGTGCAGGATGTAAATGTGCTATAACACTCCACAGAAAACAATAGTTGTCGTCGTTTTGTATATTAATTATTTGTGGTGAACTGAAAGGTAGGGGTATGTAACTACCTCCAGTATTATTTTTATATTTATTAATTATTAATTTCTTGGATACTATTCTAACAAGCTTCCAACCAGATTCACGCAACTGAGCTTCAGTTATAGCATCTTTTAATTTATTCATCATTGTTTCAAATATGGGTTGTATATTATTTACATTATGAATTTCTTGTGTTTTACTGAAATGGCCTTGTACTATTTCTTCAATATTTCCATCAGGTCCAGTCTTTGTGTAACGTACTTCTACATTCATATAACATTTGAAAGATTTTCTAAATATACTATAAAAGTTGGATAGAATATCATAAAAAGTTTCATCGGTTTCGACAGATTCATCATACTCATAAATGTCACTTTGTTCGGGATCATCATATAAATACTTTATATCTATTTCAGGTTCATCTATTTCAGGTTCATCTATTACACTAAAAACTTTTTTTATATTCTGAATGTGAATAATCATCAAATACTCTTTTAACTTCTATATCAGTAGGTAATGTTTTTAGATAGTTTATATATTCATTCATTCTCGTTATATCACTTGTATTATGTCGTTCTACATTCTGTAAATGCAAACGACTCTTTAAATGAGATTTATAACCTCTAGGCGTCTGTAACTGTTTTTTACATATGCTACAATATAGGTTACCTTCCTCCATTTTACCTTTTTTTAATAAAAAAATTATGTTTTACTTTTTTATAAAAAAAATTTATGTTTTTACATAGAACCTCGGTTCCGCCAACTTCGTTGGATATATACAGGAATATTTAATTCATTTAATGTCTTTAGATCGTAAGCTGTTAAATGTTCTTTCTTAACCAACCAGCATAAATTATTATACGCTAAGAATACTCTGAAACCTCGTAGACACGGTGGTAAGTATCCATTTTTAATATGTGGTTTTAAACCGTGTTTTATTTTGTAATCTTTAACGAACTCTATGTATTTATGATGGTACTGAAATTTAACTTCTTTCTTTGAATTTACAGGATTTATAGAATGATGATAATCTTTTAACACTGGTATGTGTTTGATGATATACTGACTATAGTCATTATGTTTAGACATAATTTTATTTATTTTTTAAAACTAATTTTTAATTACGAATTCACATTTCATTTAATTCATTAAATTTTGGCTTTTCTCACTTAATGTATTCTTAGCATCATAAACTAAAGGTTTCACACTTTGTAATACATCTCGGAAATTACTAATTCCTGTTCGTATAGCATCTAGTGCATCCCTATTTTCTAATCGTTTAGGTGTTTTAATCCCTAACACATTATTCAGATAATGATCGAAATAGAAATAAAATGTTTCTGGTATGATCGTTAGTGGCACAATTGCCTCGTTTTCTAAAAAGATAGTTATTTATTCTATGTTATGTG
The DNA here is from genome assembly GCA_907163375.1 of Prostheceraeus crozeri. Classification (NCBI taxonomy): domain Eukaryota; kingdom Metazoa; phylum Platyhelminthes; order Polycladida; family Euryleptidae; genus Prostheceraeus; species Prostheceraeus crozeri. The sequence goes on from CAJQUW010014984.1 coordinate 73,746, forward strand.
GTGACAAATTCTTTGCACCTGCATAAAGACTAATGTCGAAATCTAATGAATTGCTATAGAAGTCATGTTCAGTATCTAATAGTGCATTTAAATCTTTATCATATACTTGTAGTTGATTCATAATAGTATCAACACGTATTATACCATATTTAACATATGCATATTTAGCTAAAGGTAAAGTTAGTTTATACTTTTTCTTGATATCCTCAAAGAATGCTACATTATTTTGCGTAGTTGTATAAAAGGTTTCCACGTTTTCTCAAATCTTATTATCTACGTCACAGGCTTTATGAGCTAATACAACTATTCCTATATGATGGTGACGACCTTTTGTAAATATTTCTGATACGTCTTTTCGCTTCACTAAACTAGCTACATCATCTAATATTAGTAAAGAGTTCTGTTCATATGTACCCGCAAAACTTTCCATATCTTCTAACATATCTAAATCTCCCCTATTATAAACATTTGAATATCCTTGCCATTCGTCCGGTTGCAAACAGAAAATATATACATTTTCTTCTTTAAAATGTTCTTGGATGTACTTACGCATGAATGTAGTCTTTCCACTTCCCGTTTTACCATAAACAATAAAATGTAGGTTCTCTTCTCTAGTTCGTTCTGTTGGTATAGCTTTTTGACGAGATGGATGTTTCCAACCCTTAAAGACTTTTGTTTGTTCTTTATAAAATGTAACCTTCTTCTGTTCTTGTGTTTGTAAGTACCCTAACCAGTTTATGAAATAATAAATAGAATAAATGATAAAACTTATTATAATAATTTTTATACAATGAAATTGTAGAAACCCCAATACACGAGCAACATCTGAACCTTTCAAAAATAAAGATTGCACTTCATTACGTTGATTGTGATGATCGACTATCGTGGGATGACGATTGGGGATTTCGGTATATGAATTTTCTATATTCATCTTTTTTCCTATTTTTTATATGAGAAAAATGCTTCAGACTCTCGACTAGTCCGACACTCCTTTGAGGAGTGTATAAGGAGATACTATACATCTAGATTGTCTATACTATACTATAGAGATAAATACTACGGAGTATTTAGTCTGAGGCTTAAAAGAGGGTAAGGGGCTCAAGTGAGTGTCGGACTGTCCGAAGCTTAAAAGAGGGTAAGGGGCTCAAGTGAGTGTCGGTCTGTCCGAAGCTTAAAAGAAGACAAGAGATTCAAGTGAGTGTATGGACTGTCCGAAGCTTAAAAGAAGACAAGATATTCAAGTGAGTGTATGGACTTGACCTCCGGAATATTACGGAAATTAATCAATCAATCTACCAATCTATCAAGCATTCTATTTAGTCCGAGGCTTAAAAGAAGACAAGAGATTCAAGTAACTGTATGGACTTGACCTCCGGACTATTACAGATACAAAAGTTAATTACTCATGACAAATTGTTACATGACGTGCGAAGTTTCTCTTCATTAAAACTTTGTTACAGTTACTACATCTCACTTGTGCTTTTAAGCATTCTTTACATTGGTATTTGCTATCATAAAATTCTGTTTTGGATTTAAGAATTTCACAACTAGTACATTTACGTGTGCTAATTGTACATGACTTAGAATGATTAGTAAAACCCTGGGCAGTGAAATATTTATTACAATTCAAACATTGTCTATCCTTTATTTTTGGTTGTGTTGCTAATTGACATCTTTTTTGATGACGTGCAAAATTCTTAGATGTTATGTCTTTTCCACATTCAGCACAGGTTTTTTTACTGGTTGCGACTGTTCTAGCATTTGTTGTTGTAACATTTGTTGTTGTAGCATTTGTTGTTCTACTGGTTGGTGCTGTTGTAACTGTTGTAAGTGTTGCACTGGGTGTGCTGTTGCATCTACTGGAGATGCAGTTGCATGTACTACTTTCACATGCTTATTTAATAATGCTTTGTTATGGAATGGCGCATTACAGATTTCACATAGAACCTTGGTTCTGCCAACTTTGTTGGATAGAAGCTTGGCTCCACCAACTGTATCTTCGATGCCGAGACGCAAAGCGTCAACTTCTTCAGAACGTGGGGCTTCAAATTCCTCGTTAGATAACATATTTTTAAACAGAAAAAATGATGTTGACAAATGTTGGAGGAGGCGCTTACATTTCAAATAATCAAGAATCAGACATAGACCTAGACAACTATATCATGAAAACTGGAGACGTGTTAACAGGACCGTTACATCTTTCTATTCTTCCACAACAAAATACTGAATTAGCAAATAAAGAATATGTTGATAGACAGGTGGCTCCACTAATAAATGAATTAGAGTTGCTAAAACTTAACGACAAATCATTAACAAAAAAATTATTAAAACTTGATAAAAAGAATAAAGATCTAGAAGTAGATATATCAACACTTCATAAAAAGATAACAGAACAGTCAAAGATTGTAATCCTATTATCAATAACTTTAAGGGGTGCCATTATAAAGAATACAAATCAAAATAAACAACTGAAAGAAGAGTTAGTCAAAGTTACTGAAAAGAATCAAAAATTACTACAACAGTTGCAACAACTGCAATCTACATTCCAAAAAAGTGTTGACGAATTGAGTACCAGAATTACACAACAAGTGAAGTTCATGAATAAAATGATAAATGAAGTAAAAACACTTAATCAAAAGGCTAGTGATAAAGCACAATTGAATGCTCTTAAAACGGCGTTGAAGATTAACAAGGAGAAAATGCAAGTTAATAGCAAAGAAATTAAAGTACATCACACGCTGCTTGACGCAATAGATAAAGTGCAACAGAAAATTAATAAAGTCATCACGAAGTTGTTGTCCATTCACAAACGTAAATCTTGATCGGACCTTGTCCAGAGGCTGTAGCCGATGACGCACGTATATCTTAATCGGGCCAAAGGTCCTCAGGTTACTAACCTATAGAACTTTGTTCAGAGGCTTTAGCCGATCAGATCAAAGGTCCTCAGGTTACTAACCTATAGAACTTTGCCCAAAGGCTTTAGCCTATCGACGAAGTCTTGGGTTTTTCTAACCTATAGAACTTTGTTCAGAGGCTTTAGCCGATCCTAACCATTTTTCCATTAAGAATTTCAATTGAATATTCTACATCTTCTAGCAATAAACCATAAGCCATCAATGATGTTGTGGAATTTGTCTTTTCAATATTAATTGTCACATCACAACCAGTCTTGATAATATCTTCAGATTGTGCACTTAAATCAAAACAGAAAACAGGATATAAATTCTTCCAATCTACAGGATTTAATTGTGCTTCAACTCCAAATTCTCGACATAGATTTCTATAAGCGTCATATCCTTCCATGAATTGATTATTTGAGTTATCAAATCTTAATGGGTCGATAGGATAACGTGTTTGATTTAATGAAATTTGTAAACTTCTAATTGAATTAATATGGAAAAGACTATTGTTCTTATCAAAACTAGGTGTTCCATTCTTTTGAAAAGTGAGTAAAAAATATCTTGGAGTATTCGATGTCTTAGTGAAATGCCAGTTAAATCTTTGTTCAGTAAAAGTGACTGAACTCGCAGTACGCTTCATAAAACTTACTGGAATTGGTTTATTGGTATTTAATCGTTTCGTAATATTTAATTCAACCTCTAAACTAGGAGTAATGTGCTTGATCCACCATTCAAATCTATCAATTTTTAAATATGCTTTCTTCCCAGCCTTTCCATAAAATATTGATTCATTATTTACAGTGCGATGAATTATTAATTTGAAGTTTAATTGATATGATATTTTGTTGTAATCTAGATAGCCGAATAATGGAGACAATGACCAATCAATAGTTTGTTTACTTTTATTATTAAAATTACGTCTTTCTTTATATGCAATATTTTTTGTTTTATTTAAATGTTTTGCAATTTGTTCTACATCTTTCGCAATTCCTGCTGCGACTGTTCCAGCGTGAGTTAAATCATCTATAATTATACCATCATTATTATCTGGAAACCATCCTTCGATTTCATGCATTTTAGTATTTTCACCTATTGTAACAAATCGAAGCATCGAATCAATAATACCTGGAGAATCACTTATTGTTTCTATATTTTGTGTTGCAACATCTAGACGCATTTGTGTAAATAATCTTGGGAAGAAATTGTTTTCTAATGTAATATTATCCGTAGCAGGCAATGGTGTTGTAAAATTAGCATCAGAATATAGAGAATATTCACAGTGTAAAAATTAATCGGGTAAATATAAATAACTTTGCTGATTATCAACTTCAAAAATTAAATCACCACCAGTATTCACTCTTCCTGAATAACCGGGGTTCATAGCAACTCTTATGTAGTCATTCTTTTTTTGATTATAACTGACAAACGGGGGATCGTCTAATCTAAATTTGCTTTCGATCAGAATTGACATTATATTTTTTTATTAGAAAAAATCAGTTTCGTACTAGAATTTTGCTAATCCATTTCCTCTCATTTCTTCAATTGTTTTTTCATCATTTTGTTTCCATCTTCGCTAACTGTCCAATTTTGTTTTTTGTTTCCTCTGAGAGTTTTTTATCTTTTTGTAGGTCTTTAGCATCATTCCTAAGTTTACGAATAGCTTCTAGTTGTTTTAATTCGTTTTGTGACTCAACAGCATTTGATATTGCACTAGCTGTACTACCTATGGCAGCTGCTCCTTTAGCAGCAGATGAAATCAAATCTTTATTATTTTTAATCAAGTTAACGATACTTCCAATACCAGAAAAGATACCAGCCCCTTCTTTTTGAATTGTTTCTACACTGTCATAATGGTACACAGGTTTCATAGATGGTTCGTTCGCAATTTTTTGATTTGAAGTAAAATGTTTAAGATTGTGTTTATAAATTATAGGCATTTTTTAGGATTAAATTTGACTTTTGGGAAAAATATTTACGTTTATGATCGGCTAAAGCCTCTGAACAAGCTTCAATTGGTTAGAAAAACCCAAGACTATAATATTTTTATTAAAAAATGGTGCAAGCGAATAATAAAACGGTTGAATTAAAACTACGTAATATCATTGACAAAAATACACCGAAAACTATTACGGTTGACAAAAAGAAGTATTACATAAGTAGACCAATGATCGAGAATATTAAATTACAAGAAGAAAAGAATGGAGGAATTCTACCATTAATTCCTCTAATAATAGGAGGTATAGCAGCAGCAGGAAGTGTTGAAGGCGGGACAGCTGGTATTGTCCAGGCAGTAAATAAAAATAAATCAGAGAAGGCAGCATTAGAAGAACAAAGACGACATAATCGAGAGTCAGAGAAAGCGGCAAGAGGTGAGGGAATAGTAGATAATTTTATTAGTAAATTAAATTTAGCTAATGAAGGGAAACGAGTTCTTAAAAATGTACTAAATAACATTGATGATTTAATTGAAATAAAAGAAACGAAAGATGGATCTGGCCTATATCTAAATCCTGGTGTGGTACGTTAATATTTAATCTTTAAAAATGAGCGAAGTGGATGCCTTGAATTTGCATAACTTAAGAATTTCAACTCTAGATCTAATGGATTATCTCTTAAAAGTACATAGAACCTCAAATTGTCAGCGGCACGAAAGTGGAGATAGCCTTTGGCTTCACACAGGAGGTGACATACAAAAAGCATTAGAAAACTTTCCTGGCTTTATTTGGAGTAAATATTCGAAAGAGAAACATTTACCTGGGCATAATTTTACTATCCCCGGCACAAGATTAGATTTAAGATTAAACGATGATAACACACCTAGAGAAAATAGTAACTCAATAAATAGAGTAGACGCCGCCGCTTACAGACATGATTTAGCTTATCGAAATCATGACCTCAGTTCTCGACATGAAGCAGATAAGAAAATGATACAAGAATTAGATAGTATTCAGAATCCTTCCTTTAGAGAAATAATTGAAAGAATGTTTGTTAAGAAAGCTTTACAAGCATAAATGCTTTTTGGCCAGGGGATAGATGAAACGACAGCAAAGCTGTCTGAGAAAAACGCTCGAACCTACGCGTCCGAAATTCATAGGGAATACAGAAAGCCGAAATATCTATTGAAGGTAAAAGTATTTAATAAAGATGATATTTGGAGTGCTGATCTAATAAATATGCCTAATGAAAGAGGGTTTAAGTACGCATTGACCGTTATAGATTTATATACACGTTACGCTTGGGTAAAGCCTTTAAAAAATAAAAGTGGTCTGTCAGTCAGATATGCGTTTGAAGAAATCTTTAAAGAAAATAATAGAACGCCAAAGAAATTGTTTGTTGATAAAGGGTCGGAGTTTTATAACCGAAATGTCAGGCCACTATTTGAAACTGTTTATTCCACAGAAAATGCAGGAAAAGCTGTAGTAATAGAGCGCTTTAATAGAACGCTAAAAGGTAAGATCTTCGAACAATTTACTCAGCAAGGAAATCAGAAATGGTTAAAAATATTACCAGGAATTGTAGATGAGTACAATAATAAAGTTCATTCAGGTATTGAAGAAACTCCAAAGAAGGCTTCTGATGAGCCTGATTTAATACGAAAGAAAATATTCGAAAAAAATTATTCGAATGAGAGTAATCCGAATTTACAGAAACATAAGTCGAAATTTAAAATTGGAGATAGGGTACGAATATTTAAGTATAAGAATAAATTTGAAAAAGGCTTTGTTGGCTATTGGACGAAAGAGATATTCGAAGTTTCTAAAATAAATCAAACTTATCCGATTACTTATGAAATTAAAGATTTATCTAGATAAAAATTAAAGATAATGAGGATATCAGAGGCCGATTTTATGAAAATGAATTTTAACGAAGCGAGCTTTAACCTTAAGGTGGCGCTTTCGCTAGCTAACTTCGCTTGATTTTTAATTATCATTATTATTGGAGCTAACGTTTCGAGAATGAAATTCCCTTATTCAATTCTAACATAATATCTAGAAATGGTACTCCTTCCTGTAATTTCAATAAAACATAAAGACATAATTGCCCACAGTAAGTAGTTCCTGGTTTTTGAATTTGAAATGTATTATAAATTCCATTTCCAAGTAATTCTTTGACTTCATTTGTAGGTGGAAGTCCATAAGAGTCAACATAGTAATTATCTCCGTTTTTACTAAAGATACCTGCCGACCAATGCACTCCTTTTTGATCGGACGTGTGGAGATTGGTTGCGAAATTTACAGTTGGCTTATTTTTGATCAATTGTAATTCGACTCTCATTAGGACATGAAATATCTTTATTCCTAATCGATTAGCGATTTTCGTTAGGTCGAAATTTGTCGTGGTTTGTTTGCCGCATTGTTTTAGAAACTCTTTTATGTTTTTCATTTTATAATAAAAAAAATTTCTTATAGGGGCCCCTAGATTAAAAAACTGTCTCATAAGTCTTTCCTTACTACTTATTCGATTTTGAAATGATTTAATTTAATCTAAATTAAAAATTTACATTACTTAACAGATTTCCATTTTTCATGAACTTCTCAAAATGAATTAGAAAAAAACTGAGTTTTAGATAGTTCTTGAATCACTGCTTGCTTGCTTTTTAGATGTAGTTGTCAACAATCATCTACTAACTATAATAATACACCTTTCTGTCCACGCGTGGCGAGCTTTCATTGGATGAGAGAAAATGACGTCATATAACAGCATAATGAAAATGATTGATAACAAAAGCTTTGATACTTCCGAAGACAATCTCCTAGCAATGAGTCTTTTAAGGAATCCACAAATTCATGTCGGGTAGATGAACACGTCGGTAATTGATGATTAAGGTTGTCTATCTTTTCGCCCCTTTCTGTTTCTTTCATTTGTTTCACGAGTAAGCGTTTTGCCTTTCTTCTCCATTTTCTCTCCTTATCAGAAAATGCAGGGTCAAAAATAATAGAAAATTTACCCATTTGTTCAATGATAAAAGTGTTATATTCTGCCTTCTTGTCATTGGAAATATTTCGTTTTGAAATTTCTGCAAATAACTCCGGAAACACAGCAATAATGTTTGACTGCTCTTCGATAACTTCTTGTGTCATGACTGAACACAGCGGCGCACACGATACAATGACAGAAGAGAGAGAGAGAGAGAGAAATGAAACAATAGAGCTGGAAGATGCTTTGACGTCATGCGGATGTGATGACGCGCTGGTAAGAATTAAAACAACTTGCCTAACGTACAACTAAAATCTAATTGTATCACAAAGCAGTAGCAACAACAGGAATTGTAAGAACGCCAGATGAAATGACAATAGTGAGAGCACCTAAACTTATTGTTAAGAATATGCCAATTCCTTGTGTCACATTCTTAACTATCGTCCATCGTTTTCTTAATTTATTATAATGATCTATTTTAAGCAATAATTTGGATTCTTTAACTTTCATGTATCTGACTCTATCTTTGTGTTTTGCTATATCCATTTCATATGATAATAAAGGATATAAAGGGGCTGATGGTTCTTTTGTTTTTACATCTTCCATTTTTAAATGAATATTTTTGTTCATATTCATATTTTGTAATTATTATTATTTTATTCTACATTTTTATTACATTTGGGTCATAAATATTTTTTTTCCTCATTTGTATTTTTATAATTTAAGGTACTTTCCTATTTTTGTATTTTTCCCATTTGCATTTTTATAAATTTAAGGTACTTCCCTATTTTTGTATTTTTCCCATTTGTATTTTTATAAATTTAAGGTACTTTCATATTTGTTGTATTTTTCCCATTTTCGCATCTATTTTGGCCCGTAAATTGGTGATTTTAGAGGTAAAAAAAAGTACTTGATTTTTTTAAAAATTGGCTGTCCTGGACCAGTTAAATAACCATTACTCATGATTTCCATTTCATATGAATAAAAATCATGTTGCTACTTTCTAAAGCGAGCTGAATCTCCTCCTAAAACAAGACAGTAATCGTAACTAGCAAAGAATCCTAAAGCAAGACACTAATGGTAAACTGCAAAAATTCCTAAAGCAAAGATTTTTTAGGGGACTACTGCACTATTGCGTCTATCGGTCTTCTACAGTGGGTCAACTTTATGTCAACAGTCAACAGTGAGGCGCTTCTGGATACAGGTTTCTTCGATTTTAGGAGGTTACAGATTACAGTGCAGGCCAAAACAATTGGTAATAGATCATGAATTACATTTGGCCAAATCAAGCCTATTTGAGAATTATGCTGAATGAAATATCAACTACAGTAGTCCCTCTCTACAGTAGTTTCTTGCATCTAAAGAAGAATCAGATGGTGCCTCTGACTCCTGTTCTCCTTCGAAAACCTGAATTTCTAGTCGATGATGACATCTACACCACTAGTCCGACAGCCAGAACAAGCTTCTGCAGGGAACGAGACCGAAAATGAGACTTTCACAGAATGATGTACACCTCATAGTCCGGCAGCCAGCACGAGTTTGTGCAGTGAACAAGGCCGACAATGAGACTTTCACAGAATGATGTACACCTCATAGTCCGGCAGCCAGCACGAGTTTGTGCAGAGAACGATGCCGACAATGAGACTTTCACAGAATGATGTACACCTCATAGTCCGGCAGCCAGCACGAGTTTGTGCAGTGAACAAGGCCGACAATGAGACTTTCACAGAATGATGTACACCTCATAGTCCGGCAGCCAGCACGAGTTTGTGCAGGGAACGAGGCCGACAATGAGACTTTCACAGAATGATGTACACCTCATAGTCCGGCAGCCAGCACGAGTTTGTGCAGGGAACGAGGCCGACAACGAGACTTTCACAGAATGATGTACACCCTATCCTTGCCACGAATCGGCACGTCTGCCGAGTTCTAGTAAGTTCCTCTTCTTGTCAGACAGGATCAAAGAAAAACACATAAAAACTCAATGGGACGCATATTGCAGATTTTTGTTTCGATGAAATTTTCTATGTTGGAATACAACTGGCAAGTATTGAGTCTGCTCTGAAAATCGCTCAATACCAATCACACACGAAGGATGCATGCCAAAATATTTTATGGTATATTTCTGTATTCTCTTGGTATATATTTGCATGCTTTTCGTATGTTATGTCAAATGTGGTATGCTTTACATACTGAAGCCATACCAGCACAATATTAAAAGAAAACATAAATCATGTCCAAAGTATGTTGATTTAAGGCCTTCTGTCAATAAAAATCACATTAATACATTAATGTTACTACTGTTATTACAGCACGAATACAAAAGAAAATGATTTGAAGACATTACATGCCAAAAATTATGAATCTAGGCTTAGTAATTTTCGTTTAATCAGAGAAAACATACAAAATTTCATTTTAGCCACAGCCTACAATCTGCGTCCCTGTATTTACATGTGTTTTTCTTTGAGATTGTCTCACAAGAAGAGGAATTCACTAGAACTCGGCAGACTTGCTGATTCGTAGTAGACATAGTCTCATTTTCGGCCTCGTTCCCTGCAGAAGCTCGTTCTGGCTGCCGGACTATAGATAATATCAGCATGAACTTGTGTGAGAATATTTAGCAAAAATGTGCAATTTCTTTCCAAACTTCAATTAGGTCACATTCTTCAGTACAGACATGAAGATATTTTACTTGTAAACATTGAATTTTGCAGTCGAAGAAGAACTCAATTACCGTTGAGCGCTTTTCCTTTCTCTCATTTGTTTTTCAGAACAGATTCAACAATTCTTCGTTTTCACTTTAATTTAAGGAAACTAAAACTAAAATGGCTGCAATTCCTGAGCAAAGTGAGTTGGTGATGCATCTTCTCTGTTTCATTCAGTTATCAAACCATATTTATCTCCAGATGAAGTTGATGTCGTCATTGCTGGAACAGATGCAGCGAAGCGGAAGATGTACACATTCCCGGCGACTGCTACAGTCAAAGAGGTAACAGCAAAATGGAAGCAGGACTTGAAGATAGCGGAATCCGTCCGGTTATTGAATAATGATGGAACACCGGCTGTGGAAGAGCAGCAACTTCAAGATATTCAGCAAGATTATCCTGGCCTTCTGATATTCTCCTATGAGGAGGAATTGTCGATAGAGATTGAGGTGTCGGGAGCCATTGATTCGGCATTGAAGATACAGGTCTGGCCTAGTCAGACGTTAGACGAAGTCATCCCCAAAATAAGTCAGTATATGAAACCAGAACAGGATCTCAATGCAGCAGTATTCTCTCATGGTGGTCAGGTGCTTACAATGGACTCGCAAATGTCTTCGTTGAAGGGGGAAAATCAAACAATTCTCCTGGATTTGGACGCCGAAATAACATTCTTGAATATGTGGGAGAACCTCCGAATAACATTCGAGAATGTGCATTACACCGAGGACAGCGGAAATCTGAGAGGAGTTATAGAAGAAGTTATTCAAGGCTATAAGGAGGAACAGCAGGAGGAAGGACTTGAAGAGGAAATTGAAGAAGACGTCGAAGAAGGTGGAGATGGCGAAGAAGTTGAAGGAGAAGACTCTGACAATGAGATGCAAGACGACGTGACAGAGGATAAGTTACAGCAGTATATACATCTTCATTTAGACAGCAGTCCAATTTACATGATCGGAATGCTGATGGATATTCTGTTGCGTTTCGGAGCTCCTTGGAAGAGAGTATACGAGCTGCTTATCAGCATCACCAGGAACATTTACATACTGAGCAACCATGGACTCCAACGACGACTGGTGCGTGTCGGACAGAGAATTGCGGACATTTCCAAGTCATCAGCTCTTCAAGGAGATGGCATCGTTCCTGCCGATACTCTCTTACCTAATTTGAACATTGAAGAAGACGGGATCATAGTTGTAGATCCAATAATAATCCCGGTGGAGCTATCTGATGGACTTTGTGTGTCCACAAGGTTATCAAAGTCTGCAACAGTCACAGATCTGAAGCGACATGTTTCTAATCTTGAGAATGACTTGGAAATTGATCTCATAGTTGGACAGAGAAAGCTGAACAATGACGATGAAATGATTGGTACAGTAGCAAATATCTCCAACAGCATTGTCCGAGTAGAGAAAAGACACGAATTGACTCTAAGTGTTCTGGTGAACGGCAAGACGTTCTCTTGGGAGACACGGCAGCGACCGATTTCCTACACCAATATCTTAGCGAGGTTTCATGCAGATATAAATGAGGAACTGGAGAGAGATTTTTGTACAATTGACTTTTATTGCAGAGGATGTGGTCGGAAGCTCTCACTAGAGGAAGAACAGTTCCAAAACATTCCTGCAAACTGTTGCAGCAAGCAGTCAAAGGAATTGGAAGTACGAGCGCTACCTTTCATCAAAAGTAAGAGATGATGTGCAGCTTTGGAGTATTCCGACGCATTAACCCAGTAAACGCGGCTGTGATTTCTTTGCATATTTCGAATTATATCAATGAACATAGCTTGAAACATTACGAAACATGAATATTTTCACATATAGAATGGATACGAGCCATTTCGGATCGAATTCGAAGATGGCATATACAGTATATCTGCCATCGCGTCCTTCCACTCCTAAAGAGTAGTAAAATTTGGTTTTGACAATAAAAGACAAAATTGAAGCACTAAACTTTACAAAACTGCAATACCAACAATTTGTCTGGTGCGAACATCTTGCCTGTACATTTCAAATTTCCTTTTTCACGTCCATTATTCATGGCAACTGCCTTGATGTATTATTCAGCTACATGTAGGCTACATGTGAATCGAATTTAGAAAATAACAATGTACAATTTACAATTTTATTTGTAGTTTTACTCAAAAAAAATTTGTGCCATTGTTGCATGATATGCAACAGATTTCACAGCAGTGCATAAAATTCTTTGCATGCTTAGAAATTCTTTGCATTCTTTGCATGCTGATATAGGTACACATGCACCTATATCAGCAATTTTCTCTTTAGTAGGCCTATTTTGCTCTGTAAAACGACTATCTCGCTTATCTGCGTATGCGTAACAGTTCATGTCGTCATGAAATAAGACACCAAATGTCGTATGCTTTGAAACACTTGTCGCACAATGGAACACCGCATTTGTAGCATTTCGTTCGTGAAAGATCTTGACCCAAAGCTTAGCAGCTGCTCAGGTGTGACTATCCAATGGTTTACAGGCGTTCCAATCGTTGCGCATTGCCACCGATAAATTCTGACATTCGGCTTCTCCAATGCAACTATTTTTTATCATTTTTAGAGTTTATAATTGTCTTCCTCATCTAGACTGTGATCATTAACTTCAGTGGGCGCCATATGTTGCTATTCTGAAATAGAAGAGAATTATTGAAAACAGCTTTCGCATGCTGCACGGTGCAAGCTTCAAAATCAGGCTTATCCTGCATCACAAGAGACGAAAATAATCAAATGTTGTGTCTTCAAAAACTTAATATGCTGGTTTACACTAGGAGTAGAAAGTTCTAGTAATAGCAACTACGAAAGTTCTCAAGCAAATAGTGGCGCAAGTGTGGTCAGAGTGTGTCCATCATTTTCAAGCCATGGGTAGGCCTACTGATGTCAATCCTGATCTCACATGTCGTTAACTACCTAAAATACTTTGCACAAGATTTGCATAATGCAAGATAACATAAGAGCCAAACAAGCTGATAGCTCACGATTTAATTGTTATTTTGTTTGTTCATATTAGTAGGTACATGTACAAATAAGGCCTACTTGATATATATAATCGTCACGGCCACTTTACCACTGTCTCTGCACTGTCTTCACCATCTCATAACGGAGCATATCAAATTAGCATCCTCTGCATCGTTAATTATAACATGCAGCGCACGAATCGTTGAGGTTTTTTTATCTGAAAGAGATACTTATTCAGACATTCATAGTAGCGGATTACGCGATTGCATATATAAATAAATAAATAAATATATATATATATATATATATACTCTAACAAAAGAAACCTACCAGGTAGATTTTCGAAACTTTTGCAATGTTGAAAGCGTTCAATTTGACTTAAAGGCACATGTCTATATTCTATATTGTTTTCCATATACGGTATATTCTAGATATATGATACTCTATATTAATGCTTTCCAATAGAAAATCAATTAAATCGTATATTGCTACGTAGTCTGCTATTGTGAGGCATCTCTTGTGAAGCGTACACCCATGGATGAAAACTGCATTACTTGATCAGATTATTTCAGATAAAAGTGCGTTTATGGAAAACATGAGACAGCAACTTCCAAGCAAAAATTTATTAATAAGGCAAAGATAAGGTTAACAAAAGAGTCAGTAGCCAGGTCCATGTTGCTCCATGAAAGGGAGAAGATGAGGCTGCAGAATTTCCGCGACATACCGGGACCATGTCAAGTTGCCTTGAATGCGGATGAGTGGAGTGCGGTACACTGTTAGGCAAAATGGTCCGTATTGAAGGTCCTAAATGGTCCGTATTGCACGGTCCGGAGAGTCACTATATACGGACCCTAGGGTCCATATAATTTAGAGGGTACGATTTTTGAAGGGGTCCATATTTAACGGACCTTCTCAATATGTCCGAAATTACTACTATCCGCGCCTTTAAGGTCCGCATATAGTTCTAAAAACAATGTATCAAAAAACAACATACCGAATAGAGTACTATAATTTCACAAATTACACACTTGAATTGGAGTACAATAACTGAATGCGAATTTAAGAAATATTTTCCAGTTAATTGAACAGACGGAATGATTTGAGGTTGAATGTCAGGAATAATATAGCTGCCAGTCACTGCCTTGACAAATAAAAACAACGGATCACAATGTATCAAAAATAAAATACCGGTACCGAATAGAGTAATACCACGATCATAACGGTGAAATTGAAATGAGACACAACCAGTAATTTCACTGTATTTTTTGTCAATGTTCGAAGGTGTATCAAATATAAAATACCGAATAGAGTACTATAATTTCACGAATTACACACTTGAATTGGAGTACAATAACTGAATGAGACTTGAACAAATATTTCCCAGTTAATTGTACAGACGGAATGATTTGAGGTTGAATGTCAGGAATAATATAGCTACCAGTCACTGCCTTGACAAATAAAAACAACGGATCACAAACAATGTATCAAAAATAACATACCGAATGGAGTAATACCACGATCATAACGGGTGAAATTGAAATGAGACACAACCAGTAAATTCACTTTGGTTTTTGAAATGCTCGAAGGCACTGAAGGCAAAAATGCACAAGCTGGGATACTTAAGTTAATGCAATGACACAGCCAGCAATCTAACTTTGGTTTTAGTAATACGCTTCCGTATGCCTAGCAGATTTTCAAGCAACTCGAGAACATCCTCGTAGGTTACAGAATGATTGAGGTTGAATGCTAGGAATGACATGATCATAACAGTCACTGCCTGAATAAATCCATCACACTCCATAGGAAATCCATTGATATTGACTTGATTCGATTTTTCATTTATATGGATTCCTTCGCTTTCTGAGAAGAATGATGAAGGGTCTACCCGCAGACGAATTGCAGCGTACCGCAAACCCAGGATTCTCTTAACACCTGAAATATGAATACATAATTGAGTACATACAGAAGCCAACATCGACAAGCACATGACACGGGATAATCGTACAAGGTTGATCAAAGGAGTATTTCTTACAAAGCTATACTTAGGAATTTTCTAAAAAAAATGGAACAACACAGAAAGTTTATTTCGTGTGAAAATGACTTCACGGAGCCGTTCCGAAACCTATTATTGTACATACATATTTTCAACTGAGTTGGTAATAAATTAAACAGATTTCTTTAAGGAGAGGAAATAGTTAAGACAATCATGTCAGGCTGGTTTGAATTTAGTGTATATTAAGGAGAAGATATAAAAAGATGGAATGGAGAATGCAACGTACCAAGTTAACATAATTATATTTGATGGTCTATTTCTAAATTTATCTGCTTCCATGTCCGTATGAAGGATAATTAGACAAGAGAAGTTAGATTATGACCACTTTTTTGGCGCATTCGAATTGAATTAATTTCCACTATTCGTCTGTTCGTCTCACACTGATATTGTAAGTTTAGTGGTAGCTAAAGAAATTATCTAGTATCACAAAAATTGCTTAACTAAATTGAAACTTTGTTTTCATGAGGCAAGACAATGATCTCATTTCAGCTACAAAAATAACTTTCATAAAATAATTATCTGACAACTCCCTTTTAATTAGTGAACAAAAGTAATCGAATATAAAATCAATAACTTCATTGACCAAAACTTTCTAGTTATATAACCTAACTTCAGGGACAAAAACCAATAGTGGAAATAATCATTCTGCTAAATCATTCAAAATTCAGTTAAGGTTACAAATCACCCATTACCAACAAAATCTTACTACAAGTTTTGCAATAAAGAAATCCAAACCTAAACTGTGACATTATTTATGTGATACACTGCATTTAAGCAGTCATGAAATATGAGATCACATGTTATAGACGAGTGATTATTTTTGATTGATCATGTCCGAGTAAAATGTTAATTTAAAAACTGATCGAAATGACGCGAAAGTACAATTACATCGCCAAATCTTACCGTCATCCCGGGGCTCATACAGGAACGGCTTAGCGTTGAAGAATTGTTTCACCGTTGATTTCAGGTCATACAATTTCAGCAGTAGGCTAGCCATCTTGAATTCGATGTCTTTCGTAGAAAAAGGCTGAATTTACGGCTTTATAGGCACTGAGGGGATTACTAGCGTAGGTATTGAGCGTTAGTGATGCTTCGAAATACATCTGCAATGTAGCACAAAAAAAGGATTTGTGATGTTTTGTATTGTATCAATGCGCATGCACGAATAATACGGTATGTAATTTGTCATTAAGTGTGTAAAAATTAAAGCGTGTATCTTTAAAATTTAAAATAAAAAACACGGCCTATGTGTTTTTGATTTCAAATTCTGAAGAAATTCGACTGAAATTACCTCGGGGAGAGTTTCGATTAATTTGAATTATGGTCCAACCGCCTAAAGCCATCAATTATGAGATTACTTTGCAAGATATGACCTATGACTTGTTTTGGAAGTTTTAGCGAATTGTCTATAGAAATTTTACCGCAAAGCGATGTCTTCGTTGAAACTCATATTTAATAACGAGCGTCCGTTAGAAACTGGGATTGCCCTTGATGATTACATGAAAAATGAGATTAATCAATAAAAAGTAAGATAAAAGATAAATCAGCGTTTTTTGGCAATTATAAGTTTCAGCTGGAAAAATTAATTAAAACAATAATAAAACAATTAATAGTGCAAGTAATGCAAGTATAAGCCGTCTGAATACTTATACATATATATATATATA
Source organism: Prostheceraeus crozeri (assembly GCA_907163375.1). Lineage (NCBI taxonomy): Eukaryota > Metazoa > Platyhelminthes > Polycladida > Euryleptidae > Prostheceraeus > Prostheceraeus crozeri. The sequence goes on from CAJQUW010014984.1 coordinate 90,951, forward strand.
TATATATATATATACATATTTAAGAAAATAATTTTAGGTCAATAAAAAAATATTTGTTGATAGTAAACGAATCCCTATAACGGGATTTGCAAATCGATGTGGACACTATTTTGTCGGATTCTGTATACATAAACCATATTCCGGGTTTATCATTATGGAGCTTATCTTTAAATTCTATGAGGAAGAGCGAAGGCTCTATACAGGCAATGATTTTTGGTATGGTAAATAAAATTATAACCCGTCAGGTCAGACTTTTGGGCCACGGGTTTGGATATTCCTATAAACCCTGTGTGTCCGTACCCATCGCAAAAAAATCAGGGTCTTAAATTGTAAAAGGTCGCTTAGGACTGATTTTTAGTTGATATTTTGAGAACATGATAGTTAGTACCTTCAGACCAAGCTTTTAAGTTTTATAACTAAAGACACACCCGAATCTTATCACTTACCATTGAGGGGTTTCGCAGGATTTGGAAAGCTTCAATTTCTTCCACCACCGTGAGTCCCTGACCCACTGACGATCTGTCATCAAATATGTCAGAAAGAAACTGCTTCATTTTTATACATGAGGAAGTGTCCAAAGTCAATCCTTTCTGCTTCAGCTTCTCCAGTAAGTCACAATCCTGTAAAGTCGAATTTATGATTAGATTTCTGAAAATGACACCATGCACCGTGTCCAGAACATTTATCGGATGCCAGTGGGTTTCGCATTATGATTTTATGACTTTAGTGTGTTCATTGTAATGCAGCACTGTATGGTTAAACATGGTTCACTCAACTTTTTAAGTAGCCACTGCTTTGAATTGTCTTAAATTGAAAAACGTAATTTACTTAAATTACAGGTGCTCTATATACAAGGTTGCAAGAGGTATCCAAGGAGACATGATAAAAGCTAAGGGTTAATAGGTTAATTAATTTAATAGGTCTGATTTACTTCACACTTCAATTACCAATACGATTGTCATAAAACGAGGAAGTATACTTACCCGATCAGCATCACGGCTTATGGAATGATCTTTTAATCTGGGGCAATAACTGGTCGATAGACTTTCCACGTCGCTCTCTTTATCAGTGTCCGTTTCCATTGATTCAGTTTCAGGAAGATCTGTGGTTGATGACATGCTGGATAACAGAAATAGGACACCGTTTATCATTGTATACTGTAAACAATAGATAGGCGGCTTACCACTTATTAACGTTAACTTGCACTGCGTTATGGAACTCATGTATACTTGCTTTCCGTTTCCTTCTAAATTTTTGTCGCATAAATAACAATTTCTCATTTGGGGCCAAAGACGCCCTAAATTCTTTCAGGCGCCGTATGAGTCGGATTCTCCAAAACTTCTGTAATTCATAATTTGGATTCATGAGTGATGGATGCACGTATGAGAATTATCCATTTTTCCCAATGTGGGATCAGGACAATTTTTTAATTTTTCGTCAAGATAATCTAAGTTATGAATCCACCATACAAATTTAAGTCTGCAAGTATGACATAAGCACAGATTCATAATCCCCGTATTGACGCATCTAATTTTAGCATTGCACTTGAAACGTAGATCACTTGGTTATTAAAACTCAAAATGTAGGCGTGGACAGCAACTGATTGATCTGCATTTAGACATGAAGTCAGATATTTCTTTGTTTCAAGGGCCATTAATTCGAAAATTAAGTATACTTAAATGACTACGGATCAATCTTGTAAGCTTATTGTAATGCTTGTAAGCATTAGGCGGAAAATTCTCATAGATGAATGAAGAAAAATGAAGAGAAATGAAGCTTACCTTTGCATATTCATTATTATTGTCTGTTACGACGGGATGTTCATCAGAGATTGCTTCGCAAATGAAGGATAACTGCGTTGAATCCAAATACCTATCGGGAATAAAAAGAAAAATTCGTTTAATTATATGAACTTTATCTGAACCACTATCACAATTTAGCTCATCTTGAATATTCTGACTAAGCACAGCTTCCTTTTACGCAAATGCTGACAATTACTTTATTAACCTTATTCAAACGTTTTGCACATATGGCTTTTATCAAGTTAATTTCCAAAATACACAGTACACAGATTTTTTCCGATCGCGAGCTTTCGGCTAACAGCCTTGATCATATAGAATGAAAGCAATGAAAAACACACGGGTCTGACAGGAGTCGTAATTTCAACGCGAAATTAACTTACTTCTTTCTAATTACTTTATCATATAACCGGATATGAGGAGACCTGCTGTCCTTAAAATTTGCCTATTTATTATCATTATATACTCTTGACTGTCTAGTTAACCAGATTTAAATCCACAATAGTATTGATATGTTGTTAACCCATTAGAGCCGGTGCCTAGATATCTATGGAAATCTGAATTTTTTTCTTTAAAATTTTTATCAATGCTATCCACCTATCAAAAATACATATTCAATAATTCCGCAAAATCTTTACTTATCAAGATAACATTTTGTTGCGTATACGCAACGCTCGGCGCTTGGCCAGTCATTTGGTTCCTGTACACATATGAGCCGAGTGTTGCGTATACGCAACATTGATTTTGAGCAGCACATCATATTGAATAATTTGTATAATTATTCGACTATCTATAGGCATCCTTTAATAGTGAAAGCTACCAATGATAAAAAACTATTTTATTACTATATAAAAAAACGGAGCACATACTGTACATGTACAAAATGTACAGGTATTCTGATAGAACTGAAACTGTGATTATTTCGGAGAATTATTTCACAAAAAAGTATTCAAAAAAAGGATTATTTCACAAAGTCTTTCACTTGTGATAGTTAAAAAAACACTCTGGATGAAGTGTCGCTTCACAGGACGCGCAATAATATATAGTTTGAGAGGAGCACAACTTGCATCTCCTTCGTCTTTCTGGAGTATACCGCTTGATGACGTGCTTATCATCAAGCAGAGACTTTTGTGCAAAATGAGTCTGCACATTTTTTGAGAGAAGAGCCATTACCACGCTCCTTCGAAATTCTAAACAATTTACGTTTTTTCTTGATCGACATTGGAAATACGCATTAGTTTCAGGCGAGGTCCAACATCGTACCATTTTCGAACTCGAATTTTGACTCGATAGGCACAAATTGATTGATTCAATAGGTCGACGCCGCCCATACAGCGATTATACATCTTGATTAGATTTGGTCTTCTGATAGCCACGTTTTTCTTTTCCTTTTTTGAGAAACGTTTACATACTGATTCGGGATCTACCTGTAAGACTTTGGACGCAGCTGTTACAACACGATTGTCTAGCCACTGAACAACTGCAATACCATCTTCTGTTGATACACATTCTGAGTAACCTCTTTGATGTTTCTTGAAATCAGCTTCAGAAGAAAATTCATGTAGGGCACCTTTCAGTCGATTCTTTTGAATAGTTCCCGTCCCTCCAATTGCCAGTTCACTCAAATGCTTCAACAGAGGAATAGATGTAAAGTACTGATCCATGTAAATGTGACATCCCGGAGGCACTGACTCAGCAAACTGCATCACAACTCCTTCACCAAGTCCAAAACCTTCTGACTTATCTGATTTTCCGGTATAGAGATCAAAATGATGACGAACCACTGCTAGAAGAAAGCGTCCACACTTCAAATCCATATCGAATAGGTTTACCCTTTATGAATTGCTTCAGGGAGTGTGGGCCGAAGTACTCAATCATGCTTTCATCTACAGAAAGATTGTTATTCATTTGAGCATACTTCTTGAATGCACGATTGAAATGAGTGATTAGAGGACGTATTTTCCATCCTTTATCAGCGGGGTTCGGTATGTGGCAAAAATGCAAATGTCTTATTATAAACAGAAATCGATCACGAGTTATAGAAGATGCAACCAGATTATTTCGAACGTCATTTTATGAAGCCCAATACATTCGAACGGCTGGGAGTTGATTATACCCACTGAGGAGAAGAACACCCAAAACGCGTTCCAATTCGCATTTATCCAGATTTAGAATGACACCTTTCGCTTGAGCATAATGGTTGCTTTCTGATACAATAGTTTCAAGAATTTCACCATCAAAAACAATTTAAAAAAATCTACTGGCTCATCAGTATTTGCTAATTCAGCTTCAGCGTCATCTTTCAAGCTCGTACACGGTTCAGGTAGAATAAAAGATGGCACCGTTGGGCCTTTTACCCATTCCATTTGTTCTTTTCCTGATAACTTTCTCTTCTTGTTAGGAGGCACAGATTGATTACGATCAGGAGTTGAGGCACCAGAGTCGATTTCTCTTAGTCCGTCCACTAAACACATACTTTGAAGAAGTCCTCTACCAAAGTGGTTTGCAAGTCCTTGCGGTTTTTCTTCGTCGTCGCTATCCTCATCTGTATTTTCTCCTTCGTCAGGAACTCCAAAGGCAACATCAATTGTTTGTGTATTTTCATCTGGCAAGACATGTGATTCGTCGTCATCTAATGCAGAAATGACATCCAAAGCCTGTTGTACAGTGTATCGCAGTTGTCTCCTGAAAAAGGAAAACTTTTTTTGAACATAGCATATGCATGCATCTGTGATGGCTATAAACTCATTCATCAATATTTATCACTCAGTTTCAATCAAACAGAAGACTTTCAACCCGCAGAGAAATTATCCTTTATATCACATTCTATTAGCTGAAAAGTATGCACAAATTAGATGACATTGAAACTTAAAGCTACGAATACCTGAAGAATCAATAGTACAGTGGCGTGAGAGTTGGACTAACATTGACTATTTGAGGGTTCGAATCCTCACATAGAGGGTTTATTTTTTTCTGTTTTATTTCATTGTAGAAGACAAACTGCTTACTGTACTTATTCTTTATACTAACCGTCCACTAATTTGACTCAAAAACAAGATTTGTTCATGTTAACCTTGGGGAAGATTTTTGACCCCAGTACCCCATTAGAGCCTAGCGTTGCGTATACGCAACGAGACTTTTTATGATGTTTCCACGAACCATGTTGAGAATTTTTTCGAATTAGATATGTAGTAATAAACTATTGATTATTATAAAGAAGAACCACTATAGCATAATTCAGAATCCGTATTTTAATTCAACAAAGAAATCGATTCAAACTTACTTCATCGGTCGAAGTTGAATTTGCTTGAAAACTAAAATGTAAACGTGAAATGCGAAATATTCAAAATGTAATGCGACTTAAACAAATTGCTGAAAATTATCGGAATATGTTAAATTTAATATCTTGATACCGTTTTAGTATTTATATAATAAATTTTGTGTCACAGATATCTTTTTTGACAGTGTTGCGTATACGCAACGCTAGGCGCTAATGGGTTAAATTAGTGACCATAATGTGAGCAATGATAAGCAATTTTACTACATACCGAAAACAATTACCATTCCAACTCGTACTACTGGTATGAACTTTATATTAAAAACTAAATCTTCAACATAAAAAATTAGAAATAAAATGAAATTGGATTGCTTGTCCTTGTAAATATTGTAGTAACTAATACCTACTACGTAAATATGGATATGGCAATTCACTTAAATCCTCAATTCACTTAATGTCCTATAAATGTAAGTTAGCTCATTACGTGAGATAAATCACTATCAGAATTAGTTGGATTTAGGTAAGTTGAAAAGATAGATAGGAACTCACGGCTGTTCAGGTTCCAAATATTGAACTATATCTTTGAAAATGACTTTCAAAATTTCATTCACGAAGTGAGAGTTCAACCGCAATTCTTTTCCATTTTCTGCGTTTGAGATCATTTCTATCACTTTTTGTGGAAGTTGTGGCAACTTATATGAAACATCTATCCTACAACAAAAAGGAAGTTATAGTTCGTCAGTCGCCGGAAAATCACTCATTGTACCAGAAAAGACTCAAATACGAAAAAATCGATGTAATATGATACATTAAAAACATGTTAGGGAACTGATATGATAAAAATATGTATACATATACGGGTTAAAATGTTAAAATGACAAAAATTGCAGGAAGAATCCTTATTGATTTTATTGCTAGTCTAATACAAAGGAAGACTAGAACACTACATTCACTTAACCTTTAAAAACAATAGAACTATGAGAGAAAGCTAATTTGATGCGGAACTGGAACCGGAACCACCGGAGCCACATGATTTCACACTCAAGCAATTTCTACGATTAAAATACTGCAGCTTCTGGCGTTTAAGAACTCGCGCACTAATACTAAGCTGAAGATATATGCATTGCAAAAAATAAAGCGAAAGTTGCTCGCCTACGTTCAATGAGGCCTTTTTACAAACTCATTTATGGATGAGTTCATTGATGAGCTCAATAGCATGAATAACATGAGCTCAACAGCACTTAACATCAGTTCTCACTATACAGGCCTAAATATTTTTTCACTACTGACATCAGTGTTGTGATCGATTTCAGAAGGCTCTTGATGCCAAGGTTGTACACATGAAAATATAAATGCCTACTACAACTACTGTATTCACTGTCATTATGGACTTACTTATTCACTGTTAAGGATGGTAGCGAGGGGAGCGTTATCGTCCTTTGATCAGTCATTTTTGCTCTTTTCTGATTCAGCTACATCTCCAGATACAAACAGTACCATCAGTTTCTCCTCCTTAGCGTACTGCACGCTTTCATCATCGTCAACCTCGAAGCAATCTTCAAGAATTAGTTTGACATTTCCGTGATCAATGCCCAACTTCGCACAGCCCTTGACAATCAATTCTGACAGCGATGAAGCTGATACTAGTTTCCTTTCTCCCTTTGACAATCCAATTCTAATCATTCCTCCGATAAGGTTAATGTTGAGAATATAGTTAAATATTGGGCCTCAACCTCAATAGAAAATTGGGAACAGACCAGAATAACTGCTCCTGGAAAGATACTTGTATATGAATAAAATATTTATTCACATGTCTCACAAATTCGGATATGTCATTGGAATCGTTATACATTGTACACCTCGTACTAGTCGGATTGGAACCGAAGGATATTCTATTGATTTCACGGGTATACATTTGTAATTAATTTCCTTCCCAGAGATGGAAAATGCATTGAAATGCGGATGAAAAACAACAACCAAATGTTTGCCCAGAACAAACCAATCGCCATGGATATTGACCAATTTTTCTATAAAGAAAAACAAAGGATCGGCATCCATATTACTGCGTAAGACGCAACAGCACGGCTTCCGACATGATAGTGTTATATTTTGAGAGGAAATAGTTATTTCCTGACAAGTGAAAATATTCTCATCAAATTCGAGGAAATCAGGCAAACTGGACTTGATATCTGCCGCTACTTCTGGATGAATTATTTCGGTTGCTTGATGTTCCATAAATCCGGAAGTGATAATATCATCATTGTTTATTGATTGAGTATAAGTAAGAACTGCCCGACTTTCTTGAAATCTCTTTGCGCAAGTGAACGCAACGTTCTTGTACTGCCTAGTGCTTCTTATTATTTCCTTGAACTGTCGATGCATACCTTCGAAACGCATATTCCAATAGAACTTAAGTGAACCGTAATATTTCAAAAGATAGGGATAATGAGACAGATAATGGAGTTTGCATTTAGCTTTTGGTTTATTACCTGGTGAAAAACGATAGATGTAACCATTATGTTCTCTGATTAAAGACTCCAAGTGATCTATCGACAATTCATAACCTGTCAAACAAAGTCTAATGATTTCACTATGTATTGTGACCATTCTCCACACTGGATCATCTTTATCAAACAAGTTACCAAAAAATAATGGAAAAGTCTCAAAAACTTTCAAAATGTCAGATGCCTTGATGGGAAATTTCATCTTATTGATATGATCGCGTTTAATGGAGGGAAATGAAAAATCAAACCCTGCATTCGTTAGGAGAGAGTTTAGTTGAACGATTGAACTATTTCTTTGAATTTTCTTTAGTACAGTAGCCATTACGACATGAGACACTCCCTCGCATAGGTCGTGCATTAGATCTGGTGGGAAAAAACAAGAGAAGTCAATATACGGAAGATTTCTGAATGGACACACACTAGACACACCTTCGTCTAAGCACTGAAAGCAGCGAATAAAGGAGGAGTGAGTCCGGAGTTCTTTGTCAGGAAAGCTTGTCATCGATAAATCTGAAAACTGAGCGATACAAAACCTACAGATGTAACCACTTGAGAAGTTCTTGCCAAATCCTAAGGCATGATGAATAGATAGATTATCACCACATATCGCTACTGCAATGACAGGTATACTTTTACCGGAAATATCAATTTCATGAAAAAATAAGTCATTCAATACACATATAAGTGGTGAAAAAAACGATGATCCGTTATCCTCGTACAATGACTTTTTCGCTAAACAAGCCAAATAATGATTCTTCAATTTTGACGCATCTATTTCTGATTGTCCCATGACAGAGAAGTAAACGGCAACCAATTCATGTTTTTTCCTACTGCACCCGATTGGGTTGCATACCTCAAACTCGTCGGTGTAGATCTTGATAAAAATGGCCTTTTCTGCAAAACACTTAAGATTCTGGTAATGTCCGGAGTTCTTAAAAGCTTTGTTTAGCAGAAGAACGTCTTTGGATAATGACTTAATCGTCTCTGAGATAGGCACATAATACAGCTTATCAGAGGTGTTCGGAAATGATATTTCTATTGGCGAAATGAGACCGTAGCTTCCATGAAGAACAGACAGAGCAGATGATTCATTTATACATCGATTACTAGTTATAAAAACATCCCGCAGATTAATTTCGCTTAATCTGTCAGAGTGATTTTCAGAAATTAAAATGTCTCTGAACAAATCGTGATACTTATTCATGGCGCTCTCTAATGATGCACAATGAAAATTCGAAATTGCACGAGCTATTGACTCCGGTAGGCAGTACATGTCTCTAGCAAGGAGATAGAAGGACATCGCAGACTTCTTGATGTCGCTAGTTATTTCCGATATATTGATTTTGCTATGCAAAAGTTCACAGGGTTCATCTAAACCTCCCGGTTCTGCCTCTGTAGTTTCTATAACCGATTCTGAAAGGTGTGACCATAATTCCGATGTTGCATCCTCCTGCGAAGTAGGAGGAGATACGCAATTGAGATGAGTCTGGTAATGAAATCGAAAACAGTGTCGACGCAAGGACTGAACGGATGAAGTATGAAATGGACAACTTTCATGGATGCATTGAAATCTGAAGAGAAAATACATAGGTAAATATAACCATATTTGCAGATAATCGTGTTATGTACACAGAAGACAAAATATTAAAATTCTTGATATAGCTAGGTCAATTTTTGGGGTACCCATACATTAATTAAAATAAGGAAAATGGTAAGATGTTGAACGTGAGCTATTTGACTCACTTTTTGTTGGATGGATGAAGTCCAAAATGATTAAATAAATTAGTTTCCTTTACGGTTCTATATCTGCAACCGTTTATGCCACATTCGAAGACCATTCAATTCTACAAATAAATTGGGAAATAATTTCAGGGAATTCAGGGGATTTCAGGGGGGATTGCACTTAAAATGTACTAATAAATAGTTTGATCATAACCATCATCGATTATCAAAAGAAATTCTGTGGATGACATTGATACTGTACTAACGGATAGCCTATCGTCCCGAGTGATCATTTTCTAGAGATTTTACGATTTTCTACTGCCTTTCAAAATCGCTACAGATATTTGATTTGGCAGTAAGCTTTCTATGGTTTTTAGAGACATTTGTATGAGCTAATAATGCCTACTGCAATTATAGATAATTCTTACTGGCATTCATGGCATCCATAGAATGTTTAGCAGGCAAATATATCTGTAAATGTTTGCTGGAGACACGTGTCTCTAAACATTTATCGACGACAGACATAACCTCTGCAAAAACGTTGAACTCAAACATTTTTGTATAATACAGCAATTCTTTTGCTGTAATATGCAAAAGAAAGATATTTGTACATAAATCTCGTATTATTACCATCTAATGTATTCATAGGAATATATACATGTAATACAATTTTATACGCAATTACAAAATTCTATCTTATCAAATATATTGTTATGTTTATATATTTGATATATTGATATTATGTCTACATCACATTTAGTACTTATTATATTAAATATCACATGAATAAATGAATGTGATATATAAATGTACATGTATTATATTCATTTATTACTTGCTTTACACCTGTAAAAAGAACATTTCGTTTTACACATGCGTCCCTTCTCTTTCTACTTTGTCTCCTCTAAATGAATCGCTTTTGATGGAGTGTCACAATGCACGAGGCACAGAACTAAGTCCTTCTAGTCTCTTCTTATCTCTCTTTCTCTCTCCGGAAACTCCGGAGTCTCCTCGAACTGTTTGTTTTTGATCGGGGCCATAGTGCGCGAAGCACAGGGGAACAAGCTTCCTCTTTTTTTTCTCTCTCTCTCTCTCACACACACACACACACTCTCTCCTTATCTCTATCTCTCCATTCAACTTCTTTTATTTTCTTTTCTCCATTTGAAAGCTGATTTTCTGATTTTGAATGTATCTTAGATGGAATATTCAAGGTCACAATATGCGGATCAGTTGTTCCCCTATTTGCAAGACTATGATGACTAAAGGACGTAATGTACATGTATATACCGGTATCCGTCACAATTTTCCTCCGCACACATCTCTCTCCCTACTGTGGAATAAACAACTCGTCGATCGCCTGCCTGTTAATGACTAATGAATGCCCTCATAACGACCTTCGGTCCATGAGTCACATGACAAAGACGATGCGAGCGGACAGACTGTGTATGCTATATCAACCAGACGTCATCAATTGCACAGTCATTCCTCTCAGTGCATCGTGCGTGTTTCAGTCATCCCAGCAGCGTCAATGCATGTCGTTCTACTGTCTTATACTTGTGGATTTACAAAACTTTTAACTACGCCTCAAGTCAGTCATTTGTGCTTTGGACATTCAGAGGATTCTGTCGTAATTCGACTTTCACAACCATTTTCAGGATTACGCCGACGCATCTTTTCATTCTGGAAATAATTCCCGATCTTCTCTTTTCCTGACATTGTACTAAAACCAAGCGGGTCACTCCTTTTTATTTGGCTTTGAGGTTATGCACAAGATAGAAAATCAATAAGGTAAAACCACAGCGCTTCGTGTCACAGACACATCAAGGGGTGGAACCTTGCACTGCGAATGTTTACTGCACGGTCCCACCTGACACGAAGCGCTGTGGTTTTACCTTGTTGGATTTCTATCTTGCACATAACCTCAAATAAAAGGCAAATACAAACGAGAGACCAGCTTGTTTTTAGCACAAAATTGAACTACCTCCTGTTCCTAACCTTCAACATCATCTTCATCTACACGTTTTGATTCGCATCATTCTGACTCAACTACCTAATATCTTTTCACTTTCGCTGAAAACCATTAAAAAAGTGATTGATTATATTGCTGAAAAGTCATTTGAAGTGAAATTATATTGTAATCAAATATTCGATCCACACACCGCTACAGTCGAAAAAATAATCGAATAATACAAGTTGAATCTCTGAAGGAGGATTGGAGAAAATGGAAAATATAATGTGAGTTTTATTACTATTTTTAGGTACTGTTCAATACCTCAAATTCGGTAGTTTTGAATCCTGGTGGATGATTTAATGTATCCACAGGACTTAAAATTACGCTTGCTTGAGGTTCGATCGGCATTTATACTATTCCTAATTAATCGCAAAATATCGTGAAAATTGTTGCTTGTCTGAATGCGTTTATAAATTGATGTCTGTAGGCCTTTTTGGCAGTAGACGATTGATGTCTGTAGGTCTTTTTGGCAGTAGAAAATTAATGCTTTTTGCAGTAGACAATGCGCGATAATTCTACTGCGAAATTTTATGGGATTTCCATAGAAAATGATCACTAGGGGTAAATTTCAAAATTTTCATATATTATGCCTACTGCACACGCACACACTTTCTCTCATTTATTCTTCTTTGTCTACAGCAGGAGCGATAATTTTCAATGTTACTGACATCGTATTTACTCAATTATAACGTCAACAGGCTCTCGTCTAAGCATTTGCAAGCATATTTGCGTCATGCATTCAATGTCTGTAAAGTCTGGACATCTCATCACGTCTTTTACCGATTTACAAAGATGTGTTAGCATATAATTATTGGTCAACATGACACATTCCTACGATAATCTGGTCTTCGACATCGTGAACAACGTGCAGAGTAACTCATTTGACATCCGAATCATGTTAAGCAAGTCTGGGGAGATCCTCCAAGAAAGTGCTTTTGCTTGAATTAGTGACCGGAACGGAATTTGCCATAAAAACGTGTCTCTTTCACTTAGCAAAATTGTGAAATGATAGAAATAGTGCACAATTCTTGCGATAATCTGGTCTTCGACATCGTGGACAACGTGCAGAGTAACTCATTTGTATCCTCCTATTTTTGTATCATGTCATTTAAGTTCTTACTCTTATTTCATAATACCGGATAGCCCTACTAGCTACAGGGATGGATTTGTAAGCCTAATAGCCCTACTATAAGCACAGTAAAAACAATGTGTGGGAGACACGATAATTGCGAATGGTTTAGGGTTATTTGGGTAGTTTACATAATTCAAGTTAACCTGTATGCGGGATGTAATGGACTAAACTGGAAGTCTTAGGTATCTTATAATTTTTTCCTCTTGTCGTAGGCTTTTACATGTGATAGGCACACATTCAGCATTTCAGTAGGCCAACATATTCAAAGTACGTTTAATAACCTAAACAAGCTAGTAAATAATTTCTGTATAAATAGTAGCTCCAAGAACAAACCCGCTTTTTTAAGAATCATCTAGGTCTATATGTAGAGCGTATTCAGTTAGGTATACCTTCTAGAGAAAATACAGGTACCTAACTTCTCGTAGACTCGTTTACTGATTCGTCTAACTGATGTTGAGTGCGACATAAAGGTAGACATAATTACATATGTGATAGGCCCTGGGAAAGTTACATCCCTCGAGCATGGGTGGGACGCCGGTACGTAGTTGATTCTATGAGATTGCCTATTCTTCCCTATGTGTAATAGGAAATGAATGCTAAGGAATAGTTTTTAACTTCTTTTCGCCGTGCGTGAGTCGAATAAACCTTCAAGATAACTTTCTAATAACTCTCGTCTACCGAACTCGAGTTTTGATTTTGATAGACATGGCGAGCGACATGTCGAGGCCACCAGGTCTTCACTTTTCTCCTCCCTAAACATATTCTTACCTATCCAATGCAATTTATAATATGAATAATACAGGTTATTAAAATGCGACTCTTACTGTTTCGAGTCTCAATTCAAATAATTATTAACCATAATTCTACATTCTAAAGGTACATAACATTCTAATACATAATTCAAGGGTCTTCCGGGGTATTCAAAGAAATATGTTACATAAATAATTATCAATGGTTGAAATTTATGCGAACGTTGAATATTATTTATGTCTTATTCACAGACTATTTCGTTCAATGGCTAATCACATAAAAAACGATGCGACAGACGTGTAGTTAATTTGAAAGAACAGGAGCGCAAGTTTTACAGTTCTCACTCGTCGAAGACAGCAAATTCTAATTTCATTATCCATTGAAAACAGTCGGCGTATTTTCATTGGTCTATCATCAAATTTAAGCCAATTAAAAAGCAGCGCTGACTCTTTCGTATGATTAAGTTTGTCACTTGTGTTGAATGTTTCATTCCATTTCTGATCTGAAGATCATTTCAAATGTCCCTTAATTCACAAATGATATCTAGATCCTTGATTTACGCTTCAAGGATAACTTTTCATTGTTCTAGAACTCAAAACCAAATATATATATATTAATTTTCTGCTCAGTGAAATCAATCACATTTACAGAAATGTTAAAGTTTCACAAGTTAAAATCAACGAATGATGATTAAGATGGAGCACGTGATTCTCAAATCAACGCTCTGCTAGTTTCCCATATGCTAATGTTAATGAATGTGAATGAGAAATGAAGAATTTAATGGGGTGGGTGATAGGAGAATAATTGATGAATCTTAATTGCTGAAGAAGTGGATGGATGGAGCACCCGCTGAATGTCATTCATTGTTAACTTGCTTACGTCATTAAGCTGACATTGAGGTGTTACAACTGCATTGCAATGAATTCCAAAAGACGTTGAGTGATACAGTCTTTTTAAGTCAGTAAGAGCCTCTCGAAATGTTATGCGTCTTATAATACGGGCGTAAAATAATATAAGTCACCCCACCTACAGACAATCTGATTCATACATTCTAACCATATTCTAAGTCATTGATCTCTTTGAGCACCATCTACAATACTTTTCATAATTTGCATTTCATATGATTTTATTGCATAACTTTCGCATAACTTATTGCATAACTTTCAGAAACTGCAATTTTTCAGTTTATATATAAATTGTAATAGCTTTATATCATCAAATTATAAATTGCACTATTTCTGTTTTATCACATATATATTGCAATTTTTCCGAATTTTGTCAACCGGTGTAGCCTACGGACCCTATGAAATATTGCAGACCATATTTCGGACCTTCACATATATTGTGAATATGGACCCTCTAAAGATTTCATGCAATATAGGATAAAATCAACTTTGCTTTTTGCTTTAAACTTTATTGTTAGCAATTTTTCAGGTATGCAAGCATTAATCAGTAATAAATAACACACGTGACAGAATTTTTCTCAAAATAATTTCGGACCATCGTAATACGGACCCTTTCCTACCTTTAATACGGACCAATTTGCCTAACAGTGTAGTTCGCCGACATTGCTCCCCACACCATGACGCTTCCTCGCCCAAAGTGTGCGGCTTCTTGAATGCAGCAGGCCTGGAATCGTTCTCCTCTTCGTTGGTAAACACGCACCCTTCCATCATGCCGCTCCAAAAGGAATCTTGACTCATCAGAAAAGACAACTGATTGCCACTGAATGAAATTCCAACGAAAGTGTGCTCGAGCCCATCTCAGCCGCTCCCGGATATGATGGGAAGGATGATAAACGCCATTGTTGGGAAGGTCGGTAGACATCCCTTAGACTACTTCCCGTAGACGTCTCAAAACGGTCATGTTACTGATTCGTCTTCCATCACGATTGTGCTGTTCTGAAGCGATCACGTAGATGTGCTAGCCGAATGTACCGATCTTCCCTGTGGGACGTCACACGCGGTCTCCCAGTCCGTGGTCGGTCATTCGTGCTCCCTCTAGTCCTCCATCTATGCTGCAGATCTCTTATTGTTGCCCTACACACGTCAAAGTGGCGTGCAACTTCAGAGATAGGCCAGCCAGCAGTCAAAAGGCCAATCGCTTGGTTTCGTGCGTCTTCTTTCAGTCGTGGCATCTTTCCAATCGATGCAATAACCTGTTTTTTAAATACCTGCTGACCGACAGAACTCGATTATCACAGTTCAATTCATTTCGTCAAAATGCAGACCGTGAAATCATGAAATCGTCATTTAACAAAAGGCTATTGTTACGAGGCAGGCGTCTTGTGAGTTGTATTCACCACGACCTACCTCACAATGCTTGTTAAGACTGCATGAATGCAGACATGTGCCTTTACGTCAAATTGAACGCTTTCAACATTGTAAAAATTTCGAAAATCTACCTGGTAGGTTTCTTTTGTTAGAGTATACCAATAAAGTAAACCAATAGGTCAATGAGAAATCAATTTAAATAATTTATTGGCTAGCGCTTTCGATGGAGTACTTGTCCATCTCATTAGACAAGGTATGGTATGCTACTAATTTTTTGAATATTTTATGTCACTTGGTTTATAAAGCACTTGAAGATTGAATACATGAAAGTGCTAGTGGTACACATTATACAAGTTTTTCAATATTTTCTATTGTTTGTTTTTGTTTTAATAACTTTTTATATATACTAGTATAGTAGAATAAATTATTATAATAAATAATATATGTTTATTATATATAATATGTTTACATATGTTTACATATATACACGCATTATATATAATTAATTATAATTATTAATAATTATATAAATACCGGGTGTCCGGGAAGTCGCGCACAACTTTAAGAGGCTGTCATTTCCTTCAACTTTATCATATAATCATGTGATTTGTTTTATTTTGAACCTCATGCTGGGGAATTTGATATGACTCATTTGCTTTCATTACATACTAAATCTAATTCTATATTTTTGCTTTGATTTGTCAACAACGTTTTTCACTAAGTAGACGTTATTAAAATAAGCAATAGTGTTTAAGATAACACTTTACTTGGTCAAAATAAGCAATAGTGTTTAAGATAACACTTTACTTGGTCAAAATACCACAGTATTGTGTAAACAAAGAACTTTGAAACAAATAAAGAATTTAATACAAATAATGTTCAATGGCGTCGCCTTGACACTCGATCACTGCTTCCAACCTGAACGGCAGATTCAGAATCGATCGCCTCAATTCATCGGAGTCGATGTTTTCAATTACCGTAATAATCTTTTCCCGCAACTCATTGATACTTGCTGGTTTGAAGCAATGGTACACTCGGTCCTTCACAACACCCCAGAAGTAATAATCTAGCGGTGTCAGATCCGGTGAATGCGCCGGCCAACGGTTTGGAAAACCTCTAGCGATAATCCTATCATTGGGGAAAACATTTGACAGGAATGATCGCGCAACTGTGGAAAAGTGTGGTGGTGCTCCATCTTGCTGGAAAACTGTTGAATCCATGCGATGATGTCTTCTGATCTGAGGGATAACATGGTCGCGAAGCATGTTGCGGTAATTTTCTCCAGTAACCGTACTCGGAAAGAAAAATGGAGTAAGACGGTACTGTGCGGAATACCCGAACCATACCCATACTTTTGGAGCATGGATGTCCGTTTCAATGACTTCGCGTGGTTTCTCCGATCCCCAAACAATAGAGTTGTGGCGATTCACATGCCCCGAAATTGAAAAGTACGACTCATCAGTCCACAGAATTGATTCCAGATCAACCACACCCGACAGCAGGAATCGTGCAAAAGAAACACGATTTTCTTTATCGTCTACAGTTAGTGTTTGGTTCGTCTGAAGTCTGTATGGGTAGAGGTGCAGTCTGTATCGTAGGATCTGTTGGACACTGGTTTTAGGGACACCTGTTCTGCGAGCAATCGAACGACAACTGGCAACTCCTAGCTCTGGATTCGACTGTTGAGCTTCAAGTTCACCTGCAACTGTCACTTTCCTTTCTTCTTCGAGATTGGGCCTTCCGGATCGTGGCTTGTCTTTAACTGATCCAGTCTCTCTGAACCGCTGAATCAGGTGTGAGATGGTGGAAGCACTGAAAGGGTCCCTATGATATCCATGAGAAACCTTGTATGCCCGCAGTGCTGCAGAAGCAGAGTTGCCATTTGCAAAGTATGTACAGTTCAACCAGTTGAATGCGTGTTTCAAGATCCATGACTGCTAGAAGACTGACTTCAGCACAGGAATTGCGGACACAATTCTTCATGTGATAAGAATTCATACCCAGACCATAGCATATCAACATAACAATGACTGATAAGTGAAATTCGATAATTTAACAAATGCAACATGCAGCTTGAGGTCTGATTTGTTGTTTGTACTCAAAGAGAAATACAGATTTGGTGTTAATTATGCTAGATAGTAGATAACATATAATGAAAAACGTTGTTGACAAATCAAAGCAAAAATATAGAATTAGATTTAGTATGTAATGAAAGCAAATGGGTCATATCAAATTCCCCAGCATGAGGTTCAAAATAAAACAAATCACATGATTATATGATAAAGTTGAAGGAAATGACAGCCTCTTAAAGTTGTGCGCGACTTCCCGGACACCCGGTATATTATGAATACATATAATATAATTCACAGGGCTGTATATATGGAGGGAGATCCAAGAGCAGACGTGGACCGTTTCTACTTGCCGCGGGATTGGGCAGGAAGAGGACTGAAAAACCTGGTCGAAGTCATAGAACAAGAGAACCGAGGACTTTCAGAGCACATACATGGCAACGACCCACTGCTGGCGGTGACACGAGCTAGTGACTTGTATAGGCAACGGCAAGAGACCTCAAAGACTAGAAGAAGAAGACAGTAGAAGATCAATATGAAGGTTGGAAAAACAAAGCACTACATGGGCAATATACGAGACAGATGGAAGAAATTGCATCAAAGAAGGTATGCTACGGCTGGCTAAGAGCGATTAACCTCAAGATTGAAACAGAAACGTTACTCACTGCTGCTCAAGATCAGGCACAGAGCACCAAAGCCCACGCAGCATATATCCTGAAAACAAGCGCAGATGCAAAGTGCAGAGTTAGCAGGGAGTGAAGTGGCAAGAATCATTCACAGAGACATCAGCATGTGCTATGACCTCAACGTACCACGTGAACCATGGCAGCATACTCCCGTACCTGTGGTTGAAAATAATCTGGTGAAGATCTTGTGGGACTTTGAAATCTGCACGGACAGGAAAATCACAGCGAGAAGACCTGATATCGTGATAGTGGACAAGGAGAAAAAGAGGGGATACATCATTGACATTTCGGCACCAGAAGACAGAAATATACGCGTTTCGGAGCCTGCGACATTTGATGACTTAATTCATGGTGACATGAACTGCTGTACACACACTCAAACAAGATAGCCGCTTTACAGAGCAAAATATTCCTACTGAAGAGATAATTGCTGATAGACGTGCATGCATGTAGCGCTTGTGTATTGACATGAGCGTTTCAGGAATTGTTAAACACTGCCATCAGACCTGCTTTTATACCATGTAAAATAACACAAACTATTTTTTGAATAAAATTACAAGTCAAAATTAGATATTTCAATGTTTCTTATTTGATTTTGATTCACATCTAGCCTACATGCAACTGAATAATCCATCACAGCAGCTGATGTGGATATGAATAATGTACATGCAAAATCAATGTACAAGCGAGATTCATGTACTAGACAAATGGTTCTCATTGCAGTTTTATAAAGCTCTGAACTTCAATTTATCCTTCTATTAACACAACCTAAAAAAAGCCAGCGATAATTTATTCAAGGCTAGATTCCGTTTTTCTCACGTATCATGCGGCATAGAACACCAGACATAATAAATGCATCTTTAATTCATCATCTTTGGCCATGTAGGCTGATACTTTGATAGACTTCTTATTGTCCAAAAATGATGATCCGTCGGAACATGCATCCATCATGTGCATAATTGCAGTACAGTCACAGGGATGGATTCGTCTTTCGGTGGTACTCCAGGAGTGACGTGATTCTTTCCCTGCCATTGTGTGCGATGTGGAGAGATTTGTCTCCCATTGGCCTCCGTGATTGGCCAAGCGCGCGCAATGCATAAAGAAAGTTGTATTAGGTGACACATGAGCTACCGTTGTCACATTGAAGACTGAACATCTGCCAAGTGAGCAGTACTGGTCTTTGACTCAATGTTTCCCCTTAAAAAGTTCAACAAATGGAATCATTATTTATACCGTTTTACTCCTCACGATCTAAATTTACTGACTGCGTACGTTGAACGCGGTGTCAATGCTTTAATTCGTCAGAATCTAGAGATGAATTTTTATTACGTTCAATGGAAAATTGATTTTCTTGCCCCTCGAGACTAGTTCAGGTCGTGATCATCATTATTAAAAATCTCATCTCGAGACCCAAACACGCATACGGGGCAATTTATCTCTTTGAGCACAGCATAGAAGCTCATTATGACTACATATTGTAAATGCTGCGAACTTTCATTTTTCTTTATAGTTCTGATATTTGATATTATGTTTTGTATCTTTCAATATTGAATCATTCTTACTTAGTTAACATGATAGTTACGTGGGAATATCAATTTGCTTTTTCTCTCCTATTGCAGAGGACTTAAATGAACTGCTGACAAAAATGGACAGTATGTGCGAAGAAGAGACATTGGACAGTTGCAAGTTGATGGAAGCAGTGACGAAATTAAATTCCTCTATGGTCTCGATGTGTGAAAGAACTACAGATATTGAAAATCATATGAAGGAATTGGAGCAGAAAAGCACTGATTTTATAAATGAACAGAAATCCTTGCCTGAAATCATTTGTTGCCTTCAGGAAGCTGTGCATGATCAAAGCGTGAGCTTCAAAGAATTGTATAATAAGGAGCAGACTTTGGAGGCATCGATTCAGACGGAGAAACAGTCGATGGAGGCATCCCTTCGTCAACAGCAGCAGAGATTCGACGAGAAGCTTCAGACGGAGAAGGAATCGTTCCAAGTATCTCTTCGTCAACATAGCAATAGTTTAGCGATGGTAAGATATTTGAAAACACCATGTTTGTTCGCTATTCCTCATACTGTACTAGATTCGAAACACGAAAGTTCATAAAGATGTTTATTGCCCTGATATCACGCTGCATCTTTAATAGTTGACGGCGGAAAAGACAGTGAAATGCCAAATCCAGCAAAGAGCATCACGGACACGAATACAACTCAGTGACCAAGACATCAGATTCCACGCTACGTAAGATACTGCATATAAAAATGCTGATAAAAATTGTGATGTGTTACTAACAAAATCTATAAGTAAAGTGAAGCAGTTACAAAATAAGTTAGAGAGGAAAAATCAAAGAATCAAAGCACAAATATGTCAACTGTTTGTGTCTACAAAGCGGTGGTTTGGAGAATCGTGTGAGTACCGGCTCACTGATGTTGTTCTCACACCATCTTGGTGTATGCTCGGCCTTACTCCTGTAAAGAGTCAGTTTAGTCTTGCTCCGTAGCTTGCCCACATAGACTTGACCATTTGGGGTCTTTAAGCTGACGGATAGAATCCCTAGGAGCGTTGGTTGAGATTCACCTTGTGCGATACCACGACACCGCGTTGAGATGAGGATAGGCTCGCTCAATTGTCTTCTTGATGTGACTCATTTCTCGGGTAGATGCTTCTCCGATGTACTGAATACGTAATAGGATATTCTTCTTTGCCGCTGATGCAACTTCCTGTCTGATGATGGACTGCTTGTACTCATCGATGAACAAGGAAGGGTACCCATTTCTGCTCAGAACAACTCGCACGAGAACAAACTCTTCAGCGAGAAACTAAGCACAACAAGGCTCTCTTCCTCGGTCGTACAGGCTTCTTACCACATTGATCTAATATCGTTTGGAGGAGAAGGCTAATTGATGTAAAGACCAGTGGAAGAAGGTTTCCGATTAACCGAAATTTTGATCTCCAGATCATCTCGGTGCAGATTGACATCGAAGAAATGAGTCAAAGTCAAACTGCAGGAAAGAATGCAAGCTGGCTGGGTCGTTCATATCGTAAACTCGTTCAACCGATGCCGGTCAATGACCACATGGATTTCATCGACGCATCGAACATGCGAGCGAAGGCGGCACTTGGTGGTTCTTGAGCCAAGATGACGTTCAAAATATCCAACAAACACGTCCGCTAACGAACCACTGAGCGGACTCGAAAGCCATCGCCTTGCCGGTGCAAACTATTGTTGAACAAGAACTGTGCATCTTTCGTTACTGATTGAAGGAGTGATCGAAGATTGTCAGAATTGGAATATCTCCCAACCTTCGGAGATAATCTTTGCTGGAATTCTTTTTCTAAGATTTCTATATTCGTAATATTCCTTCCTGGATTTGTTAGCTCTCTCTCGATTCTGCAAAAGAATCAGGGCAATAATCTCTATATGAACATCTTTGTGAACTTCCCAATTTTGAATCTACAAGGCAAGCCCAGCAAGAGCTGAACATTTCTAACAGGAAATTTTCATCTTTTGTAGGAAATATAGCTTGCCATATTTACAGAATTTGCAGATCATAGAAATTAATAGATGTCCTTCCACCATAGAATTTAATAAAGCATCATCATGGATTGGTCTGATTATCATCAGAGCATTCATGATACAGTGACTAAAATGTGACAAATAATTCAAGTTATACATGAGCTGAGCGTGAGAATGCGTTGTTAACATGGTGTATGATGCGTGTTGATCACCAGAGCACGCTGACGATGCAAAAGGAATGCAAGTGAGTGCTGCAGTCATCTCCGGCACACGCTCTAGCTATCATTTGGGACTGTATGAATAACAGTGTAGTCATGCTAGCTACATGTATATCATATAGAAAGTTTTATTAATTTCACTGAAAATATCTGAACATTTCTCATTTTTTGCGGGTTTGCCATCATTTCTAGTCCATCGATTTAGCTGGCTCAGCGGTTATCCCTTGACGAGAATGCAATTAAATCTGGGTGATGGCCCATCCCGAACACTATGATATAGAACACATATAGAACTTGGTTTAAAGCTTCTAAACATTTTGTAAATTACCCGAAAAGTTCTTGTAATGAACTAACTTTCAAGTCGTACCAGTATTAACATAGCATTATAAATGGTTTCTGTATCGTGTCTGGTCAGGTTGGGTTGAGTTCTGGTATCTTCTTATCAGGTTCTGATAACATTTCTGGACCCAACCCAATCTCGGGTTCGGGAAGGCTTTTAGTGGGAGTCCTGCAGTCAGCTCGGAGATCACAGGAGACAGTATCAATCGGAGATGACTACCTTCACTGGCATCCCGTTTCCACAGTTAACGTGGAGAAAGTCAGCGTGAACAAGGTGTGATCTCGTCTACACCGCGGACTTTGGTTCTATTCTTCAAGTGCGGTAGATCAGCCAAAGATGTTGGTGTGTTTTATTGATTTGATAGTCGCCATTCTATTTCATTTATTGTCTTCATTATTGCAATTTCATGTTGTAGGCAAGAAAGAGTTCTACACAAGTCATGAAAATTCAAGCAGCAATCGCCGTAGTTATCGTTGGAATTCTGGCTTACCTCCTGCTTCACACGTGGTCTCTCCACTCCCTCTTGAATAACACAATAAATGACACCGTGAGCAACATCGAAAGATTGGACATGGATTTCGAAAACATGAAAAAGAAATCTGAAGCGTTGGGTAAGCAGCATCGATTGTTGATTCAGTCATGTTTTGATGATTTCCAATCATAGCGCTTAGGGTCTGAAATAAAGATGAGCGTCAGGTCGGATTTCATTAATTATGAAACCTCACTCCCACTAAAAACCTTCCCGAACCCGAGATTGGGTTGGGTCCAGAAATGTTATCAAATCCCGATAAGAGGATACCAGAACTCAACCCAACCTGACCAGACAAGATCCAGAAACCATTTATAATGCTATGTTAATACTCGTACGACTTGAAAGTTGGTGCATTACAGGAACTTTTCGGGTAATTTTAAAAATGTTTAGGAGCTTTAAACCAAGTTCTATATGTGTTCTATATTATAGTGTTCAGGATGGGCCATCACCCACATTTAATTGCATTCTCCTCAAGGGATAACCGCTGAGCCAGCTAAATCGATGGACTAGAAATGATGGCAAACCCGCAAAAAATGAGAAATGTTCAGATATTTTCAATGAAATTGATAAAACTTTTCATATGATATACATGTAGCTAGCATGACTACACTGTTATTCATACAGTCCCAAATGATAGCTAGAGCGTGTGCCGAACCTGAGTACTAAATACGACTGAGAAATGAGTGCCCGAGGTTAGCACTCTTTGAGTTCAAACATTTTATTTACATGTATTCATTTAATCAACGTGCAATTTTTAAGTGGCGTTATGTCAGTGGTAACGTCAAGGCCACCCAACAAAAATATGTGCGAGAAGACAAAAGCAATTGGTGACGGAAAGAACGATAGAAAAGAAACGTTTTCAAAGTTCGTTTGAAGGAGATGAGAGAAGACTCGCAGGTTACATAAGTCGGTAGTGAGTTCCACGACGTACGTGCTGCTACAGATGGGAAAGAACGATTTCCGATGGATCGGATGAAGAATGGAACATGCAGATCAGAATGAGCTGCGAAGCCGAAGGGCTTGAGAGAAGCAGTCTCTAATACACCGAGAAGTGACTCGGCGAGATGGAAAGGAGCGGAATCAATGAGACATCGAAAGCTGAGCACTGCAAGCGAAAGTGAATCCTCTCTTAAATGCGTAGCCAGTGGAGGTTCTTGGGGATTGGTATTCATGTGAGAGTGGCTGGAGGAGTTGACCGAGAAGTCTTGCGGCAGTATTAAAAATGGACTGATTGTGACGATGCTTGATGTTTGGGAGATCACCAAACACAGATGAAGAGTACACGACGAGCGATCGAAGGAAGGCATTGTAAATTATTAGCGAATGAACCGGATTTGCTAAGTGAGGCGAAGCAGCCTTACAGTGTACACGTTGCTTGATATGAACACTGCATAGACAAATGGGAGTCAAGATGCACTCCCGAAACACCGAAGGATTTAGGACACTGGGAGAATTGACAGTGATTGGGTTGAATGGAGCTTGCCTTTCTTGCGGTTTGAAGAGCACCACAGAACTTCAAGCTTGGCGGCGTTGAGTCTACGTTTGTTTGATCTCAACAACTGCTGGATCTCTTGAAGATAAAGCTTCATCCGCCGCGAGAGCTGGGAAGTGGCAAAGGGAGAACAGAAGCCGTAGATGCTGCAGTCGCTTGCATAGACGTGATTGTAACGAGTTATTGTAACGTACAACTCTTGACCGGGAGGACAGGAACGAGTCACACCATTGCAAGACATGACCAGAGATACCAAAGGAAACGTGCAAGAGACTGGAGTGGTCAACAGAGTCGAAGGCAGACGGCAGATCAAGTTTTGCGAGGATGCAGAGATTCCCGTCATGAATAGCAGTTAAGTGGTCCAAGAAGTAATAAGCTTATACGCTGACAATGACTAACAACGATTCAAGGAAGACTACAACAATTATCAAAAACAATTATTCGAATACTTTTAAGAAAAGAGATTTACCATTAAGACCTAGGGTCTGATTTAATTTTGGAGTTTTATCCTTTACTATACGCTTCAAATCCTTACTATACGAGTTTCAAATTCACTACGTCCTGTGTATTTGACAGAAAAACAATTATTAATGTCATTCCTACAGTTTGGACATGTGGTCAGATGGCTACTTTCGGCTGAGCTACCTCTTATATGCTCTTTTATTCTTTGATGTAATCTGCGTTTCGCTTGTCCCAAGTATTGGGTATCAGGATCAACCCGTCATTCAAAATTATACACAACGCATGATCGCATCAGCTTATTTGTTTTATCTTTCAGACTAAAATACTGTCCTGTTTTACAAGTATTGAATATTTTTTAACATCATGGTTCAATTTCCTAAATACTTTAACTAGTTTCCGTCGGAGTTTTATGGATGTTTTACCTACAAACGGAAGTATCATAAACTTGGTATCCTCCCATTAATCTTTCTGCGTTACTTTGTTATCCGCATTATATCTTATTTCCAGGAACTGCTTTATTAACGAGTTGATGAAGTCAATGGGATATGAGTTGCTTAATAGAATTTTTGTGATATTTTTAATCTCTATGTCAAAAAGTTTCCAGATTGAGCATACATTATACGCTCTATACAATATTCCTATCACAAGTGTACGTTTCCATTGGATAGGGCAGGTAGCATTATAATTCATTAAAAGACCTGTATATGTACTTTTCCTAAAAATTGACGTGGATAAAGAAGAATAAAAGAACATATAAGAGGTAACTCAGCCGTAAGTAGCCATCTGACTACATGTCCGAACTGTAGTAATGACATCAATAATTGTTTTTCTGTTAAATACACAGGACGTAGTGAATTTGAAACTCGTACAGTAGAAGCGTATAGTAAATGATAAAACTCCAAAATTAAATCAGACCCTAGGTCTTAATGGTAAATCTTTTTACTTGAAAGTATTCGAATAATTGTTTTTGATAATTGTTATGGTTTTCCCTGAATCGTTGTTTGTCATTGTCAGCGTATGAGCTTATTATGTTTATTCATTGGTTGCAGCTGCACAAAAGTAATTCGCATTCTAGGTCCAAGAAGACTTTAAGCGACGATGTCTCAGTGAAGTGATTAGCCCGATACGCTAATTTGGGACTTCGGGAGAAGGTTAAACTTGGAATGGTGAGAGCGAAGCTGCTGAGCAACAAGCCGCTCATGTAATTTTGAGAGGATGCGGATGTTGGCGATATGAGTCAACACTTGAAGGACAGCGAGCACCTTTCTTCAGAGTACACGCTGAGTCGGAACAACTTTTTTTGTGTAAGAAAATTGCCCAACTCCAATTCAACTTGGAAAAGCTACCCAAGCCTGCTCATAATTGATTCCAAAAAATTAGAAAATATTAGATCGACAGATTTCTGATACACTTCAAATTCAATTTTTTCGAACGAAAAAAAGTCAAATCTGAATTCGACTTCAGGAGGTTAAATGACATCAATTGTAGTTGATTAGAATGAATTTGATGAGATCGACAGCTTTTTGATGCAACTCAAATTAATCATTTTTTCAATTTTGAGAATATTTAAGAAGTACCCTATTAGTCCGGCAGCCAGAACGAGTTTCTGCAGGGAACGAGGCCGAAAGTGAGACTTTCACAGAATGATGTACACCCTATGCCTTATAATTTGCAACTTAACGTGTATTATCTACATATAGTTATTAAATTATTCAGAATCATGTACTTTGCATCCTGTCTGATTGGGGGAGCTTAAATATTATTACTAATTTCTTACAGTATATCTGTCACTTATACTTATTGCTTAATGATAATATTTACTTGCACCTGTACGTCTTAATGATCTGTCCTATGTTGCAGAAGTGGATAATTTCTATTTGAAAGAATCAGTGCAAAATCAGATGCAACCAAAGATCGACGGCCTTCAAGTAAAGTTTAACGAACAAGAAGATAAGTTTCAGAAGCATAAGGAGTCCTTGAATTCACGCATGGCATCAATCATAGAGCGCTTAGGTAAGTGATCAGATAGTCCTTCCAATTGAATATTGAACTCTTTATTTGTTTAAGAGAAAGTCGTTTCCACAAGTTTTTGAAATCCTAAACCAGTGAATTTTTCGAATGACGCTTAGTGATCATAATTATCATTCAAAAAGTAGACTGGTTTGAAAGCCAATTCCTTGATGCATGATCAGTTGGTCATTGAAAGGCATTCAGTGCTCTCAACCTAGTCATGAGCTTTCTGACGTTTTATCTCAAGTAGGCAAGCCTAAAGGAATCGTTTGTTGCAAGATGTAGTTGTAGACCACCTCATCGTTGGCTTATTGCAGCTTCAGCTTTCGTTGAATGTTGGAGTTGAGCGTCAGCAGGGAACACTACTTGCCGCTCCATGTTGGTCTTGTGGCTGCTGATTGCCACTGAATTCGTGGTCTTTGCTCTGGTGGTGAATTACTGATCTCGTCGACTTAGTTTCTCACCTATTGTCTGTTTCAGAACATCCACCATATTTATTTATTCAACCTACAATTTTTGAGTGGCGTTATGTCAGTGATGACTTCAGTGCCACTGAGCTAAGATATGTGCGAGAAGACAAAAGCAATTGGTGACGGAAAGAACGACTGAAACGGGACATTTTCAAAATCCGTTTGAAGGAGAGAAGAGATGACTCGTAGGTTACAGAAGTCGGTAGCGAGCTCCACGACGTACGTGCTGCTGCAGATAGGAAAGAACGATTTCCGATTCATCGGAGGAAGAATGGAACATGCAGATCAGAATGAGCTGCGGAGTGCAAGTGCTTGCGAGAAGCAGTCTCTAATACATCGAGAAGGGACTCGGCGAGATAGTAAGTAGCAGAATCACTTTGGAGGGAGCGATTGGGGTGGAGTCGACAGTAATTGCAATTGAAGGGAGCTTGTCTTTCCTGCGGTTTGAGGATCATTGCAGAGCTTCAGACTTGGCAACGTTGAGGCTGACTTTGTTTGCGCACAGCCAACGCTAGATGTCTTGAAGACAAACCTCCATCCGCCGCAAAAAATGGGAGGTGGCAGAGGGAGAGCAGAAGCTGTAGATGCTGTAGTCGTCTGCATGGGCGTGAGTGCGTTGGCCATGGCGATCAAATAGTTCGAAAAAGGTAGGCGGTGTAGAGGATGAAAAATAGTGGAACAAGCAGCTCAATGCATTTCCTTTCCGTCAAATTATAATGACCGATCTCAACAGTATTAGAGGCTTGTCATTCAAATAGCTGCTTTCGCTCTAACGTATGGTGAATGCGTCTAATTTTCCATACATTTGATTACACAGCAATATCAGATTCATTCATTGAACGTTGGCTCATATGCCTGCTTAGTTCTGACATGCATTCTGGAGTGGAAATCTATCTAATTGAAAATCTGAAAATCGAAAATGGATTGATCAATTATTTGGTCAAGTGTTGTTGTGGATTCACATGTAAAATTTCAGCGAATTTGGTCAAGGTCTACAATCCCCACGGTGGGCGTCTATTATTTGCCCATTTTCTGTTTGCAGCCAATTCTACGTAATTTTGGATTTAAAGTATATAGCACTTCCCAAAAAGCTAGAGCCTTGAAAATTTAACTATCCGTAGAATATGACACAGCGATTTTGACTAAATCAAATAATTAGGAATTAATCGATCGAGTCGCTACATAGAGACATCTGAAGTTTGTCAATTTTTCAAAAATTGCTGAAAAGTGTCATTTTGGACGTGTTCATCCTGCCTCTTGTAAGGATATTGCAGACCCAACACTGTGGACACTGTAGAGCTTGACTATGCTATAATACAATACAAATGTCATGATACCTAAGTATAACTACATTTACATATTCATTACATGTAGGCCTAATATGCTCATGCAACACGTCCCTACACTTAGAACTATCTGTGGCCGGTGGAAATTAATAGTAATCTAGCTATTAAATTTTTCTTATAACTTTCACTTCAAAGTGCCGATGACTATTTTATTAACTTTCAGCATGCAAAAATGAATGCTTGAGTTGTGAAATTTAGCATCTTAAAGTTAAATAAGCACACTTCCCACTACATTCATCTTACTAATGAGAGACACATGATGCTGATTCATGCTAAAAAGCTCAAGATACTTGACACCAAACATCACTCCAACGAGATCCTCAATGTTGCAGTTTGCTTACACTATGTGGCTAAGATTAATATGGTGCTCGTAGAAACAAGTGTGGTACAAAATACGTTTCATATACAAGATCTACACGTTTGCATACCACATAAGTGCTGAAATCTCTTCTACACAAAAACTCTGGTCAACATGAAACTCGCTTTAACACTCACCTACGCCATGATGTTTATGTTTTTCGTCCATGCGCGTTTACTTCAACGAATTAAACGTAAATTTCAAAACCCATGCACGGATGCAACTTGGCATCCAACATTGTCAGCACGTTTCATGAATGAAGACAACTAACTCGAATGTCTTTTACAAGTTTGTTTTTATTATTTCAACTTTTGATTTACAAGTTTACAATACACATTGATATACTTAACGCATAGCGTGCCTAGCTTACTCATATTTAATATCAAGAGACATGACAGTCATTCCGATGTTCAATACTGTTCAAACTTCATATAATGAGATATTCATACCGACAAGATAATGAACTTCATTTACTCAGTCGTCTTAGCTTCATTCACAGAGTTGTGCATAGTTTCACAGCCTACATGTGTTTGTTCATTGAAAGCGAAGTGATGCACGTTCCTCAACCTTCCTCTTTGATAGTTCAACGCCAAACGTAAAGCACTTTGACATCATCCACCTTACCACACCAACACGAAGTTGTCTTTGATTTGTAATAAGAAAGTCCGTAAAGTTGAATTGAATCTAAAACTGATGCGCTTATTAGTTTATACAGTGCTTCTACAACTCAACACTTTATTATTCCAGTGACTGGAATACAGCGCTAGCACTGTCATGATCTGCAATAAAGTTTCACCAACATACATTTCGTTGTCACTGCTGGTAGCGCAATGCATTGAACCCTTGATCACGGATATTAGTACTTAACTCTAACATACTTAATGTATACGGATTTCACATGAATCAAATTGAATCTTTCAATACACTTTTCTAACACAGACGGTGCTGATTTACGAAACAGCGTTGCGTGTTCATTCAGCTACTGTCGTGATTGCAGATAATTCATCAGACAAGGCATTTTTATTTTTTCAATCTGACTGCATATCTTAGACATTATTTCAGTTCTTTTCCCACATAGGATAAGCATGAGTCTTTGATTAAGTCTTCACATAATCACATCTGCAAATAACTTTTATGAAACGTAAACACGCTTCTCATGAAACAGCTTTCATTACTTCTACGACGTTGATTCACCGCTGTGTCTACCAAACGTTGACTCTACATTTCCATCGTTCAATTCAACGATGCGTGCTGGAAATGTCATGAAAACGAATGCGTGTTAGCACCAAGTTGATGTCTAGAAACCAATTGAAGTCAAAAGGGAAAAGTGTACAACTATCCTTCACTAAGTACAGCAGAAGTGTTTGCAATGACATCATCTGATTTCACTAACATCAATGTAAGGCAACATCTTCACCTAAAACGATTGATGACTATTTCCTGTGCGGGTTTGGTCTCAGTGTATGTAGCCCTACTAGAAGTCTTAATTCCCACAACGAAACATCTAACGTGTGAAACCTGAAGATGAAGTATCACTTTATGAATTCATCGTCTACACTCGCTTAAAGTTGATTTCAAGAAACACAGTTTGGAATGATAAGCGTTCGGCAATGACAATATTCGGGTTTCTGTGTCATGAAATTGGATTTTTATGATTCACATTATCGGCATCAACATTTGACATTACTTGTATTAACGTTGGTTATAATTTCTAGAGTGAAGCACGTTAAAGTTTGGACTGTGCTAATTCACGAAACAGTGTAGCCTATTCTTCGTGCCAATGTGTTACTTTTCAACTTGTTTGCAGCAAACAGTCATCTAACACGACTTTCCATTAGCATAAGTTTAATAAGAGTTTGATAACTTAGTGAAGAGATAAACTTCTTTGCGTGTGCGCTTGTCGCATGAATGTCCACCTTTCTTCCCTTCATCATTTAGCCTCGGTGACAAAGTGAGTTCTTATCTGAACTTATGAGACATTCATGAGAGAAAGACATGTGAGTGGAGACTGCTAAAGAAAACCTGCGGGAGATAGTTAAGACACTCATGACCGAGCAATAGAAAATATTACGAGAAATATGTCACATGCCCAACATAAGCAACAGCTCAGAGCTTTCGGTGAAACTATGACACATTCTTTTGCCATCGATTCCATCTATGGCAGTACCCACTGTTCAAAAAGGAACGCCTCACCGCAGGAAGTATTCATCGAAGAACTCCAATCTGCCGTCCAACGTTTTGTCACTCAGTGCAATGGAAATTTTATAAGGTAACCTGTGGCAGATAGTCAAATGTTGTTCTGGTGGGCAGAGAAAAAACAACTTGGAAACATGACACAGAGAGGTTTCACAAAGATTACAATTGTCAACCAACATCCCGTGTGATAGTCATCGCTACGAACTTCATCGATGTCTCGAAAGGACACCCACCAATAGGAAGTATTACATAGAAAACCTCCTTGCCATGTACCCCTGAGTGATTCTGACAGCAAAGAATGGCTTAATAGGAGAACCACCGACATCTACATTGCTAAAGACAAATGTGACCATGAAAGTCAAAGATTTTCTTCATATAGGATACTTGATATCCATGTATATGAGCTGGGAATGGGCGAGAGCGCTCGTCCAATCAGAAGATGTGGTCGGAAACTATTATAAATGCCTTAGTTGAATTGAGCAGCGTCAAAATCCCCGAATAACATGCAAAAATAACGAATTTATATTTATCGGCATTTTAGTACTACTTATGAAACGTTTGTAAGTGGCTTATCACATTTCTTGTCATGCAGGCAAGTGTGTCAGCTTTAAACTTTATTCTTAGGGTTAACAAAACCAAAATTATGGCAGTTTTAGGCCATTTTAAATTTTTCAGATTATTAGCACAACTTATAAGACGTATATAAATAGTTTATAAATTCATCTGAACAATGGCCTCTCCAACAAACTTTGAACGAAGTCAATCCGACCTCTATAAGTAAAGATACAGCCTTAAAATTTAGGCCTACTACGGTGACCTGGGGACTAGGTGTCACCGATTTCGCTGAAAAGACCCAACCTGATGAAGTTCGAATCTACCCTCCGCTTTCTGTCTCCGAGGCCTTGTTCACCCAGAACTCAGAGCCTTTCTCACTCCAAAACCACGAAAACCGGAAGAAAGATCCTATTCTCCCATTACCACTTGCAGTCAAAAACAGGGCTCACCGTGGACAAAACATGTCCACATCTGCTCGACATTCCACAAAACATGACCCACTTTGGATACTTCCACCCCACTCCCAACACCTCCTGCTACGTCTTGTAACCCACTGCTTCTCACCCTCCCTTCCCGACCTTCCATCCGTCCTTCCTCACAACCTCCAGGCCAAATCCCTACGCAACTGCACTTAAACAGGCCAAAATACGATCCTCTGCGCTTCAAATTGACCAAATCCCCTGCGCTTCGATAGGGCCGATCATTGATCCGGCTGCGCGTCAAGTGGGAGTCTCCTAGTCTAGGTGCTCGTCAAATGGGAGCCCCCTATCTACTAGGGCTCTACGAGTCAGCACTTCAGTTACTGCGAACCCCTTTCTTCATAGTAGGTCTGTAGTTCCATTTGGTAGGAAAGTGAGAGATTGAAAAGAAAAGAAATATAGGGGGAGATGATGTCGATGTTTTCCTTCTACTTCGTAGGCAGATGATCGCAAGAGCTCTGAGAGTGTGGGACACTCCCTATTCAGCATGTCCGTGACATCGGCGTTCGATACGAAGTCGAAAAATGGGACGGAGTAGTCCAGCGGTCAAGCTGTGAAATCCGGTGCAGGGACGCGTGATACACGGAAATGAATGTCACAGACTTTCTGTTCGAAGATCATGAGAACTGAAGAAGTCTTTTGGAGGAGTAAAGCCTCTACCCATTACGGCATAGATGCTGCGCCAGTGCTGGCCAGGGTTATGGGCTTCATAGGCAGCTTTTGGCGAAGGAAGTGTCTATAGGAACCGTAATGTTCTCTCGCTAAGCAGCTGTGATGTCGACACCTGGCTTTCCGATAGAGACGCATTGGCGGTACCGGCACTCAAGTTTCGAACATCACGTTTTGCGGCACGACACTCTTCGTCGAACGCAGGATCAGATGGTCGGCGGCGGCAGTGATGGTATGAACAGGAATCACGTGGTCAAGAATGTTTGTGACTTCTGAGTCGTAAACAGGTGTGAGCTGGTGAACGTCAAAAGCCCTCTTAACGGTCAGGCTGGCAAAGTTGGGAAGAAGAAAGCAGTCACGAAGCACGTATGATCGAGATGGCTACAGGGGCGAACATAAGTACTTCTGTAGGCAGGAGTGGGAGAGCGAAGTAACGAGAGCCAACTGAGCAAAATGTGTTCGGTTAGTCCAGGATCAACAATGTCGACTGACAGTTTGTGGAGATCGCAGCGGATCACAACTAAGTGAAGTGTGGCAACACAGTTGTGTGTTGGGATATTTACAGCACAGCTAGGACCGTAGCTGTCACATCTGTGCAGCAGCTTTCGGGCTTGGGCATTATCAGCTCGCTCGACATGGATGTTGAAGTCACCCGCAATGATGATAGGATCGGTGAAAGTCAGGAGTTCGTCGAACACATCAGAGTGTTCTGAGAAGAAGCTTGACGGCTCGGGACCGGTTCGGTAAATGGCGAGGATGACGCAAAACGATGAGTGAGAAATTACACGGACACCAAGAGATTTAGATGATGTCGGTGCACAACTGATGGATAGCTGTGAAATAAGCATTTCAGGGGCGCATGCGAAGGCAGCTCCACCATAGTTGGTGGTCAGACTGTCATGTCGAGATCTCAGGCGGGGACAATCCGCAACGTTGAAGCCATCTGAGCAAAGACGAGATAGGCAGACTTACTCTGGGGGATGTCAGGTTTTCACCAGCAGCATAACATCAATGGCAAGTTCAGTGTGCAGATCAAGCCTTCAAGCAGATCAGCAGCTTGATGACAAGTGAACGAATGTTGAGAAGGCTGAAAGTGAAGGGTCGTCCGGATTCAGTTTTCGGGATTGAGTTCAGTTTGATGTTTGGCTTCAGCTTTACGTTTCGCTTTCATTTTGCTGTTCGATAATAGTTTGGTGTATCGGTTTCGGTTTGATGTTCCATTTGCTCGCACGTGCTTTTTGGTGCAATTTGATCAATAAATGAGAATTTTTTGCTGTAATGTGCTAGCTAGTCTCTCGCAATTTCCGCTTATAACGCACCATCCGAAAATTTGTGGGAATCCTTCACCCACACGGCATCGAAGCTCCCGTGACTCAGTCTAAACCGAGCAATATACTTGAATATTTATAAATAGTTTGCGCATGTAGGGAGCCGCCATTATTATGCGCATAGTTCATGGCTGCATAAATGCATGAAAGAGGTCATCATTTTTTTAATCGCTATAACTGATTAGTAGGAAATATCCTAAGATTTGAAATAAGCACGAAACTATTTTGCTACAGTTGACGATGCGCTTCGTCCAAAAAAGGACTCAACAGTTCGGATCGAAAGGACGAAAAATAGTTTATAACTACATGTATTGGAAACTTAGGCCTATTGGAGACATACGTGTTGAGATCAGAAATCAAATCGGCTGAATTGCTCAAGACATTGAACGCCCACTTCTAGGAAACAACCACCAAGGAAAGTTTTCCTCGCAAGTGTCTATAATTCACTTTGTCCTCCCCTAACAGTATTACACCTGCAGCTTGAGTTGTTGTTAGATATCAGTGTATGCTATCATTAGGATATCGAATAGCGCTTGTCTTCATTTCGCAAACAATAATTGCAAATTCAAATTTCTAACTGAAATGCTGCTTCATGTTTAGTCATTTACAATTAGTCATGCCACGTCGCCACACGATTGAGGAACGCGTGTTCATTGTGAAAAGCTATTATCAAACTGGCAATTATCGTGAAGTAGTTCGACGCTTTGAAGACACGTATGGAAGACCAATTGATAGGAAATCGATTCCATCATTGATTAAGAGATTTGAGTCCACTGGAAGAGTTGACGAAGAGGGACATGGTAGACCATCAAGTGAAAACCATAGTGAACAGGTAGCCGCGGTTGCCGGCGCTATCACTGAAATGGGTGACAATTTCTCTATCCGCAAGGCATCCGCTGATCTTGACATTTCAAAATCTACTGTTCATCGAATTCTGAAAGACGACTTGGGATTGAAAAGCTATCACTTCTCGTTGCATTAAGAACTTAATGAAGACAATCCTGATCGACGTTTGAATTTTTGTGAGGACTTACTACGTTTATTGGAGCGAGATCACCAATTGATCAATAAAGTTGTCTGGACAGACGAGGCGAAGTTCTTTTTAAACGGAACTGTGAATCGCCACAATTCAGTTTATTGGTCAGATCACAACGAGCTTCGTCTAAGCACCATGGACCAACGTGGTGTAACAGTCTGGGCTGGCATTTCATCCCGAGGTGTGACGGAGCCATTCTTCTTTCGAGAGACTGTCAAAGGAGAGAATTATCTTAGTATGCTGCAAAGCGTGCTGCCGCGAATCACCGATCTTGGGAGCATTTTCATGCAGGATGGGGCACCGGCGCATTATTACCGTTCCGTCAAATTACTTAAACAGTAATTTTCCCAACCGCTGGATTGGACGCCGTGGTAGCCTTTTGGGATGGCCTCCAAGATCACCAGACTTAACACCGTGTGATTTTTTTCTTTGGAGACACGCAAAAGAGATTGTATACAGGAGTCATCCTCAAACCTTGGATGAATTGGAAGACTGTATTCGTACTGTGTTTCTTGACATAGACGAGCTTTTATGTAGAAAAGCATGTTCTGAAGCTGTTTAAAATAGAATTCGACTCTGTGTGCAGGAAAATGGTCAACATATTGAACATAAATTATAAAAGTTTAATTAAGACGCGTTTCGTGCTTTGTATGAACTGCAGAAATTACTCTAATAAGGGAATAATGACCTTTTGATCACAATGTATCAATGTAGGCTATATTATAATTTGAGATAATGATGGAAATCGTTTGTGGGGGGTTCGCTGTGGGACCTTTTCGCTGTGAATTAAGAAGTAGATAATTCTCATCTCGACCTTTCTAAGATAAAAGAATAGTAAGATTATTGTAAACCAAATTAGACATAAGACCGATCTTTATTTACTTACTTCTCACTTGACTAAAGAAGAAAATTGCTCGACAAATGATTGGGTCTCTGTCGAATACTTCAGCGATCAATATCCTGGACAAAGAATTTCGATTGGTGAAAATTGGGCGTAAATCAGTACGCTAGCCAGAGGAGGACAATTTTTCAGATACTCCAAGTCTCTCGACATTCACAGATATCCAGGGGAGGACAGCGTGAAGAGAATTGAATAACCAACACTAGTTAACTGTAGAGGAGTTTTCAGGTCATGCTAATTCTGACAAAGATTTTCCTAGATTTGAAATAGGTATTAGAATTAACTAAGTTGAAATGTTTTGCTTTAAAAATATGAGTCATAATAATAAATAAATTTATTTCCTTCAGTCATCGAGTATATCCTCTCATTCAGATTACCAATCTGCTAATTGCAAATCACATACTACTTACAAAAATTTGAAAGTGGCAGCGCAAAAAATGATCCAATTTTACCACATTTTCAAATTCAAAAAAAATCATACTTCTGGGTGGAAAAGGGTACTTCTGATTACAATTTCAGATAGATCATGTGAAGCGTCAAACACTCGACCTATCAGAATTGGCGTAGCTGCTGCGAGAAATTGTCAGGACTGAGTCGAAAGTGTCAAAAATTGAATATTGTTCATATAATTTTAGATTCAAAAACCATTTTCCCGATCCCTGGTGATTTTCTAAATATTTTTTGCAATCATTTGGATGCATTTGTAGTCGCCTGTGGGAGAAGGGACCGCAAAATTTCTTTTGCGTTTTTTTAAGAAATGCTTGAAAATTCGATTTTTTCAAAAATTTTATGAATATTTTACTTTTTTTGGTGCCCACGGAAATTTTCTCGCTGCGAAAAAGTGATGGATTCTGCTTCGAACATCTATGGTTCGGTATCAGTAGAAAAAATCGAATAAGTCAAGGCCACGCAAGTGACCTTCCCGATAGAATTTTTCCGAAATATTCAGCATTTCATCTAGATAAACCCTAATGATAAAAATATGTGAATTTCAAGAAAATCAGAGAACCTTCGCTACTCACGTTTTCCAAAATTTGATGTGGAATGACCAGTTGTGTATTTTTTAATATTTTTGGCTTGCTTAGTATTTTTAAACGTTTGGCTTTGCTTATATCGACTAAAGAATATCCTGATTTCTTCAAACTGTTGATTAGTATTTCTTCATTTCGATTATGTCTGTCTTATCAGTACATCTATCAGTAACATAGTTAAAGCTATTAGTAAGAAAATCATTTTGTTTTTCCAATGAAAGTTAGATGTCCCGGTCTTCGTTAGTATTCCGACATAGTTTTGATTTCATCTTTAGTTTTAGCTTCATTCTGATGGTTCGGTTCTGGCGTGATGTTCCAGTTTTAGTTTCCTGCTTCAGCTTCAGCTTTCTGCTTCAGTAGTAAGCAAAACTCCACCACTGGACCGCGCAAGATGGCCGCCGTCGCTGACGTCCCCCCCCTGTCAGACACGGCGGCCGTGGTCGGCTGCCGTGTTCCTTCGCGTCTGACGTCCCCCCCCCTCTTGTCAGTCGAGTTGGTCGTGGTCGGCCGCCGTGTTGCTTCGAGTCTGACGTCCCCCCCCCTCTGGCCGGCCGACGTAGCCAGCGGTGGTGTGTGATGCGCTCTCCAGGTTGGCGTGGTGTGCCGGCCAGGTTGGGAGGGTGGAATGTCGTAGCTCACCTGAAAAAATCCTAAGTGTCAGAGTGACTTTGTATGGACAAAATTTTGAAAATTTTCCAAAGTGTGGCATTTCGACCTGGGACCTTTACCAAAACATTTTTCATCAAATTTCGCTGACGTCCGCCCCCCTCGGCACCGATCTTCCAACTTTGCTTCTAGTGGACGGATTTTGTCGTGCAATAGCTCGTTTGAAAGCTAAGAGTGAGACAAATTCACTGAAAGAAACGGCTTGTTCATATCTGCCTTCTTTTAGATGTGAGACGCCATTTAAGATTTTTGGAGATTGGCGAAAAACGACAGAGTTAGAATTTTGGACGTTTTGGGCTGTAGCGCCCAAACGAAGCATCGGATGGGAAAACGGAGGCCAGATTCGGATTCAGCGTGAAATTCTGCATCGGTATGGTGAATTTGAACGCAATCGGAGAGAAAAATTTTCGCTGACGTCCCCCCCCCTCGGCACCGATCTTCCAACTTTGCTTCTAGTGGATGGATTTTGTCGTGCAATAGCTCGTTTGAAAGCTAAGAGTGAGACAAATTCACTGAAAGAAACGGCTTGTTCATATCTGCCTTCGTTTAGATGTGAGACGCCATTTAAGAGTTTGGGAGATTGGTGAAAAACGACAGAGTTAGAATTTTGGACGTTTTGGGCTGTAGCGCCAAAACGAAGCATCGGATGGGAAAACGGAGGCCAGATTCGGATTCAGCGTGAAATTCTGCATCTGTATGGTGAATTTGAAAGCAATCGGAGAGAAAAATTTTCGCTGACGTCCCCCCCCCGTCACCGATCTTCCAACTTTGCTTCTAGTGGATGGATTTTGTCGTGCAATAGCTCGTTTGAAAGCTAAGAGTGAGACAAATTCACTGAAAGAAACGACTTGTTCATATCTCCCTTCGTTTAGATGTGAGACGCCATTTAAGATTTTGGGAGATTGCCGAAAAAACGACAGAGTTAGAATTTCCGAGAGAAACAGCTCCAGCGGGCGAACGAAGGCTCGGATTGGTAAACGGAGGCCAAATTTGGAATCAGCTTGCTGATATTGTCCAATGAGGATCATCATCCAATGAGAATCAAGCATTTCTATATAAATAGCGAGGCTTCCACAATGAGAATCATTCCATCGTTGAATCACACGAGTGACGGACGCACATTTTCTCTCTCTCTCTACTTCCCTATTCTATTAT
Organism: Prostheceraeus crozeri; assembly: GCA_907163375.1. Classification (NCBI taxonomy): domain Eukaryota; kingdom Metazoa; phylum Platyhelminthes; order Polycladida; family Euryleptidae; genus Prostheceraeus; species Prostheceraeus crozeri. The sequence goes on from CAJQUW010014984.1 coordinate 129,945, forward strand.
CCAACTAAAATGGTAAGTCGCTACTTCCCTCCCTCTCCTCCCTTGAACGTAAACTTAATACAATCTTTTCCATTTTCAGGCATCTACTCCATCTGCTGCACTAGTAGGACAAAATGGCGGTCAAACGTTACAAGGTTCGCTACGATTAGATCATCTACAACTAAGGCCAGTGGAAGAAACAACCAAAGTACATAATCCTACGCCGCTACAGCGTAAAATTAAACAAGTCTTGCGTTATGACGATCATAGCGTAGTACTCCAAACGGGAATGCTCCCTTCCACGGATGTGAAGATAATGCACAATCAGTATGGGGACTACATACTGATCCCCGTGAGTCCGTACATTCGCCACCAACTTGATATTATTGAGGAGTACGTGACATTAAATATGGACATTCCTACTCCTCTTGCTCAAGAGTGGAAGGCGAGAGATGACAAGGATACTCCCTATAGAAAGATTTGGGATGGTAATCACATTTGCCTACCGGTATCACATTGGTGTACTTACTATAAGAAGGAGGGATATCATTCAACATCCATCACATGCGACGAGCTCGGAGAAGGTACTTGGGATATCCTTTTTAAAGTGAATGGGCTATATTATGGTCGGCACAAGGATAATAAAATAGTCTCTCTCTCCATGCATATGGAATCCATCCTATATATTCCAAAACCACCAAACGTGGACGACATAATTGATCAAATCCTTAACAGCAGTGGTACGAAGCGCAAGTCGGAGAAGAATGCTGCATCAAAACGCAAATCAAAGAAGGAGAATTACTAGTGCTTTCCTAACCCTACCCTATGACAATTCGCTTATGTGGTTTGAGTGTCGTAGACGTGGTCTTATTACATACATTTTACTTCTTCGTTGCCATCATATCATTTGTGTATTTTGTCGTGAAAAGCATCGATGTAATTCATCATTTGTAATATGTTATAGAACGTTTCCTTAGATGTGTAAATTTCCGTTTTAGGCTTCTATCATCATTTTTATGGATTGTGAGGGTGAACCTGTACAGGAGCTCAGTGCTATTGCTATGAACAATTGGACATATCAGATTGTCAGTGTCTATCATCAGCATGCCAACTGCGATCCCAATGTTGATCAATGGGCGAGAAAACACATTCATGAACTTAATCTGAAATATTTGCAAGACTATGCCTTTTCTTGTGATAGTGCTCTTCTTATTGACTTTAAACGCTGGTTAGCTGCTTTCAATGTTATACGCATTTTTTGTAATAATCCTGGTAAGGAGAGGAAAGTATTTCCCAATCTAATCATTGATGATATTTTGCTCCCGCCTTGGGATAGTAGAGTGAATCAACACTACCATGAAGTCACAAAACGTTTTAATGATTTGTGTGTTCCTATTTTGTCTGTTCGTTGTAGTAGCTACGTTCATAACCAATGCTTCTTTCCTCCTTACCTCAACACTACCAAAGTCCTGTATGGTTATCATTGCTCGCTGTATGATAGTTACCAGCTGTATCTATTTTATCTGTTTCAAACCATTGATTTATAATGCCTGCTTGTTACCGTTATTCAATAAATGTTACTATGAGAAGAGTTGTTGTTTTCATGCAATGGATGGGTTAGATAAAGGGCGATCATGTCTTTCTCAAACGACTGCGGAACATTAGATTTTCATAGGCAAAGTTTAAAAGGAGCTGTTCAAGATTATGTGATAAATTTTCATAAAGATGAGACCGACATCGAAGCAGTGGTCGATGATGCTAGCACTCTATTTCTAGAGTTAATGAATACATTCTCTGATAGCATTGTCATGGCGCGATTAGTTGCGAAAATTAAGTTTAGTCATTTTGGAAAGGAAGAGGTGGAAAGTCGCTCTTTCCATTTTGCTTCTTATTCAATGGAAGTGGTAGATCACCCCGAAGAATTTTTTAAAAGACATATGATAAAAATTGCTGAACGTCTTAACGCATTTAGCAGTCTAGTGATTGAAGCGATTTCAGATATTCACATTCAACTTTCCATGAAGAAAAATTGAAAATGCAGTGGTACTTGATTGTAGCACAACTGGTTTTCGAGCTATGCCTGCTCACTCTCGAAGTATATTCCTTCTGTACATGCGTCTATTATTTAGAAAAGGCTAGCAAATTCATATCTTCAAAAAGACTTGCTATAGACGTTACCAGTAACGGTGAAACTATGTGTTGTGATGTATGTAAGCGAAAGGATGGAAATGAAAATCGCATCTTCAAGAGATGTAAGCATGCTTTTTGTCAACGCTGTTTCATACGTAATTGCATTCAACTTTGCAAATGTAACCACTGTGATATTGCTCATTTCGAGTGTCACTTATGCCGCAATAGTTAGTACCTATGCAAATGTGGTAAAGATAGGTTTTAGCAAAGACTAACACGGAAAATGGCGAAACGTAAAATGACAAAACGTAAAAGTCAAAAGTCTTCAAAGTTTTCTTCAGCCATTCAAGCTCTCCGACGAATGAAATCAAATCAGCGATACAATGTTATACGACATGCTAACGATAAATTCATTCGTGAAAATATTTCTCATGTGAGAAAGTTGAGGACGAAGAAATTAGCACCAAAACAACGAAAGTTACTTAAGCGACATGCTACACAATTGCGCTTCATCTCCAATCCTAAAGTCACCCTTCAAAGAAAGAGGAAAACTCTAACACAAAAGGGCGGTTTCTTTCCAGCGTTACTACCGATGCTATCTCCTATCGTGGGCAACGTATTGGGTAATTTCTTTGGCTCTAGACGTTAATTATGCAAATGTTGAATCTCAAAGTATTATAATGGATTTTAGACTTCAATGTGATAAAGTTCTGACTGTATCAGGTTAATCTCATGCAGGTAAAACTGTTTTCACGCTGAATTTATTGGATGAAAGAAGGGAGTTGTTTAAGGAACCTATCAATCGAGTGATTTGGTGTTATGGTATTTATCAACCGTCGCTGTTTCAGGAATTGCAAAGTCGCAACTTTATTCGACATGAAGGAATTATTGCAGTGGATAGACTTCAGTCTAATGATGTTGTTGTATTGGATGATCTATTAAAAGAAAGTAAGAATTCCAAAGATGTTACAGATATGTTCACTCGCGCAGCACATCATAAAAGGTGCTTTATCATCTATATCACACAAAATTTGTTTCCTGATGGAAAACAAGCTCGTACACGAAACCTGAATACACACTATTATGCTATTTTCAAGAATCCGCGAGATAAAAGTCAATTTGAAATTTTAGCGCGACAAGTTGCACCGAGAGGATCAAAAGCTATAATTGAAATTTTTCAAGCAGCTACTGAAAAACCACACGGTTACTTATTCATTGACTTTACGCAAGGGTGTCCGGAAGAATTTAGAATTCGAAGTGATATTTTGAAAACTCCCATGGTTATCTACAAACTATGAGTTCTTATTCTCGCATGATTGTTATTCCTCAGGATGAATATGTACAATTGACTGCCATGCAGCAAGTAAAGCAACCTCTTGCAAATCAAATGTATAGGAAAGAAATAGATTATCAGCAAAATGTTCACATCAAAGATCCACATCGTGCTGTATTATTACAATCGGAAACTGTTGAGCAATTGAAAAACTTAAAGAATAAGATGCGTGACTCTGTATCGACTGCTACACCTTTAGCATCTCGCGCACATGCCATATCTCTTTTCAACAGTATTGAACCCCACCTCAATGTAAATGATGGAGGAGAAATCTCTACAGACGAAAATAAAGTGATTGATGCTTCACGTTATGAAGACTTGATTCAGTATGCGACACGTAGAAAGCGCCGTCAGGGCTATGTTCCACCTGGTTGGTCATAATTTCTTAAACTATTGAAAAAGCATAATGTGCCAAAATTTGCTTTGAATAATGAGACATTGAAAGAAATTGATTCAACAGTGCCTACTGCTCCAATGCTTCAGGCGATGAAAATGCCAACAAATTGGTTTAAGACGTCACCTGCTACATCCCCTCCCACACTCACTAAGCAAACAAGAGGAAGAACTCGACGTAGATCTACGCCACCACCAAAACTAGTAAAAGGAAAACGTAAAACAGCTCCTCCCAAGAAATACATGTTCTCAGACTATTAATATGAAGCAGATGTGTTGCTTGTCATATAATAAGCCGCCAGAGGTGAATGTCGTTGTCACTTGCACTTGCTGCGCCAGCTCTCACAATGAAACTCCTAAGCAATGTGAACACGATCGCAAAACCGCTAAAGCTAAATGCTGCAGTTGTTGTAAATGTAGAAAGGTAAGAAAGCAAAAAGATGAGAAGGAGGAAAAAGAGTCAGTCGTCATCGACTGAACGTTTGAAATCAATCTATTATGATGTAAAACATCCGGCAGGATTTGCATCGATCAAGAAATTGTCAAAAGCGAGTGGTCTTCCACAATCACAAGTGAAACGATGATTAAAGGGTCAGGCTACCTATACACTCCACAAACAAGCGAAAAAGAAGTACCGTACCTGCCATTATATTGTTCATGACATTGATGAATAGTGGCAAGCATATTTGTGTGATGTCGCGTCCATTTCAAAACATAACTCGGGCAATAATTTCATTTTAACCGTCATTGATATTTTCTCGCGTTATGCGTGGGCTCAACCTTTAAAAACTAAAGAAGGGAAAGGAGTAGCAAAAGCATTCCAAACAATTTTTCGAGAAGGTTGCATTCAAAAAAGAATTCAGAGTGATCAAGGAAAAGAGTTTGAAAATCAGCATGTGAGAAGATTATTTGGGAGGCATGACATTGAGTTGTTTAGTGTAAGGAGTGCTTATAAAGCTGCACTCGTTGAACGTTTTAATTGCACATTAAAAAATCGCTTGTGGCGACATTTTACTGCCAACTTGACACGAAATTGGACAAAGGTTCTACAAGATACACTCCATGCCTACAATCACTCTATCCATCGTCCTATTGGACTCAGACGAGTAGATGTAAATGCTGACAATGTAGATAAAGTGCGCAAATCATTCCAACGTTAACGCACTCATGTGAAAAGTGATGTGAAAATTGGTGATAAAGTTCGTATCTCAAAAGTGAAAAGTGTTTTTGCTAAAGGGTACCTTCCGAATTGGACAGAGGAGGTATTTACTGTATCAAGGATTAATCAAAAAGACTCTCCCACCACCTACCTACAAGTTGAAAGATTACGATAATGAAGAAATTGAGGGTAGCTTTTACCGCGATGAGATTGAGGTAGTCACTGAAAGTGAAACATATTTGGTAGAGAAAATCATTCGATGTAAAAAACGGCAAGGTGAAGAATGGTGTCGTGTTAAATGGACTGGTTATCCCTCAGGTATGAACTCTTGGATGCGTCGTGCCGACATCTTTCATCTAAGTGATCGACAGTGTTTCATGCAAAGTTGTAACTAACAATGTTTAGGGTTTGAGCTATGAATCCAACTGCCTCATTTTATTCACGACCCTCCTATGTAAGTGGTGGAGGACAAATTTACATCGGTGCTCGCCGCCAACGTGGAGGTAGCATACTTGGTGCACTGAAATCTGTTGTAGCACCTCTCATATCCAATGTCGGTAGATCTTTAAAACGAAATGTTTTAAGTAATGCCGTTGGCTTTGCTGGTGATGTTGCTAGTGATCTTTCCAGAGGTAGAAGTTTTAAGAGTAGTTTGTTGAATCGTGGGAAGGAACGCGGTTTAAAAACATTGAAGCAGACCTTTGCTGGCGTTACTCAAGGAAAGAAATCGCCTGAACGAATGAATAAAGGTAAAAGGAAACATCGCGGAGCTGGTAAGGTGCGATCTTCAGTCAAAAGGCATTCACGCAAACGTCGCATAGGCTCTAATCATTCATCAGGCGCTAAACGACGACGCTGCCATAACTTCTAATCATGGAGTGTAAAACTTCCGGTTTTTGTTTGTTTGATCAACAAGCCATACAGAGAGATATTCTTAGTTCAAGTATTGTAGATTATCATCCTCGAACAGCTGAGAATGCTGGCCCCATTGAATTTGTTATTCCTGGTGGTAGTGATGACTACATAGATTTGAGTTATGCGATGGTTGATTTGAGGTTTAGAATTCAGCAAGCAGATGGAACTGCTATTGACGATACACATAAAGTTGGACTGAACAATTTACCATTGACTACATTACTTCGCGATGTTTCTCTAACGATTGGAGAGCAGCAGGTGGAAGGTGGTCAAAGCGATTATCCCTATAAATCATATTTCAATCATGTATCACAGTTTCATCCAGCAGCACAAAAAAGTCATATGGAAGCCATGTGATGGTACAGAGATGAAGCAGGAAAATTTGATGTTGAAACAAACAGTGGCTTTGTAAAGCGATCTGCTATGATTAAAGATAGTAAAGTATGTCAGCTATATGGTCCGCTGAATTTAGACTTCTTTAGACAATCAAAGTTTTTACTCTGTAATACCAGCATGCGACTCAAGCTGACATTGAATAAGCCTGAATTTGCGCTGAATGCATTTGGTAAAGTTGACAATTTTAGAATTCATGTGGAAGATATTGCACTTTACATTCGTCGAGTAGTACCGAATCCAAGTGTCATTAGAGAACATGCTGAAGGTCTTAACCGCCAAAATGCCATTTACCCCGTTCAGCATACAAAGCTTCTCACCTTTACAATTCCGAAAGATCAAAAGAGTTTCATGAAAGATGGCCTCTTTTAATCGGAAGCACCGAAGCTCCTCATGGTGGCAATGGTTGAAAATGATGCATTTAATGGTAATATAAAAAAGAATCCTTTCAATTTTAAACACAATCATTTAAGTGAAATTGCTTTACGTGTAAATGGTGTTAGTCATCCTGGTCCACCCTACAAACCAGATTTTGCAGCGGATCAATTTATGCGCAGTTATGTTGATTTTATGGATGTCTTTGGCTTTTACAATACCGATGACACCAACGGACTCACTATGAAAGAGTTTAAGAGTGGATATACTATTTTTGCATTTGATTTGACTGCTGACAGCGATATTAGTGCACCCTATCGTCAAGCGAACGTGCCTCATAATATTCGTTTGGATTTGACATTCAAAAGAACACTACCTGAGACGATCAATGTATTAATTTATGCAATCTTCGATTCAAACATTGAAATTACAAAGTATCGTGACGTGATTCTTCAGTATAATCGTTAATGAGTTGGTTGACTGCTGACGATATTAAGACTAAAGTGCAGCGTAATGCAGACGAAGCGACGTTGAAAGCTTTCGATAATGTCTATTCACTCGATACCTTACCACCTGCAGTAAATCACTATCCCATCTTTATTGTGCTAAACACTCATTCGCAGAATTTAGCGGTGAGCATTGGAAAGCGATCTTTATTGGAGAAGACCGACGTGGTGAACTATTTGACTCTCTTGCTCAACCTCCAAATATACCAACACAGCAGTGGTTGAGAAAACATACGCGTCAATTTCAGCGAAATGAACGCATACTACAACATCCACTTTCATCAACGTGTGGTGCTTTTGTACTGTACTTCATCTTAAAACGTTTACATGTATCTCGATTTGTATCTGTTATTCAAAACTTTTCATGTAATCCATTCTCTAATGAAAAAATGATTTGTAAGTTCTATCATAATTTGAAATAAAAACATCATGTTGGAAAAAATGTTTTTTATTTTACAATCCGCTGGGTATGTACATACTCGATGAGATAGTCTAGGATCACATTTGCTTGTACATGAGATTTTAGTCCAGTAATGATCACTTTACTATTATGAAAGATTGCCACATGCACAGGTAACCAACAACTAATGAGAGCTGCAGGAAAAAGTTCGGGTTCATAACACAAATTGTAACTGCTGGTACGAATCTTCAAAAATGATACACTGTCACTCAATTGAGTAGAGATCACCATATCGTCCACAGTCAGATTCGACATCACACACCTCTCCCTCTTCCATATCCGACGTAGTAGTCTCTATAGCTCTAAGCGCATTGACTGCGCCAATGAATGAGAAAGGGCGCCGAGAATCTGTACAGTTCCATTTGAGAAGAGTTGAAGATTCCGTGAATTGTTCATCTTCACCACTAACATTTGAGGTCGGCCCGGGTAATACTCGCTGTTTGGAAGGTGTTGGTGTAATGTTGGGAGATCGATTTTGGTGTAGAGTCTGAAGCGACGGAGAATGTTGACGATGGTGTAGCGATGGCGCTTTATGATGAAAAAATGAGTAAATTGAGCGATGTACCTTCCTTTTATACTATTCCCAACTACCTTGATAAAATGTGAAGTTAGTATGAAGTTGGGAATGATAGAGTTGAATTCGCCGTTTGTTGACGCGCAACCATATGCGATTTCCAATACGTGAATGTTTTTTCATATAGAAGTATTTCAAATCCTTCATGATATGATATAGAGATTGAAAATGTTGATAAGATAAAGCAAACTCTTTTCTCACATTTCCAGTTGAATCTTTGAAATAGACGTTTCGATCATAATCCGTTTCAATACGTTGTAGAGAATCTAATTTCCAACTCATGGTGCGTGGTAGTCATGTTTTATTAAGATTTGCATAGTAGGGCGATGAACTCACGACGAATAAATGTCATGATGGAGCGATGTATGTATCTTCTATACTTCTCCCAATTGTATTTGCGAAATGAGAAACAGTTTGCGGAATGAGAATGGCAGATTTGAATTTCATTGTTGCGACATTGAAGCCAAACTTGATCACCCAAGGAGATGAATCTTAATGTTTCAAAATATTCCAAATCCCTCATGATATCATTGAGGTTGACAAATTGTCGCCATGTTAATGTAATACCTCTTGCAGTATGACCATGAGAATTTTTGAAATGTACGTTTCCATCACGATCAACTCTGATATATTGTAGAGAGTCCAAAATCCAAGTCTTCATGATGTTATGCAAAGCCGCAGATCAGCAATATCAAAATGTCGTTTTATCATATTTTGCTTAGCAATGCGGCTACAAAGAGATTTGGTAATAATCGAGCCGCACTCTTTTCTACACCTATTGATCATACACAACAGCTAAATGGAAAGTGGGAAGTGGGTGTCACTCAACTTGTTCATAGCAACTGTGTCTATACTTTTGATCATGAGGTGATGATTATTAATATGAGACGTACAGCTGCTTATCAATGTGAAAAGGGCTGCCGAGTATACATTCCACAGTGGCCAAAGAAAGATCTCTTATCATGTAAAAAGTTTATATATGATTTCCTGAATAAAGCGTGTAAACATATTGTCCAATTTACTCCACACAATGATAATCATAATTATGTACATCATGTAGTTGAGAAAGATTGGATTGTTGGTTTAAGTCCAAGTTTAAGAAATGATTCAGGTTACCTCACTAGCGCCTTAACAAGCTATGATAATTATAACGTTAATTACCACCCAAGTGGTTATAAACAGTTAATATATCGAGAGGAAGCTTATTATGTAGATCTTATTCCTAGAAATGAGAAGACGTTGGTGAAGAAGATTGTGATTAAGCCAAGAAAGACAAACATGACTCCTGAAACATTATTGAAGAAATTTAATTATCTCCTTCGAGTTGATCGCAAACAAGTGGCAACATTGAATTATATCAAATCATCGGATCATATTGCAATAAGTAAATTAAATGATGATGATCTAGTATTAGTTTGTTCAAAAGATTCTCATCAGTTCTTACGACATCGTTCTGCAGCTGTTCATGGAAAATTTGATATGCAACATTTACCATGTGAAAGATCAATTTGATACAGAATGGACCGTATCTTTATACAGAAAGTGTGTAGAGCCTTTAGATGGTATTTTACATGGAACAAGAGTGATGATGGCTCGCATTATTACTTCAGTTAAGTTGGTTGTAGATTATTTAAATGAAGTGATTAATGAGCAACATATTTCATTTTCTGAAAAAGAAGGTGTTTTGTCTCTCACTATAAGTGGAAAAGGTATTGAACTAATTATGGATAAAACTCTAATGGACATTTTGGGATTTGATCAAAATATCTTTAAAAGTGGTACTGTAACCAAAGCTAGCACAGACATGTCACTATCGCGTCGTATTAACTATTTTCAGATATATTCCAATATTGGTGAAGATGAACGTGTGGGTGATGTTGAAGCTCCATTGCTAGCAATGATACCATACCAACCAAAAAGCTGCAGTATTTTATCTAGGCATACTTTTAAGAAAGTGTATTATACAGACCTGAAATCAAACTATATACCACAGATTGATATTGCCATATATGACGATGCTGGCGCGTTGATTCCTTTTCATAAAGACGCTGTTACAAGTATCACACTCCATTTTCGAAAGAAGAGTTAATGCAAAAGTATGCTAATATATTTTTCCAATGTGAATAATATGGAAAGTGAAAATAAAGACTCGTTTCCAATCTACTTACCCAGTAATGCTTCTATGAATAAATTTCCGAAAAATAAACCATCAGACTATCGAGTAGAATTAAATCGCCCACTATATTTAGAAGGAGAATGGGAGATTGGCGTTTCTAGTATTTGCTATGATAGCAATATTCAGAATGTGAACGATGTGGAAGAAATGATATTGACTCCTCGCACCCATGATGGAATAACGATGAATAATGCATTCCAGTTCCCATACAATTTAACGTCAGATGGAAAGTGGAACTATGAATGGATTCAGATAAAATCAGATTATTATGAACCATTTGGGAATGAGAAAATTATTAAGGCATTCAAGAGTGGTAATACTTCCATCATGAAGAATAAAAATCAGAAAGCTTATGAGTTTACTATCTATCATTGGAGTGGGAGACAGTTCCTTCGCTTTCATTCTTTTACTAAAGGTCTTACACTGAGGTTGGATAATGAATTCTATCCACATCTCGGTTTTGGCCATGGACTACATCTAACGTCAATTGCTACTGCAAATGTTAAAAAAGTTTATTCAAATCGAATCAACAAATTTCATTATAAATTAAAAATATTTGATGAAGATGTTGTTGAATGTGAAGAACGCATCATTTTGAAAAAGCGTGGTGTTCAACCTTTATCACTTATAGAGTTAGTAAAACGATGGAATGAGACTGTGGGTAAGAAGTATGGAGAGAAAATTATGGCGGACAAAAATAAGTTGGTTATTCAGAAATATAATGACAAACTAACAGTTTATTTCTCTCCAACCTTGCGTCATTTTGTAAGACATTATACACCTATTATTAGAAGCGGTGTGGTGCATGCTTCTCATGAATATCACACTAAAGCTGATTCAGTTAATGATGAATGGTGGGTGGACATCTATGGTGATCGCATCAAGAAAATTTACCAGTCTTATGAAGAATCTAAAGTTGCTATCAATATAATGCCGCGTCTATATCATACAGTTGAAAGCTTCATTCATGTAGTAAATCCTTATATACGACAGAAGTTGAAGCATGTGATGAAAAGTAAATATGATGTAAAGACACACCACATTTCGTTTTCAATTGAAAATCAACGCGTTGTTCTGAGACTGGGTGATGACATTCAATGTCAATTGAGTAAAAATTTGAAAAAACTCTTTGGTTTTTCAATGCTACAAACTGTGTTTACTGCTGCGCATACGATTGGTATAGAAACACCAATGACACTTGATAAACATGAACAGCACCTTTACATTCAAAGTGATTTGATTCTACCTATTTCTGTGGTGAGAAAAAAGAATACATTTTACGTGATTTCATTCATGATAAAGACGCTTCATATGGAATAGTCGAGAAGATGTTTGAATCTATTTTCTATCATCCCGTCGTCAAACAAACTATACCCTCTATTGCTATCAAAATTACCAATGGTTTTCAAGAGTGCATCCATGTGAAAGATACTAAATCCCTCGTAACTTTAGTGTTTTGGAAAACAAAGTGAAGTCATTGTGATATGTTTATTGAAATAAAAATATGTCTATGAAAGTCTTTTCACAGATATAGGGGGAATGGGCTGACTGTAGGCATATATTCACAAGGAAGAAACGATCTCATACGATACATAAAACAACCATGTATATCTACAAAAAGCAACATCAAAATACTGAGTTAAAGTTGATTATGTCAATACATCTCCTGAATGTGGTAGCGTGAGTTTTATTCTTTTGGGTGGAGATGTGTTTGTGTCAGGATGTCCATGTGGAAGAGATGTGTTATGTTCTATCCAACACCTCTTATCCTCCCATGCTGAAAGCGCTCGTTTCTTGAACGTGTGCGTTTTCACAGTATGAACTTGAGATTTTAAGATTGTCATATTGACAAACGTTATAGTTTTATTTTTACAGGCCTTCTTATAGGACCGATGTTTCATTTTGTGAACAATTGATTTTGATATACCTTTAGCACGCTTAATACTATCTGCACATTCTTTTAATTTCATGGAATACATTTTAGGACGGAGGAGAATCATTTCATCTATTTCCTTTCCTGCTGTTTCATCCTTAAAGCAACCAAGTTTGGCTTTATTCTGTATGAAATAGAGTGGATGAGTTGGATTGTAGTTAGATGTGTCGAAATATTTTTCTAATGACTTAGCTACTTCATAAAAATTTAAATCTTTTTGAGTGGTAATACCTAAAAAGAAACTATCTGTATCACCACCCAACAAACGAACCTCTTTTACGAGAGGACATGGTTTTAGTATTTTATAAAAGAGTTGGTACATTTCAAGCTTAGAGTAATCTAGTACAGCTTGACCAATATAGATGGGCTTGCACAACTCAACTTCAGATTTTATTATTTTAACACCTACAAGGTCCTCATCGATAATGTCTCTATCAATTAAAAGAGGTGATGAGGTTAATTTGTGATATTTTGGATCATCAATGACTAGTTTGTAGTTCATACGTTTTCTAACATCCTCCATCGTCTTACCAAATAGACTATTATTCTTATACTTATAAAAATCTTTTTCAAAATTATTTTGGGCGAGTGCACGTTTTTGACTGTTACTATCAATATATGGTTTGAGGAAGGCTTTCTGTCTAAATTTGATGATGCGGTGAACTGACTTTAGAAGCATGCCCATTTCTAAATAGAATTTTAGTATGCAGAAGTGTACGAGATAATTTTTCTTATCATATTGGGTGAGTAAAAGTTTGCGGCATGGTTTGTACCTTGGCTGTCCACACTCTGTTAAGTTATAATGAAATTGTGACATGAATGGTGAAAACATATCTTCAGTCACTTCACCAGATTCAGGTGCGAGTGGGAAATCAGCAGTTTTATTTTTAATGCTATTTGGATAAATCAAATCCACTTCTAAATAATATCCCCAATCACCTTCATCTGGAATCTTCAGTATGTTTGAAGGGTTGGAGTAATACTCAAGCTCATCTTGATTTAACCAACTAAACTCGGAATGAGGTAGTGGTTTAGACAGTGAACTTCCATATAAATTATTTTGGTCATAGTACTTTAGGTGGATATGATCATCACCTACTGTTTCAGATTTTATATGATGTTTATTTACAAATGTGAGACCACCGCGTATTCCGCGCTCAAATATATTATACATCTCGGGGTCTTGTAAGAGATGAATGGTCTCACCAGTCATTTTAAAGGCTGATTTAAGGGACATGGCTGGTAGACTGACAAAGTGGACAGGATCTAATGTGTCTTCTTCTAATGCCACTCGTCGAAATTCCTGAAAGACATCAGCCAGCAAAATGACATCTAATTCTAAGTAAGCGATCATATAATCGCCAAACGTTTTACAATCAAATTTTAACCATGCCTCTTGAGCATGTTCATAATCTTCTACTGGACAATCTTCACCCGTCAAATCGTTTTGGAATTTGCCAATGGAAGGAAGGGTTGTTTCATATAGTTTAGACATTGAGCTAAAATACGCATAGGGAAATACTCCTTTGCGAGTGATTATTTCATCCGTTAAGTTTGGATAGTGTTTCTTCAAAGTTTGACTATGGGGAAGAAACTTGAGATTACGAACGAGAGAAGCTAGTGACGCTGACATGAATTGGAATAAATCCAAAAATTTTATTTCGAAGAAGACTGTCTTATTTTCTTTAGTTTTATCTACTGGTACTTTTGCTGTCATTGCCATGAATTTTTCTCTCGTTTGCGCTATTACATTAAACTACCACGATTTCATCTGGCTCAACCCTCCTTTTATGAGCATATGACTGTCATAGCCCTTAAAGTTATGAAAAATGACGGGTAGTACACGACGTCTCAACCTAAGTGAAAAGTTACATTTGGAGCAGAGTGCGTTTCTAAATTTACCAGTGATGTGATCATGATCACGCATTTTCTTAATTTTATCGTCATCAAACGTTTTATGACATTTAGGACAGGATGTGCAACTTTCAAATTTATGTTTGTCTTCACCTGACATATGTAGTGACCTACGCTGCAATTGGGAATCATATGATTGTTGAAATTTGGCAGCTCTATCGAGAAATTCTAGAAATTTTGAAATGCAATCTTCACCTTGCCAAGTATGCATTTTGTTTTGCCTATTCCTAAAGTGGATGATATCATCAATGTAGCATTCTATGTCTGCATAAATGACACGCAGGGGACTTAATTCGTCACCATTATCCCTATGTGAAAATATTTTATCTTTGGGCATGCGTTCCATTTGTAATTTACCTCGCTCGCACCATTCATAGTGAGTTTCAAATTTATCTTTACTCCAAAAGGAGCGGATGCAGCGGTCGCAAAGAAAATGTTTACCTCTTTTAGGGTGCCCCAAGTGTGTGTACAAGCGGGAGATTTTGGGAATACCACAGTAGTGCCATTCCTCGCTATCATCTTGTTTTACTAATAAGAGGTTGACTACACGTTCATAACAAGTTGAACGTGAATTAAAGCGGGCACCCTTCAACCCCTTCTCCCACACGTGAACGACAATTTTAATCTTATTATGTTTTTCGAACGTTTCTACATCTTTGATTTTCATGTTGTTACTATCACATCCTTCAAAGACTAGTTCATCCTCTCACTGTCTATAGCTTTAGGTGCGATCTCGATGCGCGTTGATATCATTATAGTGAAGGATGGATAGTACTGCGTATTTGAAACACTGCGATTTACAATCGACATTGATGACAGCTTTCTTATTATACAACGTTTTTGGTAGTTTAAATGTGCCTCGAGCTGCATGACTTTCTAATAGGGAAATTTTGAATATGGCTGAGTCCACGCCATCAAAAATGAGAGCGCTGTCGCGTTGATTGAATTTATCTACATTTGATTTTAAACATTGAATGTGAAAATTTAGCCAAGACTCGCAGTCTACAACTTCGGTTGCGGAAGAGGAAGGAACATGAAACTGTATTCTCTCCGTCACTTGACCCGTTTGAAAATCTATTTTAATATATTTTAGTTTAAGGTAGATGAGCGCCTTCATTCTAAAATTGTCTAAATTGTTGAAGAGCGCTTCGATAATGTTAGAATTTTGAAGGAGCCACTCAGGAAAATCTACTATTTGAGTATTGGACTCCATGCAGTAGTCGCGTACTAAATTATTATGTGAAACATTAATGAGGGAGATGGTAGAGGTACCGTTGGTGTAGTGATCATTTGCATGCGTGTGTTGAAGTCTGTGCGAAGATCGCTGAAAGTGACTATCAAAAGAAAGAGGGCACAAATCGCAAGGAAAGGAGATGTCATCGTCAGAATCAACTTCACCTCCGGAGATTGACGCCGCTTTGCGTTGACACACACGTTGTTTGATGTGTCGAAGGAGACTGTTCTTCCTTGTAAACATATGTCCGCAGTCGGCACATTCCCACTCGTTGCCTTGTCGCGAGAGTCCTGAGCTGGAACTCACATCACCTGAAAGAGAAATCATTCTATCATCTCTGTTCAAGTCTCAGTGTATTGTTACAACCCACCTTGACTCAACAACTCTAAACTTTCCTCGAGAAGGGAGGGCGTTGGTGATGAAGTTGATGCCTGAAATTGAGGAAGATGCTATTAGCCACACGTTTGAGGGAGATGAGTGAAATTTTCAACTTACCATTTCAACGAAATCAAGTTTAAGGTCGATACTTCAACAAGATAGAGACTTCACTCAAATTTGGAATTCACGAGGGAGCAGTTCACTTGTACGCCTCAAATGATAACAGAATTCGCTAGAGAACACTTCACTTATACGTCTCAAAGACAGAGTGAAATGATACGAATGTCACTTTACATATATACTTTCATATTCATCATTCATTGGCTGTTCATTCTGATTGGTTGCTTGCTTATATTTAAGAATTAGAACACATTTCAAAGTTATTATTCGCAGTCAACATGACAAGCCCTCCGACAACACCGAACACAAAATTCTCTTCTCCATGCTCAACACCAAAGGCGCTCGTTGCACCAAACGCTCCAACGAAGAGGAAGGTGGAGAAAATATACCAACTCGACAATATTAGAAAGTTGTCATTACCAGCGGACGACGAAGAGGAGAGTGTATGTGAGAAGGAGTGTCCCGACTTATCAGGCGTGAGTGGAAGTATCTCCAGTACGATACTGATGATGTGATGAAGATCACCAGCACCAAATTCCTCTACCAATTATGGGAATGGTACACCCCTAAATCCCAGCCACGAACTATGGCGGAGTGGGAGTACATCGACAAAGTGAGGCTCGCGGTAGAAGAAAGATTGAAGCAAGAGAACTGTTTTTGTAATCTATGTGAAGCCAGACTCTGGGACGATATTGACGATGAAGACCTTTTGAAATATATGCCATAATAAATTTTTATATCGTATTATCTTTGCTTTCATACTGACTTACTTGAAAGGGGCTTTAGTGGATGATTTAACCATGTATACTTTATTCATTTGGAAATAATAGCACGCTTAGTCTAACTTGTAAATCTTATAACATTTCATATGGGCGATGATGGTAGATGAAATAGTGTTAAATAAAATTTAGATAGCTTACATGATACAGGGATAGCAATCGATAGCGATCCATGTGTAAAGAGCTTGTTAGACTACGGATGGGCTTAAGTGGATGATTTAACCATGTATTCTTTATTCATTTGGAAATAGTAGCACGCTTAGTGTAACTTGTAAATCTTATAACATTTCATATGGGCAATGATGGTAGCTGAAATAGTGTTAAATAAAATTTAGATAGCTTACATGATACTGGGATAGCAATCGACTGCGATCCATGTGTAAAGAGCTTGTTAGACTACGGAAGAGAGAAGTGTGTTATGTTGCGTGTGGCGCGTGAGTGTCCTCCCATTTCATTCCATTGATCAATTCGTCTCATTGATGGAGACAGGTAGAACTCATGGTTCTCATAACGTATGCAATGGAAAGTTTTAGGCAACCTTCGACAGTTGGCCAAATGTCGCCCTGGCGCGAATGCATACTACGTTGAGACAGAGGCAATCACTTGCAAACATGACGCAGAGAGGTTTAACAAGATTGACCATTGCCGAATGTCCCTTGCGGTATACATAGCTACGGGTTTCACCGCCGCCCTTTACAGGAACGCCCGTCGAAAGGAAGTATTACACCGAACTTCATTTGCAACGTTCAAGTTGACTGATAGCAGATTCAACTTAATGATAGTATTCGCCAGTCTGAAGACTGCCCAGGGCAAACCGCGTGGAGGTTCTATCATGCCTTGCCCCATGGTGGCCCTTAAGAGAGCCGGTGGTTCGTTCTCGGGAGTAACAAGTTGACTATTGGCTTGAATAGTCAATAGGTATGACGGTTAGGTTCTCGTATACCCTATACCGCCTAAGCCGTGCTGGTGCATCTGGCACCTTTCGGATACGGGTGGTGTTAGGAGTCCACACCTCATCCGTCCAAATGAACTTCTTAATCTTCCCCTTCTTCTCATCCTCTTCATCCCACTCGTCGAGGATGGTGAAGTCGGGAATGCTGTTGGCAGGAGACATTGCTTCCATCGTGACTTAAAATTGAATGAGAAGCGCTACAATCTTCTGGCTTATATAGAGTTTTCAACAATGAATTGCTCAACAGCGAATCAGAATGCTTCAGGGATAGCAATCGACTGCATAACGTTCAAGTTGACTGATAGCAGATTCAACTTAATGATAGTATTCGCCAGTCTGAAGACTGCCCAGGGCAAACCGCGAGGAGGTTCTATCAAATCCTGCCCCATGGTGGCCCTTAAGAGAGCTGGTGGTTCGTTCTCGGGAGTCGTCATCTTACAGCCTACCGATTCTACTGAGAGAGTCTTTGACTCTCTCTTTGGTAGCAGTGTCGACTTCCACGCTAATTGGTACGTGACTGAAAAGTAGAATGTAGCGCCATTCCATTGGATTGACAACACTTGCTGTCATTGGATTGCCAATCCGAGCAAGATTGTTGTGGACTCTGTCTTGCTCCTCTATTCTAAGAAATTCATCAAATAAATTTTGCGGCCTTAACTGCGGTCCGCGAGGAGAGCTGACTTGACTGTTCGGCGTCTGCATGATTGAAATGAAATGAAATTAGAGGTAGTGGTTTATATACCCCTCTAACGGGACGCAACGTTCAAGTTGAGTGATAGCAGATTCAACTTAATGATAGTATTCGCCAGTCTGAAGACTGCCCAGGGCAAACCGCGTGGAGGTTCTATCATGTCTTGCCCCTAGGTGGCCCTTAAGAGAGCCGATGGTTCGTTCTCGGGAGTGTGGTGATGGGGTGGTGAAGGCAGGGAAAAGATCTGCAACGAAAATGATATGTATTAGAATAGGATATACTATCTTATTTGCTTTTCACTTACCAAGTTAGCCATCCTTAGGTAGTCTCGCGGACTTCCTCACAGAAAATTTATGGAGATGCTCGCGCATACATAGAGTCGCGTGGAGACACTTCTTACTCGGATGGCCATTATAGCAGACTATACTTTCGTCTAGGCTCTGGTTGACGAGGACTTGACCGTCCAGATGGTTATCCCGAATAGGGATGTGGAACTCAAACATTCTGTCCTCATTCACACGATTCCATTCATTCCTCATGCGCTCCAACTTCGCAAACGACTCTCTCTCATCACCCTGCCTACTCACACTCCTCTCCAACTCAGCATTCCTTGCTCTCAATACACTCATCTCCTGCATCAACTCCTCATACTTCGACTCTGCCTCTCCCATTCTCCTCTCTGCAGCACTCGTCCTCTTCTCTCGCTCATCATTCTCGTCTTCCAACACTCGCACATTCTCCTTCAACTCTTTCACAACACGCCCCATACGGATATTCTAATCTGCCACCTCCTTACATTTCAACTCCTTCATTTTCAGCTCACTCAACTCACTCAACGTTCTCTCATTCACCTTCTTCAAACTTTCGTAGAGATCAACCAACAAAGCATGTGCCGCTTGCTGCGACACATGCTTCTTTTCCATGTCCTCATCCCACCGCGCCGACTGCTTCCGTAACCCACCACCCTTCACTATTGGGGAAGATGAGCTCTGCGAGGGGTCGGTAATGACAATGTTTGACACCTCCGACGACGAAGAGCTCAACTTCCTCACACGCTTCCTCACTCGCTCCCTATCCAAATCCACATCATCCTCATCATCACTCTCAAACACTCTCTTCCGCCACTTGTCAGCCATCAAACCGGCCACAGCATTCTCTACCTCATTCTCCACAGCATTCCCATTAGCATTCTCGACAACATTCCCACTAGCATTCTCAACAACATTCCCACTAGCATTCTCAACAACATTCTTGGCCTCTTTCCCCAACATTCGCTCCTTCTCAACATTCATCAACTCCACAAATCTCAAATCAGTCAACAACCCTCCTGTGCACTCACCATGCCTCAGATAAAACTCGGCCTACTGCCCAAGAACCAACAGCACCCTGCACTTCACTCAGGCAACCCTATTCAGGATAACGATGTGGTCGGCCCCTGCCTTCTTGATGTGGTCCTTGAGACCGTCTCGGCGGTTAATTCGGCCGCATACACACATTTTAATGTGAAATTTCTTGTTTTTGTCGTTATTGACCATGGTTGCGATTTCTAGTTAACTGTAAGATAATGAAATTTGTATAAGTTTGGAATCATGTAGTATACAGCCTAAAGCATTACACTTAGTGAGGAATGATAGATTTGAGTGTAGTGAGTGGCACTCGATCCTGTCGACAGCCCGAAGGCCTTGTACTGATCACTAGGGAAGTGAGAGATCTTCCCCGATACCCGCTATTTACAGCTGAAGACATCATTGTCACTGCCCCGAAGTGGTAACAGCAACGTCGAGTCAAAGGTAGTGATCAGTAGCTGGGATCTAATCCCTCAAAGCTGCCTTAGACTTAGTTAAATTTCAAATCTAATAGCAGATTTGAATGTAGCATACGGCCTAAAACATAATGTCATCATTCTACACTTATTCAACATTCAACATTCAACTTAGTCAACATTCAACATAATGTCAACACTTAGTGAGGAATGATAGATTTGAGTGTAGTGAGTGGCACTCGATCCCGTCGACAGCCCGAAGGCCTTGTACTGATCACTAGGGAAGTGAGAGATCTTCCCCGATACCCGCTCTTTACAGCTGAAGACATCATTGTCACTGCCCCGAAGTGGTAACAGGAACGCCGAGTCAAAGGTAGTGATCAGTAGCTGGGATCTAACCCCTCAAAGCTGCCTTAGACATAGTCAAATTTCAAATCTGATAGCAGATTTGAACTCAGCATACTTGAAAACCTTAGTCTACATGTTAACACTTTGAAAAAACTGAAAATTAAGAATTTTTAAAAAATTCCGCATTTTACTACTCATAAAAAAGATAGTAAAGACACTATCAAACTCTATCATGCAAACTTTGAAGTAAGAAGATAGCTTGCCTACTTCAAAAGATAGAGTCCTTTGAAACACCCGATATCGGGAGCTCAGAGCGACGACCGTCGCTTACCTCGTCTTTCGATGAAGTGATCAGACTTACGTTGTCGGGGTTTATATCGGCCGTCACAAGGCAAATCCACGTATTTTGAAAAACTGTGTTTTGAGAAATCATCGTCTAAACATTGTTAAATATCTACACCAACACTGTTTCAAAATACGTGCCTTTGGCTTGTTGAAGTCGAACGAAAATTTCTATGTCGTTAGCATTTTTTAAAATACGTGGTTTTGCCCTGTTGATGTCGAAAAATTTTCAGTATATTCTAAAATACGTGGTTTTGGCTTGTTGATGATGAGACAAAAATTTCTATGTCGATAGCTTTCTTAAAATGCGTGATTTTGGCTTGTTGATGTTGAATACTTTTAGTGCGGTAGTCTATAAAATTCTCAGACCACGGGCCGTATGCTACAACAATTCCTAAGATCTTTTTCCTATGATCTTTACGTAGGGAAAGATCTAGTTGGTATGCTTGAACGATTCCTAGCGTTCACCTAAGTTCTGACCATGGTTTGACTGGTACTTCGTGTGGATTCAGATTGTGTTATTTTTCGCACGATAGCAACAATAGCAAAACTGCCGGCATTGACCGAGTTGATTGGCAGGTGAGAATTCAGTTTAATAAAAGTTGTAAGATATCGAAAAAGTAAAACTAAAGTTGTATTTATCATTTCATAACCATCAAAACAAAGTTTTGTCTCTCGAGATCGCACCAGTAATTCCGAAGTTATGTCAAAAAATTCGTTTAGCCTCAAAGTTCAACTGTCTTAATTACACCATTAATGAATGGCTCGATTGTTGAGACAAAGTCGCTGAAACACTATATTTGCAATATCTCAGCTAGTACTGCACCAAATTCAACAAAATAAACTGCGATTTTATCCTCATCACGTGATTAAGAGAATGGTGCTAAAAGATATAGAAAAGTTGTAAGGATTTTCGCTGACAATCAAATACGAGATCTCAATGAAAATTTCGACGGCAGTACGGCATACAACATCCAATCAGCAGAGTCAAGTCAAGTCAAGCAGATCACAAGTCATGTAGTCTAATTACTAGGCATTGTTCATCATTCACACACGCATGCGATATTCCACAGCATGCCGATGCGTGGGAAGAATGATATGAAAACATAGCAATCGCCTCGATATCTTTGCTCAGAGAATTTTTCAAATTACTATGGTTTTGCTGTCAATTTAGAGAAATCATGAGAATTGCATGCATAGAAATTGCCGTGTCTCTTAAATACGTGGTTCTGCCTTGCTGAATTGATAGTTTTTAAAATACGTGGATCTGCCTTGTTGCGGATAACGATATTATAGATATCTTTCAAATACGTGGTTTTGGCTTGAGGAATGTATTATGATAATGTTCTCCAGAGAAAAAGCAAAAATTAGCCCAAGATACCCTTTTATGATCAAGTCTAGAAGATTAACTATCAAAGTATGAGTCATTTCATACCTACAGATCAAAAATATATATTCCAAACTTCATGTATTTGTTAAATAAGCCAAAACCACGTATTTTAAAATACGTGGATTTGCCTTGTGACGGCCGATATATGCTCGGAAGAAAACTTAAAATGACTCTATCTCCGAAAGTATTCATCGTAGCGACATGCGGTTTGTTGCAAACGATTCGTCTTATCATTCTCTATCATATGTCACCTAAACCATTCTCATATGACTACGGAAAGTTGGTGGGTCAGCACATTCCATGTAACATGACACAAGGGAAAAAATTCCTAAGTGTGGGAGGTCCAGTGTGGTGAAAATTTTGAAAAATTTAAAACTTCCGAATTTCGACCTGGGACCTTTACCAAAACATTCTTCATCAAATTTGACTGACCCCCCCTCGTTCGGAGAAATTTGATGAAACAAACGTTGGTCAAGGTCCCAGGTCGAAATGCGACACTTTGGAAAATTTTCAAAATTTTACCCATACAAAGTCACTCTGACACTTAGGATTTTTTCAGGTGAGCTCCGACATAAAATCTTGTAACAGCTCTAACTTTTGAACGGCTGGTCCGATTGACTCGCAACAAAAAATGTCACCGGTTTTTTCTCCTCTTTCAAACGAGTAGCTGTAAGACAAAATCCGTCCACTAGAACCAAAGTTAGAAGATCGCTGTCGGGGGGGGGGGGGTCAGCGAAATTTGATGAAAAATGTTTTGGTAAAGGTCCCAGGTCGAAATGCCACACTTTGGAAAATTTTCAAAATTTTACCCATACTCACTCTGACACTTAGGATTTTTTCAGGTGAGCTACGACATTCCACCCTCCCAACCTGGCCGGCACACCACGCCAACCTGGAGAGCGCATCACACACCACCGCTCGCTACGTCGGCCGGCCAGAGGGGGGTGGACGTCAGACTCGAAGCAACACGGCGGCCGACCACGACCGCCGTGTCTGACAGGGGGGACGTCAGCGACGGCGGCCATCTTGCGCGGTCCAGTGGTGGAGTTTTGCTTACTACTTGCTTCGGTTTCAGTTTATTATTTTTGATTCTGTTTCTTGTTTCTGATTCAGTTGAATGTGACTGCAGCGTGAAATGCTTAAATAGGGCTTGGCCTCATGAACTCCATCAGATGAACTTCAAAAATAGCAACTTATGTTCGAAAAAGACAAAAAAGTTCAGAATTAATTCCTCTTCTGTGTATCCTCAGCAGCAAACTTTGACGAATGATGTTAATGAACTCAATCAACTATTTTAGACTCTTTACCGATGCATAAGGGAGCTCATTATTAGTGTTGCTCTCAGAAAGTTCTAGAAATAATGAATTACAAGTCTGTAAAGCAAATTTGGCAAAATGACAATTTTGATTCCTTCTATTGTGAGTGAAGTGTGATTTACTTGAAAGTATCAAAGGATTTCACATACGAATGAAGCAATCAAAATGATTCATCATTCTAATCGACAATATCGTTCACTGAATAGACAAACAAGAACACTGTCTATCATTTCATTCTTTCAGGTGGAGAGAAGTTGCTCATAGCCTATTCGACCTTCGATTTCACTGCGGACACCTCTCATCCTGCGGTGGAAATCAACGGGAGGTATGAGTGGATGCGGAAGGACCTAAACTTCATCAAGTGTCGACTGCCGTCCTCCCGAGCCGGTTGGATGGACTTCACTGACGTCTCCGCCGCTCTGGAGATGGTCTTCGGCGGTGCAAAGATCGGAATGATTAGCCAGGTCCGAGGGTTGAGCGGAGGGAAGGACGTGGCTTGGGTCTGCCCACGAGATGATGAGATGAAGCTCATTCTGAAGGACAATGAGTATTCGGACAAAGATGGGAATATCTTCACCTATGAAGAAGCAGGGAAACCTGCCTTCACAGACATCACAACAGGTGGAAGACTGCTCATCTGTGGAGGACGCAGGACGATTCTTCACATCTTCAAGACTTGATGTCTTCCTAACTCATGAACTTCAGAACACAAATTCCTCCTCCAACCGTCACACGTTTCCCTTCCACCCTGCAAGACTTCGATGCAAAGAGAAATGTGTGAGACCTCTCCTACTGACATGTTTTCATTCTTCTGTGAATGTCATTGAAACAACGAACTTCTTCCACTGTTCCGTCAAATTGGAACGATTCTTAGAATGAAGTGGAAAATCTCAATAGTTGAAACGTCAACAGTCTGCCTACAACTGAATTTCTAAAACGAACAAGTGATAAAATCCAGAGAATGAGTATTCACCAATTTTGAAGAAGTTTGACAATGCTACTTCTCATCTGCTGCATCGCTAATGATTGATTTGTTTTATGCTTTGCTCTACACCATCTCCATATTTCACTTTTAATCTGCATTGTTTGCATACAGGACGATCTCAATTCCATACTACCCGTATTATATTTTATAAAATGTATTTTTTTACATTTTATTGCTCATGAATATCCGCGAACGGCGTCATCAAAGTATCCAGATGATTTGTTTATTGAATTGTCTGCGTTTCAGATGTGCGAATCCCAGCCATGTGCGGTATGTCAGATCAACACCGAAGTAGAAAAGGCGGAGAAGCTTGTAAATTTCAAATACTTTCAATTAACTTCTAATTAACTTCTGTTTTAATCATCTCATTTGAAGTTAGGGAAGAAACATCCAAGAATCTTAGAATTCCCATCCTTTGCATGGAATTTGCACAATGTTGGGCAAAATGGTCCGTGTGTTCGGAGACTGATCTTAAAATGAGTCCATCCAGAACCGGAGATTGGAGGAGAATCTAACATACGTGTATTTCTAACTATGGCCGGTCTGTGCATCAGATTGAATGTTAACGCATTCTCAGATGTCATCGTCCTATAGACAGGACAATCTATGATGAAATGTGGCTCAATCGAAAGCAAATTGGCACTGCACAAGCGAAACAAACATTTTCACATATTTCTAGCACATTCACATGAACGGTGAGCCAGTAAATCTCCTTTCAGTCATACGGTTAATATCGAACCGCGCTTCACTCCCTAATTGAAGGCAATTGCGTCACTGATAACATAGAACAAATTCTCTACATGATCATGGGTTAGGGACTGCAGTTTTCGGAAATTTCTGAATTTGGGAGAAGTTTCCGAAGTTGAACAAAATGTTCGATGACATGTTAGTTTCCAAAGATTTGCCTTTAAACCTAATAGTCCCTAATAGTTTCAGAGAACAGCTAATGAGTTTTACGGGAGCCGCATTTTGGATTGACTGCAGAGCTTTTATGCAGAATCACAGTCAGACATTCATCAATTGCTGCAATTGATTCCAATATGAAAGGAAATAAATATAAAACTATCCCTTACATTCTTATCTCAGCGGTTTATATTGTACAACCTCATGGATAGTGGAAAATCCTTAGTATTTGTACAAATTACATGAATATCAGTTTAGTAATTATGATCCACGCTAATTTAAGGCATTTAAGAAATATACAGCAAATTAGATATTTTTTGATCTAAAAAATTGAAAGGAAATTGCACATCATAATCATTGTAAAATAATTGCACATGTGTCTAAAAGAGATATCTGATGCAGTTATTTCTTATCTGCTGTTTAGTATCTAAGCTCTTTTTCTTGTCTGATAGGAACAGGAACCGGGTAGAACTCGGCAGACACGGAGACTCGTAGCAGACATGGATAGGGTGCACTGCATTCTCCGAAAGTCTAATTTTCTGCCTCGTTCCCTGCAGAAAATGAATAACCATGCGCTTTTTATAAGGGAAGAATAATTAAGAACAGATATAATGTGCTGTCTGACATTATGAAAAGACATAAGAAACGGCGGGATGGTGGCCGGTGTCATCAAAGCCCGTCCGGTGGGTAACTGGTTTATAAAAAAAAAATCGGCGCTCGGGGAAAGGACGATGCCTGGGGTCTCTGTGCCGGTTGGTTAAGCCTTTCATCTTCAGACATTTTTTGCAAACTTTTGCCACTAGACATTATTCAGTTTCCATGAAGTACATACATGAATGTTAAGCCATCCGGTGCTCCGGATAAGCGAGAGTTACCTTTTAATACAATATCATACAATGCAATCATTCTTGCTTTGATAGCATATTTTGTGCGATGATCAGTGATAAGCTCAACGGTTGCCCTGCTTTGCAGTGTCTTTCAGGATTTCTCAATATTCAATCAGCTGTTCAATGTAAATCATGAATAGATCCAAAAGCCCTTCCGTGACTTTTCATGAATTGGCATTGTGAAGTCACATGAGAGAGAGCTCCCATATTTAATTCTTGATGTATGAGGCGAAGTTTGTGTAAAGGCGGATTACATATTTATCACACAGCGATTACATCTTTATGGGATTCGAGGATGAACAGGATCTGTTTACTTGTGGGAATCGAAAAGGCAACGATTGATGTACAGGATTTGTTTACATGTGAGGATCGCAAAAAGCATACTGTATTTATTGATGGGATGAATTTAATGACAGGATCTGTTTACATGTGGGAAACGCAACAATTGAATGATGTCTGATTTATCTTTGTGACATATCTTTCAAGACATATCATTACCTATTCAGTATTTTGTCAGCCACTATGTGTGGGACCCCGCTCGTCTGGGTTTGAGTGTTCAGGTTACGGGTCGAAACACAACTAGACGAGTACCTGTTGATGACTGACGGACGGCAGCATTATGTTTTATATCCCTTAATCGGTAGCTGAAATAGTGGTCGATGTATTGTAATTCAAATGAAGAAATGTGGAATTACATGAAGTAATATAGACGGATGAAGAAACTGGCGATAACAAATTCAAGTGAAGAAATAGTATTTTCCATGTGAAATAGTATAAAACCAAGTCATATTTTAACCACGCTCAGTAATGTCAACTACAGTCAACAATTGCGAATTCTTGGCGTTATATATAACGAAAAGTTGACGTGGGACAGCCACATTCAAAATATTTGTAAAATAGCCTGTCAGCGTCTCTATGTCATAAAGCGTCTAAAACGATTTTTGAAAGTTGAAAATCTTGTACTTTTATACAACATCACAGTTCTATCAATCTTAGAGTACAACTCTCCGCTTATCGTTGGTATCAACAAGAAAGGTGCAGAAAAATTGGATAAAGTTCGACGAAGATCACATCGAATTATTTGCGGACCTTGTTGTAACTGTTCAAAATTCACCTCCTTGAATCTCGCCGCCAGGTTTCAGCATTAAAACTCTTCCATGGTATATCGAACCCCTGTAATCCACTTTACGACCTCCGCCCAAACGTTCTAATTATTCAAACAGATACCAAGTACCTATCTCGCAAACTGGAATACGCCAAACATCCTTCGTACCTTTCTGTGTGTCCTTGTGTAATCAGGTGTGCAAACATACGCGTAGCGGTACATTTGAACTACATACTTAGAACTATTTCTTTTCTTTCCTTTTTGTCATATCAGTAATAATGTCAGTGTAATCTTTGTAATGAGTGCTTAACATTTAATCAATAATCAATGCCTGATGTCCTGATAGAAGACAGAATTGATGATTTATGGTTCAAGTTGTTATGGTAAAGTACAGTTATGTCGGTCTACTGTCCAATGTCTCCCCATTTTGACCAATATCAGTGTGGGGTGACTATGGACAGGCATTTTGCAGAACTGTGAATAATTATTTTGATCAGTGCAATAGATTCAAAACATTTGCGTGATTCTGAAGCATACTACACGGAGATAGCATTATATTACTTTATGTGATTAGCGGTACCAGATTTTAAAGTTCAACTTTAGGTGTGTTGGGAATGTGAATTAAAATTCAATTTTTTAATGCTAAATGAAATATGACAAGAATCTCCAATGCCATGGAAGTTTAGCTTGCGTATCATAATATCATATTCCACAATGATCGATCGTTCAAAAACCATTTGAAAGGGGTAGTTTTGGTGCACTGCTCAGATTTCTATTATCTTAAGTCCACATTTTCCGGCAGTAGTATTATACATCGGAAAGCATAAAAAATAAAATAAATGGAGAAAATGATGCCATGTTTAATTGATGGGCCTATTCATTAAATGTTTGACATCACATGTTGTCATACCGTCGTCATGCCATATAATTGTTTCTTTGTATCTGTCTACCCTACACCTATGAAGATAGAAGTGTCCTGCTTCCAATTAGCGGGAACAATAAATGCTTACAGAGATGGGAAGTTTCCACGGATGCGTCTATTAGTAATGTCTGCCTAATGTATTACTTTTTTCTTTTTGGAGTCGTGTTGTAATGTGAACTTCCACCGAGAACTCCCCTCCCCATTCTCATCCTGTACTTAGTAATAAAATTAGCAAAATCTGAAAATAAGTGTGTGGATAGTCACTGTGTATCGTTAGGATCTGTGTAAACCATCCTACGGTACCTTGTTGGTGATTTCGGTTAATGGAGAAACATCTCAGTTAATGTAAAAACATTAAATGCAAAAATTCTTCGGGTTATCTGCTTAGCTATCATGTTGTCAAATGTGTAAAGATGCGTTGTGGATTTATTATTATGGAAAAAATCAGGTTAGTGCACTTAAAAGATAATACACAATAATGAATATAATATATACAATAGTGGAAAATGTTAGTCCTAAAAAAGGACTGATAGTCGTTTCCGCCTGTCGACGGGTAAGATACTTGCACACTCCTACATATGAAAAATATAATGGAGATGACAAAAGATGCCATGATAGCAAGTTAAATCATCTCCGTGCTCGTCTTGCAATAAAAGATCGATCAATGCACGCGTCATTTTACTATTTTTCAATTTTGTTAAATACTATATAATCTTTCTTGCGCATCAAAAATATTCTTATATTTTTAGCATCAAAAATTTCAGAGGGGAATCGTTGTCTTTCATACAGAAATGTCATGAATGGAAACGGATCCTACCAAAACAGCACAATCAATGGTGGAGAAACTTGCGACTGTTCTGTTGGCCGACATTTATTTATTGCACCAATACAGTTTCTCTGACAGGAAGAGGAACTCAGTAGAACTCGGTAGACGTGCAGATTCGTAGTAGGCATAGGATGTACATCATTCTGTGAAAGTCTCATTGTCGGCCTCGTTCCCTGCAGAAACTCGTGCTGGCTGCCGGACTATGAGGTGCACATCATTCTGTGAAAGTCTCATTGTCGGCCTCGTTCCCTGCACAAACTCGTGCTGGCTGGCGGACTATGAGGTGTACATCATTCTGTGAAAGTCTCATTGTCGGCCTCGTTCCCTGCACAAACTCGCTCTGGCTGCCGGACTATGAGGTGTACATCATTCTGTGAAAGTCTCATTTTCGGCCTCGTTCCCTGCAGAAACTCGCTCTGGCTGCCGGACTATGAGGTGTACATCATTCTGTGAAAGTCTCATTGTCGGCCTCGTTCCCTGCAGAAACTCGCTCTGGCTGCCGGACTAAGAGTATCAAAATGTATAATCGGAACCCGCCAATGTTCCACCTTGGGAACAGGAATACTACATATGGTAAAGAAAAACATATTTTTTCTTGAAACTGTGCAAGTGCATTCTAGAGGTCCCTATGAAGCTTTCCTATCAATATAAACACAATTGGCAAAATATTTCTTGCAGCGGCAGGTAGCGGTTTAAACGATTGATATAAAATTAATAAAAGTTGATATTATTAATTATTAATTTTGTAACTGAAATAAACTTTTTAATTTATTAAGCTATTTTAATGCTGTCATAATGCCACACAACTTGGTTATGTCATAATACTAATTATGATGCCAAGCGTCTGCTTCCCGGGGAATGGCAATCAAAAAATCATTGGAGACGTAATGCAGGAATTATAATACATGATGAACGAAGAAGACAAACTGAAGATGTAGAAGACTGATGAAATTCAATTTCAGTTGTGATTATAAAAGCCACAAACTTTATAGAAATACAGGAATTTTTAATTATTGAGTTTGGATAAGATGGTTTATCAACACATCTTACCTTCCGGTTCCTATAGTGTGAGAGAATCGTATGTCTCGAAACAGATGCAGTAAATCCTAATTTCAAATTTCAGGTTACTTCTTAAAGAATCTTGTAAACAAAAATGTCGCCATTAAAATGCGTAGAAACATCAACAACACAATTATCTCCATTATCCTCTTTCCTAATCAAATATGCCGCTCTTGAAATGAATAGAAACATTAAGAACAGAAACATTTCCATTATCCTCTTCCACGTTGCATCCATCGATTTAAATGATCCTAGATACGTGGAGACACGTGTCATGGAAATACTAGCGGCTTGCAATTTTGTGCAATGAAGTTTGCAATATCTTCTCTTGACATTAATCGATATCTGTCTTGCGTTTCCCTCAAGGGAACAAGGCACTGATTCTAAAGATGTTGCTATTTTCAATGTTTAACCCTCTCTCATTCACAACCATTTTCATTAAAACTAAGCAATGAATGTCAAAAGAGGTTTTGTGTATGACAGGTCTGTTAATTGAAGTCTCATTTGAGTGTAAAATATTTCTTAAAAACTCTCATTTTCTAATTTATTTCTACAAAATCGCTGCTACAAATTTTATTCAAAATGTAGGACTCATAGCATATCTGCAAGTGTCAGAAAAACGCACACGCGCGTTAGTCTAATAAAAACGGATATAATTTGGCACACACTAACTAGGATGATGCAGTTTCAGCCATGTGTTCTGAAATGGGCCTGCAATTAGAGTAGACGCATTATCGAGAAAATAGCTACATTTTCTAAAAGGAACACGTCCTATAGTCATTTCAGAACTCTACAAATTGGCACTTCCTAAGGTGGAAGAAATCAGTATCCTAAAGTGCCACATACTAATATTTCAGATGACTATGTTGAGTTAGTAGGTTGGCATACTAAAGAAAAACACTGACCATTTGAAGCATACAAACAAAAAGTGACTTCATCGCAATAGTGGGGGCATTGAAGCCGGTGTGTGATCAATCCTTCATGTTGAAATTCGCGGATGATGTCTTCATTCTCAGGTCCTTCACCAAACATAGTGACGCCAAACTTGAAGTTGAAGCTGAAATAAGAAGCATACTTGAATGGTGTTCTAAAGTGGGACTGACTCTCAATCTGGATAAAATGAAATATATGACTTTCCTTCAAACAAATATTACTTTTGATTACATGCCATCATTTGCCTCCATTGCAATGAAAGTGTTAATTGTAATTTACACTCCTGATCTCAAATGGGATGCTTTTGTAAATAGTTTGTGCTCCAAGTCAAGTAAAAACATTCACGTCATTCGCTCTTTGTGTTCATTCCTACCAGAGCAGAATCTAACTGATGTATACAATGCTTGCGTGAGAAATGTTATCGAATACTGTGGTCGTTTGTTAGTGTCATTGAATAAGCAAAATGCAGCGAAATTTGATGCTATTCAAAGACACTGTCATCGTATTGTTTGTGGCAAAAGCTGCAATTGTGACTTGTTTCCATCTCTCACCGAACGGCGGATATCTCAAAGTTTAAAGCTATTTAATGCATTGAGGCTTGGTGACCACATCTTGTCTTGCATCATTGCAGATGTCTCCCGATTTTTCTTCAGTTACTGGTCGTTTAATTGTTCCTCTTTCTCGATCAGAACGCAGAATGTCATTTTATATTATTGCGTGCATTTTGATTTTGAATAACCTTCGTACGTAGCCAGTAGTAAACATATAAATCATTTATGTATTTTGCATTCTCTGCTCACATCCACTTAATTCGTAAGATCTATTGCTTTGTATCATCACATGTAAATTTGTCTTTGTCAAAAAGAGTGCTTTAACTTACTTCTCACTATACGTACTTCACTGCATCAAGGTCAGTTACAGTTGTATGCCGAACATGGGCCAATTGATCAAACAACACAATAATAAACTCCTGACTTCAAAAGAAAACGAGGATCAACATTTCAGAAAATGCAACTGCCGAAATAAGACTGCTTGTACAATGAATGGAGACTGCTAACAAAAGTGCATCGTTTATCAAGCTACGGTCACAAGTGAAAATGAAACGAAAACCTATATTGGCCAAATAGAAAATGAGTTCAAGTCACGATTGAATAATCACAAAAATCTTTCTCAAATTATCAATATATGAATGGAACAACACTGTCAAAGCACATCTGGTCCGTGAAAGAAAATGATAGATCCTTTACAGTCAAATGGGAAATATTGAAACAATCAAAGAAGTATAAAAGTGGTACACAATTTTGTTCATTATGTCAAGCAGAAAAAGATCACATACTGACAAAATACAACAGCAACATGCTAAACAAAAGGAATGAAATAATATCAACCTGCAGACATAGGAAAAAGTTCCACCTTTTTTTCCATTAAGCAAATATTCTATGTTGGCCTACCTAAGATATTTTCTACATAACTTAACTTCTATGAATTTCCAGCAGTGAGACTTCTGCTAAAGTGACTTTAAAATTCAAAAATTATAACACTTCCTTTGTTAACTCGTATGATGCTCGGTTCGCCATGAAACTAAAAGTACTTATAGTTACACTGTGAATCGCTCAATACCAATCACATACGAAGGATGCATACCAACACATTTTTTGGTATATTTCTGTATTCTCTTGGTATGTATTTGTATGCTTTTCGTATGTTATTTCAAATGTGAGCTTGAGAATCATTTACAGTTGAAGCCCCGCACTCAATATTCCTTTCAACCTTTTCTTTGATACGGCTGATGGTTTTAGTGTCAAAACCATTTTTAATAAAGATATTAGAGAACTCAACCGCCGAAGCTTCGTATAACCTGCGATTAGTGCAGATTTTATAAGCTCTATAAAATAAAGAACGCATGGCAGACAACCTGTACGACATGGGAACATTAGCAGAGTAAGGCATATACGAGTAGATGCCAGTGTTGGTAGGTTTGATGTGGAAATCATTATCGATACCAGAATTGCAGCAAATTTTTGTATCCAAGAAGACGATCCGATCGTGTTTACTTTTCTTTCCATGGTAAACTTGATGCTATCATCAAGCGAGTTCAAAAAATTCAAAAAACAGCTTGCTTGGTCATCATTATCAAAAGTGGCCAAACAATCGTCCACATATCTCCCATAAAATTTGGGAGGCTGCCCCTGGTACTCGTAGTTATCAAACTTCGCTTCGATCATGTTCATAGTAAACGCGGCCATGGTGGGACCCAAAGTAGATCCCATCGCCATGCCATCCACCTGATTGTAAAGTTTTTTATCAAAGGTAAAAAGAATATTGGTGCAGGCCAGTTCAAGTAAAGCTTTAAGGGCTTCACGTTTGATAGGAAAATTGCCGAAATCTATCATGGACAAGACATGATCAATGGTTCTTCTTACTGGAATGTTGGTAAAGAGACTCGAAACATCGTAGCTACAAACACGATAGCTAGCATTCGGATTTTCGTTTCAGAATTCTTTTCATTTCTCAACAAGATGAAAAGTATCTTTCAGCACAAAACGCTGAGGAATACATTTTTTCAAAACCGAATAAAGCCATTGGGCTAATTTAGACGTATACGAATTTCTCATGTTATGAATCGGGCGATATGGTGGGTCACTCATGCTCTTGTGGACCTTCGGCAGCCCATGAAGTCTGGATGGCTGAGATGCATTAGATTTTATCATTTGAAGCAACCCATCACTTATCAATTTCTTCGATTTCAGAGCTCGCAATTTTCTATTGAAGCGATCTTCCTCTAAGATAAAGGGGTCTTTCTTAGTCCGTTTGTCGTAAACATAAGATTTGAACTTTGACTTGTCTTTCAAAATATCATTCAATTTGCGAACAAAATTTTCTTTGTCGTCAATAAGGAAACCGTTTCCTTTGTCAAATTTCAATACGATAATATCCTTTTTTGAAGATAATTTGCGAACAGTTTTTATAATACTCTTCCAGTGGTTGGACACTTTGTGTCTTTTGAAGTAAACTCTGAAGCATTCTGTCAATTTAGAAAGAACTTCATCAGTGACACAAGACTCATCTCTCATTAGTAATGGGCAAAAGACCGTTCCAGGACACCTAAAATTCAAAAAAATAGTATCTTTAAAAAACGACATAAATTCATGAATTTGAACCCTTTTTCAGGTTTTTAAGACCTAAATACATGAATTTAGTCCATTCAAAAAGTACCATTTTTTCAAAAATGGTACTTTTTAAAAACGACATAAATTCATGAATTTGAACCCTTTTTCAGGTTATGAAGACCTAAATTCACAAATTTGGGCGTTTTTAAAAATTACCCAATTTTTCAAATTTTTCAAAATCTCAAAATTTGAGAATTACAATTTTCACCGCTTAAATCATGACCGTTCCAGGACACCGAAAAAATCATAAAAGTTAAGAATCTCAAATTTGAGAATTACAATTTTTACCTTGAAAATCATGACCGTTTCAGGACACCAAAAATCATAAAAGTTGAGAATTTCAAATTTGTGATTATGATCATTTTCTTGCTCAAATCATGACCGCTCCTGGCGTTCTTACAATTTATCTACTGCTTTTGCACTCAGATGAACACTCAATTGTAGAGAACATCTGCTTCTCGCATTTATGAATAAAAGGCATTTCAGTGTAAAGAGCTGTGTCCTCCAACTCAAACATTTGAAAGGAAACAATGTATTAAAGAACAAACAGCTGCTACTGCTACTACTCTGTGAAACAATGACATTTTAATTGTACGTTAGGCGAGTTGTTTTAATTCTTGTTAGTGCGTCAGCACACCCGTATGACGTTAAGATATCTGCCAGCTGTACTGTTTTCATTTATCTCTCTCGTCTGTCATTGTATCGTGTGCTCAGATTGTTGTGATATTATTTCAATCAACACTTATCATCTGCTTGCTCTCATCGTTCCGCTATCTTTAATTACGTTATTCTTATATTTTGAACATAGTGATTTGTACTAATTTATCCGTCAATCATGAGTCAAGCAGTCGTTGAACAACAAGCCAACATAGCAACGGTACTTCCAGAGTTCTTCAAAAATATTGCGGATTTGTTCATTCCATCGGAGAAACATTCTGAATACTTTTCGTATATAGACCAGCAAGTGAAGAAAGCGCCTCTACTCTTCAATCCTGACGCTATACGTTCTGCTCGAAAAGCATACAAAGAGCAACATAAAATCGCAGCCAGAGCAAAGAAGGAAGCAGCACTTCCCTTCAGAATCGAAACATTTACAAAACAGTTGAAGGAAAGTGTTGTTGAACGTCATACATTCATCGAATCAGTGGAATATTTTACAGAACCGGCGGGGGACATTTCAACGACAGTGAATTCTTTGAAACAACACTTGAAATACGAAAAACAAAGCCATCTTTTGAGTGTCACATGTAAAATTTTTATTGGAAAACACGCAAATCATATATTATCCTTGTGTGAGAATAATAAAGCAGATTTCACATATCTCTTAAAACATCACAATGTTAACTATTCACGAACTGAATCGAGCTTCGCAATGAAGTTGGCAAAACTGGCAGATAAATATCAGACTCTTTGTAGAGTCTCGCTTCCTATACGACTGTTAAAAACTAATCTTTCAATCTTGGAGCAGTGTCTTTCACAAGATGAGTGTTTTTGGAATAATTGATTATTCAACCCTTCTGTTTTCAATCATTTTCATTATGTTGTTATATGACGTCATTTTTCTCCCATCCAATGAAACCTTGTCCTCGCGTGGACAGAAATCCCATTGTTTAGAAAACTTGTATCTGTCGGTGTTATATGCAATGTTATTTCCTGTTTTATATGCAATGTTATTTCCTCTTGCACATGTAAATACAATAGAGTGTTTCAACCAATGAAACCTTGTCCTCGCGTGGACAGAAATCCTATTGTTTAGAAAAATTGTATCTTATATGCAATGTTATTTCCTGTTTTAAATGCAATGTTATTTCCTGTTTTCAATCATTTTCATTATGTTGTTATATGCAATGTTATTTCCTGTTTTAAATGCAATGTTATTTCCTGTTTTAAATGCAATGTTATTTCCTGTTTTAAATGCAATGTTATTTCCTGTTTTAAATGCAATGTTATTTCCTGTTTTAAATGCAATGTTATTTCCTGTTTTCAATCATTTTCATTATGTTGTTATATGACGTCATTTTTCTCTCATCCAATGAAACCTTGTCCTCGCGTGGACAAATTTACATGTATTTCAATGTATCCAAATTGAATGTATGCAAAGTGGATGTAACGAAATTGAAATATCCATGTGTTGTTTTTAATTTCTCATTTACGGGAATATAATAGAAACATTGTATCTTCTATAAAAATGAGAAACATCAGAGACTTCCAAAAAATATACAGCAAACAAAACCACATTAAATTTCGATTTAAATGAAATTGCTAAGCAATTGGGAATAAAGAATTTTCACATATTGATGAGTAATGAATTACTATTGATAAAAGATGTGCGAAACACCAACTCTACTAATACAATGCAACAATGTAACGTTTAAATTTAGATTAAATTAAATCATTTCAAAATTGAATAAGTAGTAAAGAAAGACATCATTAGAGACCAGTTTTAAATCAATACCCCCCCCCAAGTAGTAAGGAAAGTCATCATTATAAAAATGTTTTAAATCAATACCCCCTTATGACTAAGTAGTAAGGAAAGACATCATTAGAGACCAGTTTTAAATCAATACCCCCCCCTCTGACTTCTAGGGGTCCCTTAAGAAATTTTTTTATTATAAAATGAGCAACATAAATGAGTTTTTGAAATTATATGGAACACAGACAACAACGAATTTCGATTTAAATAAGATTGCTAATCGATTAGGAATAAAGAATTTTCACATATTGATGAGGGATGAATTACAATTCCTAAAAAATAGGCCAACAGGAACGTTCTCGGAACAAAGTTCCATCAATAACTGTAAATTTCATAACAAATCTTCATACGTCAGATGAAAAAGGTGTACATTGGTCAGCAGGCGTTAAAAATCATCAGCAGAACTATTATTTTGACCGCCCGGAGGCTGAGAACTATTATTTTGATTCATACGGTTTGCCCCCTACAAATGAAGTAAAATAATTACTTGGAACAGGAACATACAATACGTTTCAAATTCAAACACCAGGCACTACCTATTGTGGACAATTATGTTTATACGTTTTGTACAAATTACAAAAAGGAGTACCATTTCTAGATATTATGTTAGAGTTAAACAATCTATAACTCAAGCGAAGCTAGCTAAAGCGCTACCTAAAGGTTAAAGCTCTGTTTTCTGTAATTCATTTTGATAAAAACGACCTCTGATATCCTCATTATCTAAATCTTTAATTTCATAAGTAATCGGATAAGTTTTATTTATTTTGCAAACTTCAAATATTTCTTTAGTCCAATAACCAACAAAGCCTTTTTCAAATTTATTCTTATATTTAAATATTCTAACTCTATCTCCAATTTTAAATTTCGGTTTAAGTTTCTGCAAATTCGGATTACTCTCATTCGAATTATTATTCTCGAATATTTTCTTTCGTATCAAATCAGGGTCATCAGAAGCATTCTTTGGAGTTTCTTCAATACCAGAATGAACTTTATTATTGTACTCTTCCACAATTCCTGGTAATATCTTCAACCATTTCTGATTTCTTTGCTCAGTAAATTTCTTGAATAATTTATTTTTTAACGACCGATTGAATCTTTCTATCACTACGGCCTTCCCAGCGTTTTCAGTTGAATAAACAATTTCAAATAGTGGCTGAACGTTTCTGTTATAAAATTCCGACCCTTTATCAACAAACAATTTTTTTGGCTTTCTATTACTTTCTTTAAAGATTTCTTCAAACGCATATTTAACTGATAGACCACTTTTATTTTTTAAAGGTTTTACCCAAGCGTATCGTGTATATAAATCTATAACGGTCAATGCGTATTTATAATCTTTTTCATTCGGCATATGAATAAGATCAGCACTCCAAATATCATCTTTATTAAATACTTTTACTTTCAATAAATATTTAGGCCTTCTGTATTCTTTATGAATTTCAGACGCGTAGGTTCGAGCGTTGCTCTCAGAGTTATTAGTTCGAGCGTTGCTTTCAGACAGCTTTGCTGTCGTTTCATTTAAACCCTGACCGAATAATATTTTAGCTTGTAAAGCTTTCTTAACAAACATTCTTTCAATTTTTTCTCTAAATGTAGGATTTTGAATACTATCTAATTCTTGAATCATCTTCTTATCAGCTGCATGTCGAGAACTTAGATCATGATTTCGATAAGCTAAATCATGCCTGTAAGCTGCGGCATCTACTCTATTTATCGGTTCTTCACCTGGTTTCGGATTATTATTCTCATCTAGTCTTATATCTAATCGAGTTCCTGGACCGGTATATGAATGACCAGGAAGATGTTTTTCTTTCGAATATTTACTCCAAATAAATCCAGGAAAGTTTTCTAATGTTTTTTGTATGTCACCACCGTAGGTAGTAGCCAAACTTTGTTTGTCGTCGTTACCTTCATAAATTTTACAATTTGAGTTTTTATTTTTGTTTAATAGATAATTCAATAAATCTAAATTAGAAATTTGTAATTTAATTAAATTTTCGGAATTTTTAGAATTCATTTTAAAAGATAAAAAAAAAATTTAAAAGATAAAACAAAAAAAATTGTTTTACCGAATCATACTAGGACTTAGATATATTCCAGAACCATCTTTAGTTTCTTTAATTTCAATTAAATCATCAACATTGTGGAGAATATTTTTAAGAACTCGTTTTCCTTCATCAACTAATTTTAATTTACTAATAAAATTATCTACTACTCCTTCACCCCTAGCAACGTTCTCTAACTCTCTGTTATGACGTTTTTGTTCTTCTAATGCTGCCTTCTCTGATTTATTTTTATTTACTGCTTGGACAATACCAGATGTCCCACCTGCAACACTTCCTGCAGCTGCTATGCCTCCTATTATTAGTGGAATTAATTGGAGAATCCCGCCATTCTTTTCTTCTTGTAATTGAATATTCTCTATCTATGGTTTACTTATGTAATACTTTTTTTTATTAATCGTAATAGTTTTAGGGGTATTTTTGTCAACAATATTACGTAATTTTAATTCAAAAGTTTTATTATTAATATTACTTTTCGCTTGCGACATTTTTAATAAAAAAATTTTAAGTTACGAAAATTTTAAGTTAAGAATTTTAAGTTAAGAATTTTTAAACTATTCTAGTTATGAAAAAATTTTAAGATATCAAAATTTTAATCTATTCTAGTTACGAAAAATTTTTAAGTTATCAAAAAAATTAAATTAATTAAACGACGAAGTCTTGGGCTTTAGCCTATCGGACCAAAGGTCCTCTGGCTTTAGCCTATCCTAGCCATCTTCCCATTAAGAACTTCAATAGAATATTTTACATCTTCTAGCAATAAACCATAAGCCATCAATGAAGTTGTGGAATCTTTTTTTTCAATATTAATTGCTACATCACAACCAGTCTTGATAATATCTTCAGATTGTGCACTTAAATCGAAACAGAAAACAGGATATAAATTAAATGTCTCCAATCTCCAGGAGTTAATTGTGGTTCAACTCCAAATTCTATACAAAGATTTCGATAAGAATCATATCCTTCCATAAATTGATTATTGGTATCATCGAATCTTAATGGATCAATTGGATATCGAGTTTGATTTAATGAAACTTGTAAACTTCGAATTGTATTAATATGAAAAAGATTGTTGTTCTTATCAAAACTTGGCGAATTATTTCTTTGAAATGTTAATAATAAATATCTTGGAGTATTCGCAGTTCTAGTAAAATGCCAGTTAAATCTTTGTTCGGAAAAAGTTACTGAACTAGCAGTACGCTTTAGAAAATTAACTGGAATTGGTTTGTTAGTATTTAATCTTTTTGCAATAGCTGTTTCAATCTCTAAACTAGGAGTAATATGCTTAATCCACCATTCAAGTCTATCAATTTTTAAATATGCTTTTTTTCCAGTCTTACCAAAAAAGATTAATTCATTATTTGCTGTACGATGAATTATTAATTTAAATTTCAATTGATATGATATTTTGACTTAATCTAAATAACCGAATAATGGAGACAATGACCAATTTACTGTTTGCTTACTTTTCTTGTTAAATTCACGTCTTTCTTTATATGCAGTATTGTTTGTTTTATTTAAATGTTTTGCAATATTTTCTACATCTTTCGCAATTCCTGCGGCATCTGTTCCGGCGTGAGTTAAATCATCAATAATTATACCATCATTAGTATCAGGAAACCAACCTTCGACTTTATACTTTTTATTATTTTCACCAATTGTTACAAATCTAAGCATTGTATCAATTACACCTGGGGAATCACTTATTGTTTCTATATTTTGAGTTGCAACATCTAAACGCATTTGTGTAAATAATCTTGGAAAAAATTATTTTCTAGTGTAATATTATCGGTATCTGGTAATGGTGTTGTAAAATTAGCATCACTATACAAAGAATATTCACAGTGTAAAAATGAATCAGGTAGATATAAATAACTCTGCTGATTATCAACTTCAAAAATTAAATCACCTCCAGTGTTTACTCTACTGGAAGATCCGGGATTCATAGCAATTCTTATATAGTCATTCTTTTTTTGATTATAACTGACGAACGGAGGATCGTCTAATCTAAATTTATTTTCGATAAGCGAAGACATTTTTATAAAAAATAATTTGACTTTTTGTTTTTCTCGCAGATAGAAAAAAATTTTTACTAAAATATAATTTTAGAATTTTGCTAGACCATTACCTCTTATTTCTTCAATTGTTTTTTCATTATGTTTACTATCACCCTCTACAGCTATGTTAGCAATTTTGTTTTTTGTTTCATCTGAAAGTTTTTTTAATTTTTTTAGTTCTTCA
The DNA here is from genome assembly GCA_907163375.1 of Prostheceraeus crozeri. Lineage (NCBI taxonomy): Eukaryota > Metazoa > Platyhelminthes > Polycladida > Euryleptidae > Prostheceraeus > Prostheceraeus crozeri. Next base: position 171,064 of record CAJQUW010014984.1, read on the forward strand.
GAATCATTCTTGAGTTTACGAATAGCTTCTAGTTGTTTTAATTCGTTTTGTGATTTAACAGCATTTGATATTGCACTAGCTGTACTACCTATAGCAGCTGCTCCTTTTGCAGCAGATGTAATCAAATCTTTATTATTTTTAATTAAGTTAACGATACTACCAATACCAGAAAAGATGCCATCCCCTTCTTTTTGAACGGTTTCTCTATTATCATAATGGTAAACCGGATTCATACGTGGTTCATGAGCAATTTTATTATTTGATGCAAAATGTTTAAGATTGTGTTTATAAATTATAGGCATTTTTTAGGATTAAATTTGACTTTTGGGAAAAATACCTACGATTGGTTAGTAACCTGAGGACCTTTGGTCCGATCGGCTAAAGCCTCGAGGAGCTTCGCTCCGATAGGTTAGAAACCCAAGACTTCGTCGATCAAGATTTACGTTTGTGAATGGACAACAACTTCGAGATAACTTTATTAATTTTCCGTTGCACGTTATCTATTGCGTCAAGCAGCGTGTGATGTACTTTAATTTCTTTTCTATTAACTTGCATTTTCTGCTGATTAATCTTCAATGCCGTTTTAAGTGCATTTAACTTAATTTTAAGAACATCTAATTGTCTGTTAACAGCATCTAACTGTTCCTTATTTTCTTTAGAGTTTTCTTGTAAATTTTTCTTTAATTCATTTTCTAAATTGATTTTCAGATTTTTCATTTTATCAACTTTTTCATTAAGCGAGTTTATTTCATTTATTATTCTATTCATCTTTTTCATTTGTTGAGTAATTTTAGAACTTAATTCATCAACACTTTTTTGGAATGTAGTTTGTAACTGCTTTAAATTTTTTTTAATTCTTTCAGGTAGTTTTTCTATTTCATCTTCTAATTGTTCTTTTAACATTTTTATCTGATGTTTATTTTTAATGACTGCAGATTTTAAATTTATAGAAACTAATATTAAAATTTTTGATTGTTCAGAAATCTTTTTAAAAAGTTTTGCTATATCTGCTTCTAGCTCTCTATCCTTTTTATCAAGTTTTAATAATTTTTCGTTTAATGATTTGTCATTAAGTTTTAGCAACTTTAATTCATTCATCAGTGGAACCAAAACATCGTTTATATATTTTTCCTTTAAATCATTGATTTGTGTATCAACATATTGTTTATTTGTTAACTCTGTATTTTGTTGTGGAAGAATAGAAAGATGCAATGGACCAGATAAAACGTCTCCAGTTTTCATGATATAATTTTCTATCTCTATTTCTAATTCACGATTATTCGGGATATATGCACCTCCACCAACATTTGGTAACATCATTTTTTAAAAATAAAAAAATAAAATTTTTTCTAATAAAAATAAAAAATAAAATTTTTTCCAATAAAAATAAAATTTTTTCTAATAAAAATAAAAAATAAAATTTTTTCTAATAAAAATAAAAAAATGGAAAATCCAAATTTAAAAAAATTATATTCGTCCGCATCATCCTGTTCTTCTTATTCGACGAGATCAACGGGATTTGAAAATAAATGTTTTGATAATAATAATAATAATAATCCATGTATAGATGTTAATATTTTATTTCAATTACAAGCCGAAATATTTAGAGAACAGACTAAAGGTTTACCTTCTATAGAAACTAATTATTGTTTATTTCCGGGGGATCCATTTATTAAATTTATGGAGATTGTTAGTAAATATAATGATGTAGCTTATGTGGAATTAAATAAAGAAAATATGGTTATAATAGGTCATAATAATGTTTATGGATTTATTAGAGCAGTGTTACCAATTAGTAATACTGATTGGATAGAAACTAAAATTATTAATTATATCAATATTAAAGAATTAGTTAAAAAATTAAAATCTTTTTCGAAAGAAAAAATTAGATTATTTGTTGACGATCAAAATCAATATAACATTCACATAGAGAGTAAAAAACATAATGAAGAATTATTATGTCAAGTTTATTATAGAGATACAATTTATAAACAAGAAACATTAGAAATGCCGCAAAGATATGATGATGATACGTATATAGGATTATATTCCAACTTAAATATTAATTTATTAAAATCTTATATAAATGGTTTAGCTCAACAAGAGAAAATTTATATGTGGTCTACACCTTATACTATTAACAATGACCATAATCATATTCATAATAAACGAACTGAAGGTTCTAGGGCTTTGCCCGATCTTAGAGAATCTTATGATAATAATGATGATTCCGAAACATCTGAAAAAGGTGTAAATGGTAAAAAAGATTATAAAAATATTAGTAATTATAAAAATTTATCTAAATTTCATTTTCCTACAATTGAAAATAATAATGATGGTATAGTTGAAGATACTGTTAGACAACTATGTGTCGGGTCTACAAAATTTAAATTAGGATTTACATCTAATCAATTTAAAATTTTATCATCTTTAATAAAAACTAAAAGTGATTCAGATTATGGTGGTGTTATTAAATTTTCCAAAAGAGATCAAAGACCAATATTTTTCTCTATTATATTATTATCAGATAAAAGATGTAATTTAGAATTAGATATTCCAATAAGAGAATGGTATCCTATCATGGAAGGGCATCCTATACCAAAAAGTGAAATTTATGATGATGAAGAAACAATTTATGATGATGATGAAGAAACAATTTATGATGATGATGATGAATCAATAGTTAGTGAAAAAAAATTTAAATTATCTTTTGATAAAACATTATATGATGAAACTTAATATGGTAAAACTTAATATGATAAAACTTAATGTGATAAAGAAAAAAATAACTAAAGAACGTGAAATATATAATAATATAAAATAACACTGAAGTCCTTGATATTAGAATGTTTATATCTAAAATTAAAAAAAAAATTTTTTCTTAAATTTTCTCTAAAAAAATTAAAAAAATGGAAAATACCAAGTTTTATTGTGTCTTATGTAAAAAAAAGTTGCAAACAAAAAGAAGTTATCAATCTCATTTAAATAGTAAATTGCATTTACAAAATGTAGAACGAGTTGATGAAGGAAATATATTAAAATTAAATAGTTATAAAAACTATCTAGAAACATTGCCTACTGATATAAAAGTTAAAAAAATGTTTGATGATTATTCACATTCGGAATATAAAAAAGTTTTTAATAGTGAAGATGAGACCATAGAAACCGAAGGTTCTAGGGCTTCGCCCGTACCAGGTGGAAGATATTTATTTAGCGATACTGATGAATTTGATGAAGCTGAACGAACCGATGAAGCCTTAGCAAATATAAAATATTTATTTAATCAGTCTGTTCGCACCGAAGGTTCCAGGGCTTCGCCCGTTGAATATAATGAAACCGATAAAACTTTTTCTGATATTCTAACCAACTTTTATAATATATTTAAGAAATCTTTCAAATGTTATATGAATGTAGAAGTACTTTATACAAAAAATGGACCTGATGGAATTCCTGAAGAAATAATACAAGGACATTTTACAAATTCACAAGAAATTCATAATGTAAATGATATACAACCCATATTTGAATCGATGATACTTAAATTAGAAAATTGTATAATTGAAGCCCAGTTACGTGAATCTGGTTGGAGATTTGTTAAAATACTATCTAAGAAAATAGTAATTGATAAATATAAAAATAATACTGGTGGTAGCTATGTTCCTTTACCTTTCAGTTCACCACAAATAATCAACATAAAAAATGAAGATGATTATTGTTTTCTGTGGAGTATTATAGCACATTTACATCCTGCAGAATATCATAAAGAAAGACTAAGTCATTATAATAAAGAAGAATACATAAATGAATTTGATCTTTCTGATGGCTTACATGAATTTCCATATGATTATAATAGGTTAAAAAAGTTTCATAAAAAGAATAAAAATTTAATAGAAGTAAATGTTTTTGAATTAAATGTGAATTATGTTTCTATTGGTAAAATTACTCCACTTTACTCAGATTCAAAAAAATTTTATTTGAATAATAAAAATTTATGTCAATCGTAAATAGTTTATAATGATAGAGGAAATTACATGCATCATAATATTTTTTACCAAGGAAATATAATATGTACTGAAAAATTTGAACTTGTTAAAACACTATCACCAATAATGATTAATCATAATAATTATAAAGGACGTACTGATCATTATAATTACAAATATTCATCTTTATCTTCAGAATATCAACAAAAATTAGAAAATTTAAATAAAAGTTTACAAAAATGTAAAATAGATTATCAACAACAAACAAAAATGTTACTACAAGAATATCACCATAAATATCAAAATAAGATAGAAACAATTCAAAAATTAAATGAAGAAAATAATAAAGAATTAAATAATGAAACCAATCAAAAAATAAATGAATCTTTAAAAAAATGTCTACAACAATATAAAGAACAATATGATAAAGAATATAGTTATCAGTTACAAATATTAAATCAAAATTATTATCAAAATACATTTAATCTTACAAAAGAAATTAATGAAACACATGAAATATATAAAGATGAATTTGAAAAACTAGAACAGTCAAAACAACCAGCACAAGCGAATATATTATATTATCAGGGTCATTTTATATTGTGTAAAGATGTTTCTATATTTACAAAAACTTCAGATAATAAAAATTTTCCTTGTCTTCAATGTATGACAAGTTTTAGAACTTTAGAAGAAATGAATAGACATTTGGAGAATTGTCAACAAAACGAAGCAGTTCAAAATACTTTTCCTAAAGATGATTATTTAGAATATAATAAATGGTATTTTAAAAATAAAGTACCCTTTACTATTTATTGTGATTTTGAAGCATATAATGTTAATATGACACAAAATCAAACGGAAAGTTCCAGGGCTTCACCCGATTCTGAAAATTATAATTCTGAAAATTATAATTCTGAAAATTATAATTCTGAAAATTATAATTCTGAAAAAAGTGCACCTGAAAGAAGTGCGCCTGAAAGAAGTGCGCCTGAAAGAAGTGCACCTGGAAAAAGTTCAGCTGAACAAAGTAAAGAAAAATATTTATTTGAACAAAAACCATTATGTTGGGGAATGTACATTCATTCAAATTATCCTGAATTATTTAAATCAGAATATTTACAATACTATGGTGAAGACAGTTCAGAAATGTTTACAAAGAAAGTAGAAGAATTACAAGGACGTTTTTCACAATTGCTTGAAACAAATAAACCAATGATACCATTAACGGATGAAGAAAGAAAAGAGTTTTATGATGAAATAAATTGTTATTACTGTGGAAAAGGTTTTACAAATAAATATAAAACTGGCAGAGGTAGATATATTGATAAAGTAAAAGATCATGATCATCTAAATGGATTATATAGAGGTGCAGCACATAATTCTTGTAATCTTAATGCTAATAAATTTAAATATAACTTTGTTCCTTTATATTTCTACAATGGTTCTAAATATGATTTCCATCTAGTAATGAAAGATTTATTTTCATCTGAAAAATTACAACAACAAAAAATGAATGTACTATGTAAACAAGAAGAAGAATATTTTTCAATGCAATTAGGTTGTATTAGAATTTTAGATGCATTTAGATTTTTTACTCCTTATTCATTAGATGTTATGGGAAAAACTTTGAAATCTGAACAATGTAAAATATTAAATAAATATAATTTAAAACCTTTAAAACAAATATTTCCGTATGAGTACATAGCCTGCGGCTCACAGTCGAAGACTGATATAACTGGAGATAAAACCTGTGGTTCACAGTTGAAGACTGATTTTAATTCTGTGAATAAAATTATGGAAGAAGAACAACTTCCTCGAATAAATAAATTTAAATCAACATTAAAACAATCACAATTATCTGACGAAGACTATGCAGAAGCTGAAAAGAATTGGAGAGAGTTAAATTGTAAAACAATGTATGATTATACAATGAAATATCTTCAGATAGATGTATTAATACTAGCTGATCTTTTTGAAAACTTTCGTGACATGTGTTTAGAATATTACGGAATAGATCCATGTTATTGTTATTCTACACCAGGTTTAACATGGTTAGCAGGATTAAAACATACTGGTGTTCAAGCCGATGGCTCTAGGACAAAGTCCGTTAAACTTAAACATTATAAAGAAAATACATATGATAAATTATTATTTTTTGAATCTGGAATTAGAGGTGGAGTTTCATCAGTTTTAGGTAATAGATATGTTAAATGTTATAATAAGAAAGTAAATCCACAAGAATATGGAATAATGAAACCTTTATCTCCAGAAGAAAAAGAAAAAATATTAGAAATTTTTCGAACGAAACAAGAAGGAGTAGAACGTGAAAAAGCAATTGATGAATTCATGAGAGAAAACTATTTGTTATATTATGATTTTAATAGCTTATATTCTTCTTGCATGATACAAGAATTACCAACAGGTGAAATGACATGGTGTAATAATCTAGAATATCAAAGAACATATGATGGTGAAAATAATTTTGGTTATGTATATGAAGTTGATTTAGTATATCCTGATTATATAAAAGACGCAACAAAATATTATCCTTTCTGTCCAGAAAACAAAATTCCCAATATAGAAGATTTTTCAGATTATCAAAAATCTTTAATGCTCAAAAAAAAAAATACAGACCAACAAAAAAACTTATGTTAACACAAGGTAATAAAGGAAAGTATGTTGTTGAAGGAAGAATGCTAGATTGGTATTTAGATCATGGCATGATTCTCACCAAAATACATCGAAAACTAGAGTATAGAAAATCTAAATGGTTAAAAAATTATATAGAGTTCAATATTGAAAAACGTAAAATAGCTAAAAGAAATAAAGATGATTTTGGAAACGTTTTCTTCAAATTAATGAATAATGCATTTTATGGTAAGACTTTAGAAAATGTTCGTAATAGACAAAATATTGAAATAGTTTATGATAGAGATAGATTTCAAAATTTAACAAGGAAACCTACATATAAAAGAACTACTAGATTCAGTGATGAACTTTGTGCTGTTCATCTAAGAAGAAGCATTGTAAAACATGATAAGTTTAATTTCATTGGTTTCACTATATTAGAATTAGCTAAACTATTTATGTATAGTTTTATATATGATTATTTAGCACCTGCTTATGGCAAAAACTATAAATTACACTTTACAGATACCGATTCTATTTTCTTAGAATTAACAGTACCATATGGTTCTTCACTTGATAAAGAAATTAATAAAATAAAATATATTATTCATCCTTCTGATTTATGTAAAGTAAAAGATGAATTAGAAGGAAATGAAGATTTCATAACAGAAGCTATATTTTTAAAATATAAATGTTACTGTTATGATACAACTAATAATATTAAAACACATAAAACATTAAAAGGAATTTCAAAGGCATCAGTGGCTAATCAAATAACATTTCAAGATTATAAAAATGCATTATTTAATAATGAAATAAAAACAGCATATAATTATAGACTTAATTCAAAGAAACATAAAATGTATTTAAAAGAAGAACATAAATTAGCATTAGATCCATTTGATGATAAAAGAAAAATTTTACCTGATGGAATAACTACTTTACCTTTTTAATTTTCTAATTTCTATTTTCTAAATATAACAATATAACAATATAACAATATAAAAATATAAAATATTATAAAATAATATAACATAAAATAATAATATAAAATTATCATATAAAAATGGATAAAGTTAGAGCTGATAATTTTAAAAGAATAAAACAATTAGACGAATTAATAAAACAAAGAAATATTATGAAAGAAAATCATCTTCAACATAGAATGATAAAAGCTGGTATTCAATCTGATATGTTTGAAAAAATGCAGCAAACCGAACAAGTAAAAACTGATTTTGAAAAAACTATGAAACCATTTAAAACTCTTGAAAAAGGAAGTACAAATAATGATAAACAAATTGATATAACAGATCCAGAGCACAAAACTATATTAGATGACTATGGATTACTAGAATCAAACATTAATAAGAAATTACCAAAATCTATGCAATTTGAACATTCTATTTCATTTATAGATGGAAAAACAATACCTAGATTTTATCTCGGACAAAAAGAAATATTTCCACAACCTTTTCGAGGTTTAATTTTTTCACCAGATAAATCACCTTTTAATTTAGATAGAAATTTTGTTGATCTTTTAAGAGGAGCAGATTTAAATAATTATGCTGTAGAAAATCTCATAAAATATAAAGCTATGTTAGATAGAGTTGGTGCAGTAAAATCTCTTAGACGTTATAAACAATTAGAAAATTTATTAACAACGGGAGTTAAAGTAGGAAAAGGTTTATCTGAAAAACAGAAAACAGAAACAACTGTATTCTTACCAGATGATCCACAAGAATTACTAAATAGATTAAATATTTTAATATCTGCAATAAAAGAAGGACATAATTCTAGTTTCAATGAAATTCATGCTATATTGAAAAGACTGTTAGAAAAGAAGATTCTAAATGAAGAGGATTATAAAAGTATAACCGGTCATCTCTGATGTCCTCCAGGGCTTCGCCCGTAGCTGAAATATGTTGTTGTTTTACTTTTTTTATTTTAAAAATGTGTTCAGCAGATTTAGACAAAATTAATAATCATTTAGAAAATCTAACAGAGATTTTGGGTTCATCAAAATTTAGTACGACGTTAAAAATTATAACAACTACTTCATCACACACTTGTAATTTAGAACCCATTCTACATTTGGAACAAAATAAAAATTATCAAATTGCATTGACTAGTTTCTCTACATTTAACACTATTCAAAACGTTATCAAAGATGTGAATGATCAATTTAGATATTCTACTGATAAAGGCAAAACATGGAAAATATTAACTTTTCTTCCTGGTTCTTACGAAGTTGAATCAATATCAAATGAAATTAAGAGACATTTAGGTATACCATTTAAAGATAAGAAACAATTACATTTTGCAGTTGAACCGGCAGTTAATAAATTTTCTCTTACTTTAGACGAAAATCATCAAGTTGATTTTAATCATGATAGATCATTGTCAAAGCTATTAGGATTTAATAAACAAACCTATAGTCAAGGTTATCATTTAGGTGAGAAGATTCCAAAAATAACTGAAATAAATTCAATTGTTGTACATTGTGACATTATTGAAGGAGGATATATAAATGGTAAATTATCAAATTTAATATTCAGTTTTCCTGCTTTTACTGTACCAATTGGTTATAGATTAAATGTAATTCCACAAACACTAATATATTTCCCTATTACAAGAAAAACTATTAACAACATTAACATGAGAATCACTGATGAGAAAGGACAAGAAATAAATTTTGGAGGTGAAGAGATTATGATAGATGTTTTGGTTAGGGAGGTATAAACTTTCATGCTACACTAAAGAAGTTTTTTTTATCATTTTCATTATTAATCTTATTAATCTTATTATTAATATTAATTTAGAAACAAAAGTAAACTAATTAAAATTTTATTTAAAATTTTTACTTAAAAAACACTAATTCAATAATGGATGAATTTATTACTTTAAAAATGAATGAAATGTCTTTAAATAAAAAAAAACTTAAATTTAATCATCATCCAAATTTATCTAATAAAGTTTTGTCAGTTATTTGTGGAAGATCAGGTTGCGGAAAAACGTATCTATTATTTAAAATTTTAACGACTCCAAATTTTTTGGATTATAACAATCTTATAATTTATACAACAACAGCAGAACAACCCATCTATCAATTTTTAAAATATGGATTTGAAAATAATCTTAAAAAAACAGCAATTGCTTCATTATTCAAAGAATATGAAAATTCTGAATATGAAGAAGAAATAAGTTCGTGGTGTGAAGAAGCAGCAGAAAATAGTCAGTTAGTAGAAACCAATAAAAATAAGCATATAAAGATACAACTAATAGATGATAGTGGTAATATGCAAGATCCTAGTAAACTAGATAAAACAATGAAACATTGTGTAATTTTTGATGATTGTGTTAATGATAGAAATCAGTCAGTTCAGAGAAATTATTTCACAAGAGGTAGACATAATAACTGTAGTGTGTTTTATTTAACACAAAGTATGTATTCATTAGACGGAAGTGTTATTAGAAAGAATGCAAATATATTTATACCATTTGAAATAAATGCAAGAAACTTAAGTGATTTGTTAAGAGATTTATGTATAAGAGATAAAGATGAATTTAAACAATCGTGTAATAATGCTTGGGCAAAAGATTATGGATTCATTACAATTAATATTGATAAAAAAATTCATGATAGAGTTATCGAAGATTTGTTTACTGAGTAATAAAAAATATACAACATAGTGGAATAATATTTTTTTGTTATTATCAGCTTTAATTTTATCTATTTTTTAAAATATAATATTTGAATTTTGTGGTAACATTGGAATACAGCAAAAACATTTTACTGAACAAATTATTTTTTTATTGCTTTGTTGTTTGACATCTTTTCGTTTAAAGTTTTCTCGTATTAAGTTTTGTTTAATAAAGTTTTGTCTAATAAAGTTTTTAGCTCTTCTAAAAAAATTTTGTCATTTTCTTCATTAGAAATTTTATCATCACTAAAAATTTTACCATCACTAGAAATTTTGGCATCCTTTTTATTTTTATCATCAACTTTTTCTGTCTGTGATTGAAATGATATTTGATTTACTTCATTAGCTATTTGATCAAATTTTTCAATCTCATCTAACGTAATAACATTATCATCACATACTCTTTGAAAGTAGTAATGTAGTTTATCATAGACTTCTTTAATATGTAAATGCTTAGTTTTTAATGATTTTCGTTTCTTAGTTATTAAAGATTTATCTAACATTGTAACAAGTGAAGTTGCAAAAACACCCGTACCTGTTAAAGCTGTAGCAACTACTGGAATTACTAAAACACCTGAAGATATAACAATTGTTAAAGCACCTAAACTTATTGTTAAGAATATGCCAATTCCTTGTGTTACATTCTTAACTTTACTCCATCTCTTTCTTAATTTTTTATAATGCTCTAATCTTAATAATAATTGAGATTCCTTATCTTTCATATACCTTACTCTATCTTTGTGTTTTTCTTTATTCATTTTTTCAATGTTAATCTTTTCAATGTCCATTAAAGTAGAACTACGTTCATATGATAACGAAGGATATATTCTTGAGGTTCCTTCCATTTCTGAAGTTCCTTCCACTTTTGATTCTTCCATTTTTAAAGAAATATTTTTAGTCACATGATATATTTTAAAAACCTGAAAGATGGATAAAATTCATGAATTTGAAATTCTCAACTTTTATGATTTTCGGTGTCCGGTTTTACATGACCTGGAACGGTCATGATTTAAGCGAGAAAATTGTTATTCTCAAATTTTGAGATACTCAACTTTTATAATTTTTAGTGTCCTAGAACGGTCATGATTTTAAGGGTGAAAATTGTAATTCTCAAATTTGAGATTCTTAACTTTTATAATTTTTAGTGTCCTAGAACGGTCATGATTTTAAGGGTGAAAATTGTAATTCTCAAATTTGAGATTTTGAAAAATTTGAAAAATTGGGTATTTTTAAAAACGCCCAAATTTATGAATTTAGGTCTTCATAACCTGAAACAGGGTTCAAATTCATGAATTTATGTTGTTTTTAAAAATACCATTTTTTGAAAAAATGGTACTTTTTGAATGGACTAAATTCATGAATTTAGGTCTTAAAAACCTGAAAAAGGGACTAAATTCATAAATTTATGTCGTTTTTAAAAGTACTAATTTTTTTGATTTTATGGTGTCCTGGAACGGTCTTTTATCCATTACTCGCAAGAGTCATATAACGAGCTGCATCAGATAGCAGTAAAAGGAAATTATTGCGATGAACATTTAAATCTTTAACAACATCATCAATAGCATGGCACACTGTTTGATGATTGATGTTTCCTTCTAGCTGTATACAGTCATATAGATAAGTATCTTCAGGCTTTTCTAGAATTCCTACAAGAATGTTCATAAACTTCCGACCAGAAATTTCCGTTTCGTCCACCACTATAAATATTTTTTCTCCATTCACATATCGAAACAATTTCTGTTGTTCTAACTGAAAGAGTTTTGGCACATGTTGCCGACATGATGACTCAGTTGGGCAATGATGACCCATAAAATCAAATAAATCTCGTATCGCTTGATGCTCCAATTTATGTAAAGGAATGTCAGCGGCTAAAAACGCTGTTGTTACATGCTTAGCCAGATCAGGTTTGAAGTTCAAAAGGTCTGACTTTCATATTTTGTTGAGGTGGTTACTGATGATGAAGAGGTAATTCTTTGTAACTTCGTCGCACTTTTACGATGACTGTCAATCATAAACTGTTTCGCGTATTTCACCGGGCATTCACAAAGCACACAGAAAAGTTCATTCCTTGGTGTTACTTTGAATTCTTCAGGATATTGGCAAGTAATTCTTTTGCACTTGGATGCGTCACTTTCAGCTGTCTTGGGCGTTTCGAATATTGAAGATAGCCAGTGTCAGTTAACAAAAAGATGTAGTTATGTGCGTTGAAATCTTTGCAAGAATATTTGGTGTCCCAATAGCTTAGCTCTTTGTTTTGATTGAAAAGAGTTCGGGAAACCCAGATCTAAAAATAGCGCGTGGGTAGACCAGATTCCTGAAAAATTTACTGTCTTATTTATACTTTTTGACCTTATTTGACTACATTTGACCTTATTTTTACTCTATTGACTATATTGACTTCATTTGTTTATTTTGACAGCATCTCTACTTTACTGACTTTTTGACTTTATGATGCTGCAGGACGCGATCGGCTGTAAAGTGAATATTCGAATACTTCATTTGATGATCTCTATTTTTTGCTTACTTCTTGATTTCCATGAGAAAAAATCCCGTATGTCCATTCTTTAAAGCCAGTAAGAATCACAGCATCAGCGAAATGAGTTTTTCTCAGCAAAGAAGTCACTATATCTGAAAAAGACATGTCGACATGTTGATGAGAGAGAGAGAATCGTTTATTGTATCACTGAATGGGAATCAAAAAGCATTACAAGTCTACATTTCATAGCAAATTAGAAAATAGTATATACCAGCATAAAGTCAAATGTCAGAAATCAATCGCAAAAGGTAGACGAAATAATAATAGACGTCAACGGAATAAAAGACTTTCGACGAATGGTTGTTTGACTATAAGGAACAGACAAACGTCCACTTGGGAGCACAGACGGAAAAAGACTTTCAATAGCAGTATCTGAGGTATATGCAGATCTGAAAAAGCAGACTCAACAAATTCACATTCATCTCAAAAACGTGTCAAAATATCATTTCGGATTTATTAATAACTTAATTTGAAATCTACATAATGGAAGCTGTTCAAAGTTGTAAATTTACCGATTATTTATAAAATATTTTAGACCCTCAGAGACCTGGGCTTTTTCACACCCTCTGAGACCTGAGGGGGGTCCAGTGGACCCCTTTTACAAATTCTCAGTTTACCTGCTTAAATCGACATCAAATCATTAGGAAAGTTGATTTTAAGTAAGACAATGATGCTTGTGTGTAGCAAGTCAATATAATTAATCCGTTGAGTGTTTTTTAGCCTCCTCAGTAAGCACATGCGAAAATGTGGTGGTTTTGTAATTCAGCAACATATAGCATATATTCTATTGTACTAAGAGTCGGTTTTACGATGAATGCTGTCGTTGGAGTTGTCATTCAATTTTTATGAACATTGTACCATGAGAAACCTGATATTTCATAGACTAAATTGGCATATATGTCACTTTCCTAAGTGGCGGTAGTTTTGGCCAGTAGTCCTCACGTGATCTTTGATGGAGAGTTTCAAGATAGATGCGATTGGAGTTTTTGATGAAAGTAGGCTGACAATGTGTACTTTCCGACATTTTTTCACAATGCAAAGATATTATGATTCTTTAAATGGACAAAATTATGCAGTCTTCTTCATTTATTGCTAGCCTTTGAAAATTTAGTTATTTATCAATAGCATTTTAATGTCAATTGATTTCAATTACAGAAAAGTTACTATTTCAGTTTGCTGTCCTAGTTCCATCACTAGTCGTTCATGGTCGGCTCTTTGTCTTATAAATGTCAGGTTATGGTCACTTGATGGTCACTTGATAGTCAGTTAATATATTCATCCCGTTATTCCGCTTTGAGACTACTTCCATGTGGACATGTAATGCTTACACGAAAAAATGGGGTCATATTTCCTTTGGCTATGACAAAAAGCGCTTGAGTGCGACAAAATAATTCTATCTTGGGTGCATATTTTTGCAACAGATCTCTCACGAGCACTGTTTTTAATACAACGCATGCATTGATTAACTTGTTCTTAATAGACACTGTTCAACACTGGTTCCGTTCCTTCGAATATCAAGTGACCTGCTCCTCACACTGTGTGTCTGACATTGCGCGCGTTGGAAAATGACTTGCTATATTGACTGTTATCAGCTCAAGAGAAGCAATATGTTCGATGAATGGACAGACAAATGACAGACGCTTTTGTGTCACGATGGGGCTAACTGCCAGTTGAAATAACTACATGGACGAGCCAATCCGCTATAGGCCTAACTCCTTACTAGAAGAGACTTTTACTTATTGTAGTCCTTCAAGCATGTTCTTTCACAGAAGTTATTCAATGTTTATCAAGATAATCAAGATCTTAAATGATGTCATAGATCTGAAATTTGAAATACAGATATCCATGATTTTCATACTTCTTCCACACATCTGATACATGCTAGGAACAAGCAGCGAAATGATGATTTAAAAATATCTATGACTTTGAGATGACAGATCAGACAGAAAGCAGCTGAGACGAAGTGTTTTCAAAGAAATTGAATGAGGATATTCACCTCATGTTTATAATGTGAGATGATGACAACCGTGAATCTATGCAAGGTACACTGATAGGCTGCCATCGGTGGAGGCCGCTATGGTTTAGGTGCTGTTATCATGACTATGCATCTTCACGACGCATTTCAGTGTGCATGTAATACTACAGATTGTCGGATTTCAATGTTGTTTCACTTTGGTAAGTTTTTAATTAAATTTATATCGTTTTCAATCACTGGCATTGTACTTACTGTGACTCAGTGCTGGGTCTACCACATTATATAAGATGAGACGCAACGCTGCGCAGAAGTCGATGTATACATATGACTGAAAAATAAAAGATTGTTTGAATTACACCAACATACCAGAAAATACAAAAATATCAAAATATCTGAAATTTAAACTTTCCAGCAATTCTTAAGTAACGAAATGCATAGCTTGTTTTAAAGCCTTTTTTGTTCTTTTCATTTTTTTGGGACTGACATGGGATATGCGTAATAATACGTAATAATATCCTTGATATCCTGTTTCCAGCCTTGATAAGTGCACTTTGCGGGTCCTTAGACGGACTAATAGTTGTTCAACAATTTATCTTTTTGCAATAATATTCGTCGACTAATAGAGTGCACATTACCGTATAACATGGTATTATGCTGATGTGTTGTAATGTTGATCAAATATTTATGTTTCAAGAAATAAATGCTCATTAATGTATTTCCTAAAAAAAGCGTTGAGAACGATACGAACTCAGTTCTGCAGTCGAAGTGCTGGAGCCATGGCCCAGCAGTTCTCCAGATTTGAAACCCATCGAGAACTGCTGTGTTGTGGTGAAGAAGCGAGTTGCTCAACGGAAACCCATTTCTCTCAGTGATCTCAAGAAGACGGTAACGGAAGCATGGACCACCAAACTCAGCGAAGAGTATTGCAAAAAGCTGATTGAATCCATGCCACAACGCATAAAAGTTGTTTTACACGTGTAAAAGTGTAAATTTTTATATTTTCATTTACACCAAAAATACACGTGTATTACACATGTGCAGGTTGACTGCGAGCTTTGTACTAAGCGCAATTAGTAAAAATTACACTACCCTGACCACATATTTCAGGAGTTGGAATAGAAGTTTTTGCATCAACATTCTATTTTCTAACTCAAATTGAAAATTATGCTAATCAAATGTCCGGCATGGTAGGGGGCGGGTTGCATATTAAGGTTTAAATAAATTAAGAATACAAATATTGCATTTAAACAGTATTACATGCACGTACATATGTGTTGTTTTAGAATGCTACCTGCACAAGGCCTTCTTCTCATTTACGGTGCACGGACACCATCAAATGCGCCTGCAACTTTGAAGACGGGATGCGGTGTCGCAGTCGGAGTCCTATCATTTTTGCTGGAGTCGGCGTCCTATCAAATGATAGGACTCCGGACTCCACCCTATAACTAGACCCGAAATATACAGTGGCTTCGGAAAGTTTGAAAGCGATGATGCCTCTAATATGTAAAAACCAATTCATCCAATAAAATGCATCTATTCTCAATAAAATCACAGATGAATCGAATTATTTTCTTCGACGACGAAAGAGGTTGTGAGTGCACGGACTCCACTTTAGTTCAAAGGAGAACAAAATCTAGCATGAAACTTTTCGATAACGCCTTCCGTAACGAGAATCACGTGTTGAGCAGTATCATCCCAAAATATTTCAATCGGAGTGGAACTTTCAGTGTTCCGTACTGCAGAACCCGAAAGCGACAAGATGCTTTCGTACCTTTTACGGCTATCTTAATGAATAATATGTCTTCACAGTAATATTTTATCACTGCTATATACTATGCAGAATTTTCTTTTATCTGATTTCCTCGCTTACATGTTTCACCATATCAATCGAGCTGAAACACTCTTAAGGTCTTGTCTTGAACATTTTGAATATGTATCATAATTTTGTATCTATGACAACATCACAACCGTATGTACTATGATTTCCACTCTCTTGAAATATAAACACCTCTACTACTACTACAGATGTATGATAGTTATCATCATCATTTGTGCAAGTCATGCAAATAAGTGTGCGTAGTTAGTATTTTATCATTCAACCACTATTACGGATGACGTCAGCAAGCCGTTTTGACATAAAGTCAGACATTCTTTTTGCAATAACTTGGCATCACTAAGCACCACTTTCGCGAATGATGGTCTGAAACTCCGTAAAAGATGAAGGTATTTGCTTTGCGACCCGAAATATAATACAAAAATATTATTAACTCTAGAACTATTGAATAATCGTCATACCAAGAACGAGGGAATGGGTCAGTGGACCCATGAACATTTTTTACAATTCAATAATACATTTTTGATTTGGATATCAACATGAACATTGGGACAAATACAATGTTATTTGCGTATATGCTTAATACGAAGTTTTACAAGTATCGCGGTGATCATCATGATTTCCATTAAATATCATGATAATATGATGGCCTACGCATCTCCATTGCACACTAATCCTGTTTTCTATTGTTTACGACCATCATCCAGTGCCGATGTAGCTTCCTCACTACTTCTTGCTATACCATCATCTGGTGGTCTACATCTTGGATCAGTGCTGGTTGAAAACTTTGATGGACAGGTCCAGCTATATTCTTCCATTTTGAAATAAAATTGGGAAATTTGCTGCATGATAGTTCATAGAGTAAGTATATTAGGTAGAGTGGTAACTCCGCATATATCAAATCCCCAATGTGTACACACTTCCGATTTTATTAAATAAACTCAAGGGAGATACAGTCGGAATTGTTTACAAATGTGAGATATACACATTTATGCAGTTTTGAAGAAATTACAACGGAATTGACTGATCATGATTGTAATGCTGAAGGAATGATGGTATTTCACAGATTTTCATGACAGCCTTGGAGATTTAATGTTTGTTAAATTAGCAATTCAATGGGTTCCTATTACTTTCATGCTCAACCTCAAGAGTATTTTCTTAGGCGTGATCATATCACAGGCAACCTGCCAGTGGCAGAGCAAAATCACACGATCAAAGACAATGATTTCAATTAACTTTGAAAGATGTAAATGGTCCACATAGCTGCAAAGATTCAAGAAATGAAACATGAATTCAGTGAATCATAAAATCATGCCGTTGAGTATTGAATTGAAAACTTGAAATTTCAGCCAAGAAAGCAAGAATAATATCGTGACTTTTTGAAGATTTTCATTATAATACGGATCATGAATTCCCCTTGATAATCAGCTTGATTTATACTACTGATATGGGGAGTCATCTCAGTAGTATATACATTTGCAAAAGTTTGACTTTTTAAAAATGCTCAAATAATTTTTTGGACCACTAGAACGGAATTTCCGCAAAAAACTGAATCTTTTGATATAAAAATTTTCACTGTGTACTTTTTTGAGTCGACGCTCTACCTACATATCCCTACTCTATGGCTTAGTTCTTGAAATCCGCTTCATAGACAGTAAAAGATGAAACTCGTCAATAGAATGGATTACCAGAGCCTGTTATCTGCTACTTGACAGACTTGAGCCTTATTACAGGTCTGATTTGATAACTAAACAATTCTTCGCTTTCATGAAAACAAGTGGCCATTTACTTGTGGTCGGCACACTTTGTGCCAATCGTCAGGAAATTCCGTAATTTATCAAATCTTTTGAGAAATAGTAGCAGCTCGATTGTGGCTGGCTCTTGCTCTAAGCACTTATTTCTTTCTTTGCAGAAACTTACTGTGTTGGTAGTAGCCGCAAAGTGCTACAATCACGTACATTTCCAGCTTCACTGAGGTTGTCATTCAACAAAATATAGCTTCTTCAAAAATTGGGGACTTGGATTCGGATAGGAGACTGACATGTAATAAATTGGTGAAAATACGTCATATTAAGGCTCACGTCAGTCTCAAAGGCATAAATCTGGATGTTTGGTTTGAATCGATTACAGTTTATTTAGTTAAATGATCATGCAAATATGGAAACTGGATTTAAATGTTCATATGTATTTAGATAGCTAAATTTTGCTAGATTTGTAGATATTCGTATTATAAACTTCCATAGATGTTGTAATGTCGTATTTATGATATTAGTCTGTTCACTGTAAACTGCATGGCACTAACTTTGGCACGAAGCCGAAATGTCGTGGCAGCTAGCGCCTACTTAGTGCCTTTCTAGTGCCTCGAGGCATCAGTAGGCACTAATAGGCACTAAGCCAAATATTTGTTTATCCAATGAAATCGAAGGAAAAATCAATGGGCACGAACTCGGCACTATAAACTTCGTGCCTACTCGTGCCTTGTGTTGGTTAGAATTGATGCCTAAATTTCGTGCCCTGAAGTGCGCTAATTCAGGCGAAATTTCGGGCCTGCAGATTACAGTGTAGGCCTATATTCTAAAATTTCTGAAAACTGATAGCATTTCTAACTTGTAAGTTAGAGCTTCATTCCTGTAGAAAATCCTATACTTTCTTAAAGCATTAAACACAGCAGTACTCAGTTTTTGGATCCTTTATCGGTAACTTGAATAAGACTTGAATAATTATGCCTACTACTTATGAAATGCTTTTGTCGCACTATTCAAAATGATAGGACTCCGCATCCCTGCATTGAAGTATGACAAATGGCAAGCATTGTCATGAATAATACTTAATAGCATGAATGAATATAATTTTTGAGATTCAAGATGATCCGTAAGTGATGGCAGCAAACGGGAGGATCATGATAATAGGCTGTACTCGTAATCGAGACACGCACTCCCTTGAATTCCTGCAGATCCGTTAAGGGGCCATCCATAAAGGACGTCCGCAGGGGGGTCAGTCAAATGCGGACAGTTGCGGACGGGGAGAGGGGGAGGGGGCAAGAAAAAGCGGACGTCCGCTTATTCACAAGTTAAATCACTTTTGACACCGGATGGTTAGCGTTTTAAGTTCATCTCTTCACTGTGAAGGACTAATGACTTGTTAATCTGTGATCCCACGAAACAGATGATGCTTTATTATTCTATTGTTCCACCTTGCCATCTCAACGGGGGCTTCACTCACACTTGGCCGGGCAATGAGACAATGTCGTCGATGGGTTAATATCTTTCTGTTAGTTTGGTTTATATATATATATATATATGTAAAAGGTGAATAAAAATCTGTATGGCGCGACCTGTGTTCTCCTACAAGCCAGCGAGCTCATGACGACGATTCATAGGTGGACACCTGACCTGAATCATGCGAGCTTCTATCAAAGCAGTTTAAAGGCTTCATCAATCTTTCAAAATTAGGTATCAAGAACATAAGCGGAGTATTATGAATAAGGACAGTAAGAGTGCATTGAGTGTGCATCTTCGTGATTGTACTGCTGTTGACCTTGATGATTTCGATGTGAATATCCTTCAGAGAGCGCGAAGTGCGGTTGACACTGCTTTGATAGAAGCTCGCATGATTCAGGACAGATGTCCATCTATGAATCGTGTCATGAGCTCGCTGGCTTGTAGGACACAGGTCGCGCCATATAGATTTTTATTCAGCTTTTACACATATATGTCCGAGTAGCATGTCATATGCGCCTGTTTTACACTCTATGAAGAAGGGTCTGGACCCGAAACGTCGAGTAAAAGCTAGTTTTTCTTTACTATTTTAACTAACGGATTTGCAGAAATTCAAGGGAGTGCGTTTCTCGATTACGATTACAGCCTATCGAGATGATTCGATTACTGAATGAAGATAAAATTTCTGAAAAAAAGAAAGCTGAAGCCATTGGGGTATTATAAAGTCAGCAAGATTCGCTAGACCACATCATTATTAATACAATGAAGCGTTTTTTTAATAACAGAGCAATGTTGATTTAGCTTACGTTCATATTAATCCCTTCGAATACATAAAAACACGTTCCGTACAAATAATCGCTGTTGATCAAAGCTATCTTGTACTTCCTAGCCCAAGGTCTCCAAAGATTGGAACGGTTGAAAATGAGCATGCAGTCTGAAAATGAAACACACAAAACAAGAAACATGTTCTAGTATTCATATACAGAAATTCATGACGATATATATGCCAAAGAACAATATCATGTTGTCGGCATTGTTTTCTTCTCATTTGTGCATGCTCCTATCTAGGACTCATGTATGTTATTTGATAGAATTGTTTGACAGAAATTGTATATCTACACTTTATAACATCCGACTCATAAAAGAGACACTCGAATACACAGTCGAGAGATAAGCCGGTATATACTGACCGTATATATATATAGCAGTGAAATTTTTTCCGGACATGTTTCGGTATTTGAGGTCATACCATCATCAGCGTCACAATCAAATGGCAAAAGCAGGTACGAAATGGCTTATATACAAAAATGAAAAACTATAGTGAAATTTACAAAGGAGGTCTGATTGGGTGAGATCCACTCCTCTCGTTAACAAAAGTTGCTTTTGACCAACATCGTTTCTAGAATTTTAGGAAATTTAGTGCTACCGACGATGCTGAAATTCTCACGTGACGGATTATGCGCGTGCATAGATATCTCTGTAGGGGTCGGTTTACCAGAAATATGCTCGTTTGTCCGAGTGGCTAAATGGCGTGGTGCAACGCCAACGTATCGCATTTGGCAGCGATCACAGGTATAAAGGTACATAATGTCAAATTTGAGCTCACTCGAAATAGCATCAGCGTTCTGACAAAAATCATGGTTTTTCAGAGTTTTGAAAATCAATCTAACTTTCAAGTTTTCAGGTAACGATTTAATGACAGTATAAATGCGTTTCTTTAGCTCTTCGACACGCTTGCTAATAAAAGGGACATTCCAGTGAATAAATTTGAGATCATTCTCATGCTCGGTGTGTCTATTATTCGGCTTGCGTTCAACCTCATCTTTGATTTTCAGCATTAAGTTATCAGAGTAGCCATTCAACCGACTGAATTTCAAAATTTCATCAATGACGTTATTCTTCATGAATTCGTGAGAGCAAATCCGGAAAGCTCGATAGAATAAAGAGCGGAAAGCCGCTACTTTATAAGAATAAGTAGCCATTGCAGACGAGGAAATATTCCGGTATTTGTGTCTTTAAATGTAAAAGAGACAAATAAATCGACATGATCAATGGTTACTTTTGTATCTAAAAACTTCAAGGAATCGTCTGACTGATAATCAACAGTAAATGTGATGCTGTTCCTCAACGAATTGATAAACTCAAGAAAATTCTCAATTTCTTTTTTATTACGAAAAATGCAAAAACAGTCGTCGACATATCTTTTGTAAAACAAAGCCTGGTTGCCTGAGAAATTTTTGAATTTGCGCTCTAAACTGTCCATGGCGAAAGCAGCCATGGTAGGACCCAGCTTCGAGCCCATAGCCATACCATCAAACTGAGTATAGAGAGTATATTTGCCATTAAAAGAAAAAATGATGTTGGTGCACGCTAAACTTAGCAACTCTTTCAAAGCTGTTCGAGAAAGGTCGAAGTCATCAAAATCAATTAACGTTAAAATATGATCAATGGTTTTGGACACGAGAACGTTACCAAATAAGTTCCCATGTATACTATATATACCATTTATCCCCCATATACCATCTTGCCTCGAAACTTTGAATTGTCTATTGTTTGCAGATGACATCAAAATTTTTAAAAGAATATCTAGTTTGAAAGACTGTAAAGACCTGCAGCGTGATTTGTCCAATTTTTGTGACTGGTTTTCAAAATGGAAGTTGTGTCTGAACGTTGATAAATGTTTTGTGATGAAGTTTTCCCTTAAACGTGTTGTAAAACTTACGTTTGACTATACCTTGAACTCTTCGTCTTTAAACCATGTCTCACAAGTGAAGGATCTAGGGGTCATGTTTACCAGTAAATTGTCTTTTTCACTTCACATCTCTATAATTGTCAAGAAAGCTTTCCGCATGTTAGGTTTTGTGAGAAGAACAATGAAACACTGTCGCAATGTAAATGCACTCAAAGTTTTATATAATGCTTATATTCGATCCAATCTGGATTATCGTTCGCCAGTTTGGTCACCTAACGCGAAATGTCACATACAGAAATTAGAAAAAGTTCAGAAACGTTTTGTAAAATTTTTGTCCTTTCAAAATCATACAGTGTATGATACCGATCGTTATGTGGAACTCTGTGACAAGTTCAATTTGACAACATTGCAATTTCGTACTCAACAATTTACAGTGCATATATGTACGCGCAGAGAAGTATAAACTGCCCTTAACTACGGATGTTTGGGGTGCTCCGTACGCGTGACTTTCGCATGGTAATGTCACCTAGTGCGAGCTATTAGAAAATATTTTTCAGGTGTCGATCAAAAGGTTTTAGGGTGGAATGCACATCTCACAATTAAGAGCTAATCAACTGCTAAATCTAAAGTTAAATTAAGTTCTTATGCACATGCCAAAATTAGATTTTTAACAACAGATTAGCTAATCAACGATTATCGAATTCTTTTGCTTCTTAACTAATGATCTGATTGGCTCTTCCTAACTGCAGTTTCCATTGTATGCGCATCAACGCTGTCTGTTAGCTAACATTCGATCTGACGTAGTGATCTCTTGTTAAAGTTAATCGTTGACTTTCGTGAATTAACTGCGGATATTCGGAACTCATGGATGATATATATGACCAATATTTTTATTACCTCGACTATGATATGGCCCGGTTCAATCCAATGGAATTGGACGACCATGATTTTGAATTTCGCTGCAGATTTACGAAAGACAATGTTCGTAATCTACACTCTGTACTCGGTGATTTTAGCGAGCCATATGATCGAAACATTGACATCGATAGTCTGTTAAAATTGTGTACTGCTTTACGGTTCTATGCAACAGGAAACCTTCAAACTACAAACGGCGATTTAATTGTTGCTCATCAATCAACAATATCACGAATCGTTTCAAACGTCTCAACAGTGATAGCACAACAACATAAAAAATTTATTGGCTTTTCTGAAAATTTGAGTTCCATCAAGAGTGAATTCACGAAGCGATCTCGCATACCGTCGGTCATCGGTGCTATCGATGGTACCCATATACCAATCATCTCTCCAGGTGGTAGCAACGCAGAACTTTTTAGGGGCCGCAAAAAATATGTTACATTGAATACCCAATGTGTATGTAATGCAGACGGTTACTTTACTGATGTAGTTTGCCGCTGGCGTGGGGCAACACATGATGCAACTATTTTTGAAAATAGCAGACTGTGCCATAGAATAGAAACTAATGAATTGAATGGGATTTTACTTGGAGATTCTGCTTACCCATGTTGTAAGTATCTACTGACTCCTGTATTGAATCCTACCAGCAATGCCGAAAAACGGTATAATGCTGATCATGTTCGAACAAGAAACGTTATAGAAAGAACTTTTGGCCAATGGAAGCAGCGTTTTCGATGTTTAAAGAAATTACGTTTAAAGCTTTCTGTTTCGCAGAAAGTCGTTGTTGCAACAGCATGTCTTCATAATTATGCTAAAATGTTGAAAATCCCTTTAGAAGAGGGCAATGATAATGAAATGTTTCAAATGATAATAGCAACAATGAAAACGTGGATCTTGACGATAACAGCAGTTCAGGGAGTATTTTCAGAAGGGAGATTATCCAACAATACTTTCTTCATTGAACATTTGAACTACTTGTGGTTGGAATATTCTATGTCATTCACGTGAGGTATGTTAAATTGTAAGATCGCATATTTCATTGATGTGGTGATTTCATCGAATATATTTTGCACTTATGTAATTAATGGATGTTTTGATATTATCGTCTTCAATACTTTCCTGTTATATTACCCAAAAAATATCTGATAAATAATAATAACTTACTTTGCTGTTGGAGGGATCAAGAGGATATCAAAAATTAATTGCAATTAAATTGGGCCGAGCAATCAATTTTGATGGCATCCGAAAGCAATCGATTTACTGCAGCTATTTGGTAACACCAATCAATTAATTGCAATTATTTGTCATTAAAATCTAAATATGCTAGGTTCTTTGTTGGTGTTCCATTAACTCACTCAACACCATCAGCGAGGCAGCAACGCTTCAATCCCATGGACATGTATACGTCTGTACTTGTTCATCCCATTGTCTCCGTCTTTATCAACACAGCTTTGAAGGCTTCAGTGGTCCACCGTATTTATTGTGCGTATTTGAATAATCATTTTTACTCAATTTAAATTATTTCATAATTATTAACATATTTTTCTGTCTATCCAAATATCGGCCCAGCCCATTCATGTCTAACAATAGCCGGCCTAAGCTTAGGCATGTCCAACTCGGGTGTGGCCAAGGCCTAATGGAGTCCCTCCAATAAGAAAATGGTATCAGACCCTTACTAATCAGAGAAAAATACGGTGCTTAGACCGCCGCTAGGAAACTCTCAGATAAATTAAAAATTTTTTGCAGATTAATTATAAAGCTCTCAAATCAATTAAAAATTAATGGGTTCTTTACTGAAATTAAAACTGAGCCATCCTTATGTTTATCGTCTTATGTTTGTCTAAGAGCTTGCAAAATTATTAAAAACAAACCTTCTTGGCAACCTCCTTTTTCGCCAACCTTTTTGAATTGTTCCAAAATGTTTTTAGTTGATCCGCACTTCTCCTTGGTAGCGGCTTTTGGCTGGAAAACTCCTTCGTTATTTTCCTCCAAGCTTCATTTTTTTAATGTGTGGCCACCGCATCCGTGCGCTTGTTCTCTATGATATCTTTGTATTTAGTTAATATGTCGCATAGGATCAACTTATTATTCGTGGTGAAGTTTTCTTGGCGACAGCGTTTCATTCTGTACAATGTCAAGCTAATCAATTGGAGACAGATCAACCGTTGCCCGCTTTCAAACCCAATTCTAAGACATAATGACTCATGACTCATGAGACACGATTTCTTTGACAGGGGGAAAGACTCACTATTCTGATTGGCTGTCTCTCACTTTCTTTCATCAGCGCGTGCTTAACAAGTCGATAGTTAATTCGAGACATGTGCATATGGCAAGCATTTGTTCAGTAGTTAAATCTAATCTTCGGTTAACTAACATTGATCAATTTACTAATCGCTGATTACTTAACAAGAAGATGTGCATTCCACCCTTCCACCCCATACCTTCGCCGATCGCGGTATTTTTCATTCAAGCATCTCGATTCACCTCTGCAAAAATGTTGTGCCTTGACCAACAATCAAAAGTGATATTTTCAATCCAGTAGCCCACATATGGAGAGAACTGGCCAAAAACTTGAAGACCATTTGTTAGAGCACTTTCTTATTTAATAATTCCTGCTTATTAAACAATTTACTGCCAAATTTCACAAAATATCGCAACAGTTTCTTCGGATACAAAATATTCAAATATACGACGTTTCGGTGCTTAATCTTACTTGGCAAAGTGGACTACTCTCACGCATGGTGCGCTTGACCTTCAACGGTGGAACATCTTCCTAAAGAGGTTATTAAATACAACAATTCCAATATCTGCAAGATCGACAATGAACCCAAGCGTTGGCATAAAGATGGAGTAATTTATAAAATTTACTGTGACGTATGCGGCAACATTTCTTTTATAGAAACGGGACGTTCTATTGGAGGTAGGATGAGAGAGAGCATCTCTTTAAGGTGCTCCGCAGTACAAATGTACTTTGAAGAGGAGCATGATGGTACGAGATCAGCTCACAATATTCATTGGGAAGCTTTGCACACAGCGATATGTAACTGTAGCAGAATAAGGACATTGGAATAGATCTACATCCAATTTGATGAATGGGTGCATTGGTCGCAATGTGATGTACAATAATTAAGGCCCATGTTCATCTGCTCTCTTTTGTTGTTATGTGGTTTTATTTTAGACACTGCGTACCTTGTACAGTCATTGAATATTTGTTTTTATTGTAAATATTCTGAACTTGTGAATTTACGCAGCGAAACGTGGTATATTTGAATAGCATTTGGTATCCGAAGAAACTTGCTTCCGCTTTGTTCATATCTACGTACGTACATACATACAGAACCGGCAACGTGAAGTCATTTCTGTGCATTCTCATCACAAATATACCTAATAATCTAATACAATTGCAATTATAAGTACATAATTATATTATAAATCTGATTAAGGAGATTTTCAGTTGTTGCGAGATTTACGACATCCTCTGTATAGTGTAAATTCATTTGAATATTAAAAATACATTTCCAATAACCGCAGAAGGGATATACATAAGCCTTACGGTCCCATGGAACACCTCTATATTCAACTTCCTGTCCACCACATCCACTTAAAGAGCAGCAACTCCTTCTTCGAAAAGAATCATTGCCATCAATATTGATATTCCAATGTGTCCAGGAAGTCCAGCCACTCGTATCTTCAATATCGAATTGAATAGACGGACCAAGGCTCTTCAGCTTTCTTTCCTCTATCACTAGACTTCGAAAACAATGCTGAAAAATGAAATTAATGCTCTCGTAAAACCTTTCTTTACTTGTGTCATTCCATTTAAGTGTCTTTGTGTTAGAAAGACAACGATGTACATGCATCAATCGTGAGAACACTTCAGTAACAGCACTGAGGGGTTTATCGCGTGCACTGTGAACTGTACATAGCCAAATAACAGTCACAATCACAGCCACATTGGTTGGTTTTTGAACAGAGATCTGACGAGATGACTTGTAGGAAATTGCAGGAATACAATTGAAGTAAGAAGTTGGATTGAAGAAGAAATAAGAATTCACAATCCTCTAAATTCACGTCTTCATTAAGTAAAACGTGTTGTTGTTATAATGAACTCAATGAACACTATGCTTGTTGCTTGTTTAACTACAACAATAAGCATCGTTGTCATGCCGCTTTCATTATCTTTAACAGCAATGCGGGCAAGCTACACTGTAAACCGTAGACCGACAATTATCCTACAAAATCACTGACAAAATCAACCGACGATTGTCACCTCCAATATCCTGCGATATCCGACAAATTAGTAGTTTCTCCACCGGCATCGAAACAGATGCTTTGTATGCAAATTAACTATAAAAACTCGACTATTGACTGATTTTTTCGATTAGTGATTGCTTTATTTTTGGGCAATCTGTGTTATTGTGTGGCAAAACCATGATTTAATCAATTACATAAATTTTTAATAAAATTCAAGCTATAATTCATTACCACTCATTTTGTCGCTTTTTGTCAGATGTTGTGCGTGTTCAGTGGCAATCATCCTACAAGAACTAACAATAACCGCCAAAATAGATTTTGTAAGATTAATTGTAAGTCAACGGTTTACAGTGTAGGTGATACGAAGAATATCACATTTCTGCCTACTCCGGACGATGTCTGCCATAAAAATGACAAATCTCATCTTGAGTGGTCATTACGCTCTTAACTGTATCAAAGCGGGAAGTACACTGCAAACTGCGGAGTACGAAAGCTGGCTGTTTTTGACTACGAAATCGATGTACAAAACGATAATAACAAAATGTACGAAAGCAATTGGCTTTCCTATTGGATGATAAAGATTATCCAATAGGAGAGCCAATCACCTTTGCAGTGTTTGAGCACGAACAATAGTAATTTCGTACATTTTGTTTCTCTCGCCTTGTACATCGGTTTCGTAACTAGCTGTGGCATTGTACAGTTTACAGTGTACATGGATCTACATAAACAAATGGAATTTTTCGATGGCAGATACAGAACTTGCAAGACATCTGTAGCTATAATTCAAGAATTGTCGTTTTACTGAGGTTGGGTGACAATCTACAAACTAAAAATATCAAGAAGCTCGTGCGTGAATTTAACTTTGACTTGAAAGGATTTTGACCAAATATTTGGAGTAATTATTCAGGAATAAAAACAATAAGCAAACAACTCTTGTGTGTGCACCATTAGAGCGGTTCGGTAGGATAGGCTAACAGACTTTAAACAATCGTCCTAATGACTTCCAGCGACTAACAATTCACTATCTAACGGCATTTCCGTGTGATCGGCCTTGGTTGCCACAAGTCTGTGAGCCTGCCGAGTTCCACACATTTCCTCTTCTTGTCAGACAGCATCAAAGAGAAACACTTGTGAATCCAATGGGAAAGAGATTTTTGTTAAAATGACATTTGTGAAAAGACAGTAAGATGATGTGATCAATGATGTTTGCGAAATGTGGTTGAAGACATTATGTTTCAGCTATCACAAATTTGTTTAAGGTCTTATGTTTGTCTATCTTAACATGCTTGCTAGACATAAATGTGTCCAAATATGAATCAGTTGCAGGACTGTACTGAAGACGTGGGAATTGTTTTCTACAACTATCAGTACATGGAAATATCTTTTCAAACTCTTGAAAATCCATGGGCAGTGAATTATGTATTCGACTTTCCAAGCGATCTTTTAGCTTGAACGCCGTTGCATTTGTTGAATAAGCAACCAGGAAGATGATGTCGTGATGCACGCTAGAATTATGACTGTCCTGACACGATGGTTGAGAGCGTGCTTCGCTTGTCTTGTTGAGCTTTGTGCCGCGTTAGCGTTTCTAAGACTGGGACTGACTGCCAGCAGGTAAGCCATTTTTCATGGTGATGCTAGGATCAGGGCGCATTGAAATATCATCGCAACCTTGTGAAGAGCCACAAAAATGAATCGCATGCAGCTGGCCATAAAACTTGGCCGCGTATTTTCTAACTCCTTTCTTTTTTGAAAATAGAGACGCTTTCTGTCCGAGTACAGTCACGATATCTTGACTGTAACACTTTGCAGTTGTCATTTCTTTTCAACCAAAAAACTTTTCCAGCAAAATGGTTCTCGGAATTGCTGGATCCAAATTTGTGAAACCCTATGTATTTTCTACGGGCTGTATAGAAAAGAAAATAGTTGGAAGTGACCGACCATGTTCTATGTCCAAGTGTATACAGTGATATCCTGATTTACGTAAGGGATGCTTTCCTGGAAATCATTGCGTAAAGCAAAACTGGGTAAATCGGACAAAGAGTCAATAGGAAATTAGAAAATGCGTTGTGCAGATCAACACACATAAAAGATTTGTCAAAGTGCACTCTTTTTCCGTTTCCAAAACTTGCAATAAAGCAAATGTTTAGGGCAAAAAAATTGCATGATGCAAGTAGTTTTGTATAGCTTTCGCATGCATACCGATAACATGTACAGTGTACACTCATGAATGACTGCATGAAGGCACATATTGCATGCAACTATCGACAAGATATTAGGGGAATTTTACTACATATAAACGAGTCACTCACGGTAAGGTTCATTTGAAAAGGCTTTAAGAAGAGCCAAAATGAGGCGGTGGCTTAAAGAAGTTGACAATCTTCGTTTGACGATCCGATTAATGATGAACCCTACCTGATATGAATTTCAGAATAGCACAATAGGATGTACCAGTAAACACTTAAAATCATGGTGTATGGTTTCAAATTTTTTCTTGGCGCTGAATTAAGTATAAGCGGGGCAGTGTTTTCGTAAAACAATGTATAGTGGAGAAATATGCGGGGTTGCGCATAACGGGGATGCGTATACCGGAGTTTACTGCATATGGCCATTTACACATTTTTAGGCAAGAGAATTCATGAATGTCAAGCACAACTTTCAGCATTCTGTGTGCTTGGCCGACGATGAAGTCCGTTAGGGAAGGGAAGACGAACCTGCAGTGGAAGACCTAGGATTATGGAGAGACTTCCTGCTGTCACTCATTCACCGTTACTTGCAGTGGAAGACGCATTTTGTTGTTTACATCGAAGGCCTCTGAAAAGTTGCCAAGGAAAGAGATGGAGCTCTGTAAAGCTGCAAATACGAAAAGATAAAATGCGTGAAAAAATAAACACTTGTATCCGAAAGCGTGCGTAAAGCCTATTTCCTGGGGGTCCCGTATGACGTGGGTTTACCTTCAGAGAGCAGGTCGACATGGTGGTGAATTAACAACAATGAAATTAGATAAACGATAGATCAAATTGCCATGCAAAAGATGTGCGGCTGGTAGGATTCGAACCTACGACCAAGGTTAACTAGACCTGTGCTCTAACCATCTGAGCTACGAGCCACTTACGCGACTCTGTCAGTTGGCAGGATCAAACCCTCACCACCACACATCAGTTGTCAAGGCAATAATAATCAATGAATAAATAACACGTCACAATTGTGACCGCCGACATTAAGGCAAGTAGCGGGGATCGATTGTCCACCAAAGCATCTTAAACCATGTCGTGAATGCAATTAACAACAATGAAATTAGATAAACGATAGATCAAATTGCCATGCAAAAGATGTGCGGCTGGTAGGATTCGAACCTACGACCAAGGTTAACTAGACCTGTGCTCTAACCATCTGAGCTACGAGCCACTTACGCGACTCTGTCAGTTGGCAGGATCAAACCCTCACCACCACACATCAGTTGTCAAGGCAATAATAATCAATGAATAAATAACACGTCACAATTGTGACCGCCGACATTAAGGCAAGTAGCGGGGATCGATTGTCCACCAAAGCATCTTAAACCATGTCGTGAATGCAATTAACAACAATGAAATTAGATAAACGATAGATCAAATTGCCATGCAAAAGATGTGCGGCTGGTAGGATTCGAACCTACGACCAAGGTTAACTAGACCTGTGCTCTAACCATCTGAGCTACGAGCCACTTACGCGACTCTGTCAGTTGGCAGGATCAAACCCTCACCACCACACATCAGTTGTCAAGGCAATAATAATCAATGAATAAATAACACGTCACAATTGTGACCGCCGACATTAAGGCAAGTAGCGGGGATCGATTGTCCACCAAAGCATCTTAAACCATGTCGTGAATGCAATTAACAACAATGAAATTAGATAAACGATAGATCAAATTGCCATGCAAAAGATGTGCGGCTGGTAGGATTCGAACCTACGACCAAGGTTAACTAGACCTGTGCTCTAACCATCTGAGCTACGAGCCACTTACGCGACTCTGTCAGTTGGCAGGATCAAACCCTCACCACCACACATCAGTTGTCAAGGCAATAATAATCAATGAATAAATAACACGTCACAATTGTGACCGCCGACATTAAGGCAAGTAGCGGGGATCGATTGTCCACCAAAGCATCTTAAACCATGTCGTGAATGCAATTAACAACAATGAAATTAGATAAACGATAGATCAAATTGCCATGCAAAAGATGTGCGGCTGGTAGGATTCGAACCTACGACCAAGGTTAACTAGACCTGTGCTCTAACCATCTGAGCTACGAGCCACTTACGCGACTCTGTCAGTTGGCAGGATCAAACCCTCACCACCACACATCAGTTGTCAAGGCAATAATAATCAATGAATAAATAACACGTCACAATTGTGACCGCCGACATTAAGGCAAGTAGCGGGGATCGATTGTCCACCAAAGCATCTTAAACCATGTCGTGAATGCAATTAACAACAATGAAATTAGATAAACGATAGATCAAATTGCCATGCAAAAGATGTGCGGCTGGTAGGATTCGAACCTACGACCAAGGTTAACTAGACCTGTGCTCTAACCATCTGAGCTACGAGCCACTTACGCGACTCTGTCAGTTGGCAGGATCAAACCCTCACCACCACACATCAGTTGTCAAGGCAATAATAATCAATGAATAAATAACACGTCACAATTGTGACCGCCGACATTAAGGCAAGTAGCGGGGATCGATTGTCCACCAAAGCATCTTAAACCATGTCGTGAATGCAATTAACAACAATGAAATTAGATAAACGATAGATCAAATTGCCATGCAAAAGATGTGCGGCTGGTAGGATTCGAACCTACGACCAAGGTTAACTAGACCTGTGCTCTAACCATCTGAGTAGTATATAGTGTGACATCCGGCGCGACGCTTCGCTTCGCTTTGCTTCGCTTCGCTTGCGCCGGATGTCACACTTTTGCGGGTTTTTTTCAAAAAAATCAAAATTTCAAAATTTCAAAAATTTAGGTAGACTTCAAATTTCACGTGGACGAAGGGGGGAAAATTTAGGTAGTGACAAATTTTCAAGAAAACAAAATTTCAAAAATTTAGCCGGTCTCAAAATATCACGTAATCTCAAATTTGAGAATTACAATTTTCTCGCTTAAATCATGACCGTTCCAGGACACCGAAAAAATCATAAAAGTTAAGAATCTAAAAATTTGAGAATTACAATCGGGCGAAGCCCTAGAACCTTCGTTTCGATTTCCACCCCCAAAATCATGACCGTTCAAGGACAGCGAAAATCATAAAAGTTGAGAATTTCAAATTCATGAATTTTATCCATCTTTCAGGTTTTTAAAATATATCATGTGACTAATAATATTTCTTTAATAGGGGAAGAAACAAAAGTGGAAGAAACAGCAAGAATATATCCTTCAATATCATATGAACGTAGTTCTGCTACCCCCTCCCTTCTGTCTTCTAGGGGTCCCTTAAGAAATTTTTTTATTATAAAATGAGCAACATAAATAAGTTTTTTAAATTATATGGAACGCAAACTACGACAAATTTCGACCTAAAGAAAATCGCAAATGAATTAGGAATAAAGAATTTTCATGTTCTAATGAGAGACGAATTACAATTCCTAAAAAATAAGCCAACAGGAACCTTCAGTTCCCGGAACAAAGTTCCATCAATAACTGTAAATTTCGTAACCAATCTCCATACGTCAGATGAAAAAGGCGTACATTGGTCAGCAGGTATGTCTAATAAAAATGGAGATAATTACTATTTTGACTCATACGGTCTTCCACCTGCAAACGAAGTTAAAAAATTACTTGAAAATGGAACTTATAATACATTTCAAATTCAAAAACCGGGAACTACTTACTGTGGTCAATTATGTCTTTATGTTTTATTTAAATTACAAAAAGGAGTATCATTTCTTGATATTATGTTAGAATTGAATAATAAAAATAATAATAATAATAATGATAATTAAAAAGCTAAAGCTCAGTTCGTTGTAATTCATTTTGATAAAAACGGCCTCTGATATCCTCATTATCTAAATCTTTAATTTCATAAGTAAACGGATAACTTTGATTTATTTTAGAAATTTCAAATATCTCTTTCGTCCAGTATCCGACGAAGCCTTTTTCAAATTTATTCTTATATTTAAATATTCTAACTCTATCTCCAATTTTAAATTTCGGCTTAAGTTTCTGCAAATTCGGATTACTCTCATTCAAATTATTATTCTCGAATATTTTTTTTCTTATCAAATCAGGGTCGACAGAAGCATTCTTTGGAGTTTCTTCAATACCAGAATGAACTTTATTATTGTACTCTTCTACAACTCCTGGTAATATCCTCAACCATTTCTGATTTCCTTGCTGAGTAAACTTTTTGAAAATTTTATTTTTTAACGTCCGATTAAATCTTTCTATCACTACAGCTTTTCCAGCGTTTTCAGTTGAATAAACAATTTCAAATAGTGGCTGAACGTTTCTGTTATAAAATTCCGATCCTTTATCAACAAACAATTTTTTTGGCTTTCTATTACTTTCTTTGAAGATTTCTTCAAACGCATATTTAACTGAAAGACCACTTTTATTTTTTAAAGGCTTTACCCAAGCATATCGTGTATATAAATCTATAACGGTCAATGCGTATTTGTAGTCCCTTTCATTCGGCATATGAATAAGATCAGCACTCCAAATATCATCTTTATTAAATACTTTTACTTTCAATAAATATTTACGCCTTCTGTATTCTTTATGAATTTCAGACGCGTAGGTACGAGCGTTGCTCTCAGAGTTATTAGTTCGAGCGTTGCTCTCAGACAGCTTTGCTGACGTTTCATTTAAACCCTGACCGAATAATATTTTAGCTTGTAAAGCTTTCTTAACAAACATTCTTTCAATTCTTTCTCTAAAGGAAGGATTTTGAATACTATCTAATTCTTGAATCATTTTCTTATCAGCTGCATGTCGAGAACTTAGATCATGATTTCGATAAGCTAAATCATGCCTGTAAGCTGCAGCATCTACTCTATTTATTGGTTCTTCACCTGGTTTCGGATTATTATTCTCATCTAGTCTTATATCTAATCGAGTTCCTGGACCAGTATATGAATGACCAGGAAGATGTTTTTCTTTCGAATATTTACTCCAAATAAATCCAGGAAAGTTTTTTAATGTTTTTTGTATATCACCACCGAAGTGGTGTGGAACTTTGTTCTTGTCACCTCCAATATGCTGACAGTTTGAGTTTTTATTTTTGTTTAATAGATAATTCAATAAATCTAAATTAGAAATTTTTAATTTAATTAAATTTTCGGAATTTTTAGAATTCATTTTAAAAGATAAAAAAAATTAAAAGATAAAATTAAAGTTTTATCGAAAAGAACCAAAGGTTCTGAGGTTATTACCTTATCATACTAGGACTTAGATATATTCCAGAACCATCTTTAGTTTCTTTAATTTCAATTAAATCATCAACATTGTGGAGAATATTTTTAAGAACTCGTTTTCCTTCATCAACTAATTTTAATTTACTAATAAAATTATCTACTACTCCTTTTCCTTCGGGCGAAGCCCTGGAAGACATCTCCGATGTCCCTTCACCCCTAGCAACTTTCTCTAACTCTCTGTTATGACGTTTTTGTTCTTCTAATGCTGCCTTCTCTGATTTATTTTTATTTACTGCTTGGACAATACCAGCTGTCCCACCTGCAACACTTCCTGCTGCAGCTATGCCTCCTATTATTAGTGGAATTAATGGGAGAATACCGCCATTCTTTTCTTCTTGTAATTGAATATTCTCTATCATTGGTTTACTTATGTAATACTTTTTTTTGTTAATCGTAATAGTTTTAGGGGTATTTTTGTCAACAATATTACGTAATTTTAATTCAACAGTTTTATTATTATTACTTTTCGCTTGCGACATTTTTAATAAAAAAATTTTAAGTTATCAAAAATTTTAATCTATTCTAGTTATGAATAAATTGTAAGTTAAGAATTTTTTTAATCTATTCTAGTTATGAAAAATTTTAAGTTACCAAAAAATTTTAAGTTACCAAAAATTTTAATCTATTCTAGTTATGAAAAAATTTTAATTAACTTATCGGAGCGAAGCTCCTCTGGCTTTAGCCTATCCTTACCATCTTTCCATTAAGAATTTCAATAGAATATTTTACATCTTCTAGCAATAAACCATAAGCCATCAATGAAGTTGTGGAATCTTTCTTTTCAATATTAATTGTTACATCACAACCATTTTTAATAATATCTTCAGATTGTGCACTTAAATCGAAACAGAAAATTGGATATAAATGTCTCCAATCTCCAGGAGTTAATTGTGGTTCAACTCCAAATTCTGTACAAAGATTTCGATAACAATCATATCCTTCCATAAATTGATTATTGGTATCATCGAATCTTAATGGATCAATTGGATATCGAGTTTGATTTAATGAAACTTGTAAACTTCGAATTGTATTAATATGAAAAATATTATTGTTCTTATCAAAACTTGGAGAATTATTTCTTTGAAATGTTAGTAATAAATATCTTGGGGTATTCGCAGTTCTAGTAAAATGCCAGTTAAATCTTTGTTCGGAAAAAGTTACTGAACTAGCAGTACGCTTTAGAAAATTTACTGGAATTGGTTTGTTAGTATTTAATCTTTTTGCAATAGCTGTTTCAACCTCTAAACTAGGAGTAATATGCGTAATCCACCATTCAAGTCTATCAATTTTTAAATATGCTTTTTTCCCAGTCTTACCAAAAAAGATTAATTCATTATTTGCCGTACGATGAATTATTAATTTAAATTTAAATTGATATGATATTTTGTCATAATCTAAATATCCGAATAATGGAGACAATGACCAATTTACTGTCTGTTTACTTTTCTTGTTAAATTCACGTCTTTCTTTATATGCATCATTATTTGTTTTATTTAAATGTTTTGCAATATTTTCTACATCTTTCGCAATTCCTGCTGCATCTGTTCCAGCGTGAGTTAAATCATCAACAATTATACCATCATTAGTATCAGGAAACCAACCTTCGATTTCATACTTTTTATTATTTTCACCAATTGTTATAAATCTAAGCATTGTATCAATTACACCTGGGGAATCACTTATTGTTTCTATATTTTGAGTTGCAACATCTAAACGCATTTGTGTAAATAATCTTGGAAAAAAATTATTTTCTAGTGTAATATTATCGGTATCTGGTAATGGTGTTGTAAAATTAGCATCACTATATAAAGAATATTCACAGTGTAAAAATGAATCAGGTAAATATAAATAACTCTGCTGATTATCAACTTCAAAAATTAAATCACCTCCAGTATTTACTCTACTGGAAGATCCGGGATTCATAGCAATTCTTATATAGTCATTCTTTTTTTGATTGTAACTGACGAACGGAGGATCGTCTAATCTAAATTTATTTTCGATAAGCGAAGACATTTTTATAAAAAATAATTTGACTTTTTGTTTTTTCTCACAGACAGAAAAAATTCTGCTAAAATAATTTTACTTAAATAATTTTACTAAAAAAAATTTTACTAAAAAATTTTACTAAAAAAATTTTACTAAAAAAAATTTTACTAAAAAATATATTTTAGAATTTTGCTAGACCAGCTCCGCTACAGCTTTGCTGGTTAAACCGAAGGTTGCTACTCACGCCATTTCCTCTTATTTCTTCAATTGTTTTTTCATTATGTTTACTATTAGACGGAGCTCCGCTCCTCAAGGTTTCACCCTCTACAGCTATGTTAGCAATTTTATTTTTTGTTTCATCTGAAAGTTTTTTTAATTTTTTTAGTTCTTCAGAATCATTCCTAAGTTTACGAATAGCTTCTAGTTGTTTTAATTCGTTTTGAGACTTAACAGCATTTGATATTGCACTAGCTGTACTACCTATAGCAGCTGCTCCTTTTGCAGCAGATGTAATCAAATCTTTATTATTTTTAATTAAGTTAACGATACTACCAATACCAGAAAAGATGCCATCTCCTTCTTTTTGGACGGCACCTGCGGTGCCTAGGAACTTTTGTGTTCCGACAGTTTCTACACTATCATAATGGTACACAGGTTTCATAGATGGTTCATGAGCAATTTTATTATTTGATGCAAAATGTTTAAGATTGTGTTTATAAATTATAGGCATTTTTTAGGATTAAATTTGACTTTTGGGAAAAATATCTACGTGTTAAGATTTACGTTTGTGAATGGACAACAACTTCGAGATAACTTTATTAATTGCCTGTTGCACTTTATCTATTGCGTCAAGCAGCGTGTGATGTACTTTAATTTCTCTTCTATTAACTTGCATTTTCTGCTGATTAATCTTCAACGCCGTTTTAAGAGCATTTAACTTAATTTTAAGAACATCTAATTGTCTTTTAACAGCATCTAACTCTTCTTTATTTTCTTTAGAGTTTTCTTGTAAATTTTTCTTTAATTCATTTTCTAAATTGATTTTAAGAGTTTTCATTTTATCAACTTTTTCATTAAGTGAGTTTACTTCATTTATTATTCTATTCATCTTTTTCATTTGTTGAGTAATTTTAGAACTCAATTCATCAACACTTTTTTGGAATGTAGTTTGTAACTGCTTTAAATTTTTTTTAATTCTTTCAGGTAGTTTTTCTATTTCATCTTCTAATTGTTCTTTTAACATTTTTATCTGATGTTTATTTTTAATGACTGCAGATTTTAAATTTATAGAAAGTAATATTAAAATTTTTGATTGTTCAGAAATCTTTTTAAAAAGTTTTGCTATATCTGCTTCTAGCTCTCTATCCTTTTTATCAAGTTTTAATAATTTTTCGTTTAATGATTTGTCATTAAGTTTAAGCAACTTCAATTCATTCATCAGTGGAACCAAAACATCGTTTATATATTTTTCTTTTAAGTCATTGATTTGTGCATCAACATATTGTTTATTTGTTAACTCTGTATTTTGTTGCGGAAGAATAGAAAGATGCAATGGACCAGATAAAACGTCTCCAGTTTTCATAATATAATTTTCTATCTCTATTTCTAATTCACGATTATTCGGGATATATGCACCTCCACCAACATTTGGTAACATCATTTTTTAACAATAAAAAAATAAAATTTTTTCTAATAAAAATAAAAAAATAAAATTTTTTC
This sequence comes from Prostheceraeus crozeri, assembly GCA_907163375.1. Taxonomy (NCBI): domain Eukaryota; kingdom Metazoa; phylum Platyhelminthes; order Polycladida; family Euryleptidae; genus Prostheceraeus; species Prostheceraeus crozeri. Next base: position 209,961 of record CAJQUW010014984.1, read on the forward strand.
TAATAAAAATAAAAAAATGGAAACCCCAAATTTAAAAAAATTATATTCGTCCGCATCATCCTGTTCTTCTTATTCGACGAGATCAACGGGATTTGAAAATAAATGTTTTGATAATAATAATAATAATACTATTACAAATCCATGTATAGATGTTAATATTTTATTTCAATTACAAGCCGAAATATTTAGAGAACAGACTAAAGGTTTACCTTCTATAGAAACCAATTATTGTATTTTTCCAGGTGATCCATTTATTAAATTTATGGAGATTGTTAGTAAATATAATGATGTAGCTTATGTGGAATTAAATAAAGAAAATATGGTTATAATAGGTCATAATAATGTTTATGGTTTTATTAGAGCAGTTTTGCCGATTAGTAATACTGATTGGATAGAAACTAAAATTATTAATTATATTAATATTAAAGAATTAGTTAAAAAATTAAAATCTTTTTCCAAAGAAAAAATTAGATTATTTGTTGATGAACAAAATCAATATAACATTCACATAGAGAGTAAAAAACATAATGAAGAATTATTTTGTCAGGTATATTATAGAGACACAATTTATAAACAAGAAACATTAGAAATGCCGTAAAGATATGATGATGATACGTATATAGGATTATATTCCAACTTAAATATTAATTTATTAAAATTTTATATAAATGGTTTAGCTCAACAAGAGAAAATTTATATGTGGACAACACCTTATACTATTAACAATGACCATAATCATAATCATAATCATAATAAACGAACCGAAGGTTCTAGGGCTTTGCCCGATCTTAAAGAATCTTATGATAATAATGATAATAATATAGATGATAATAATGATGATTCTGAAACATCTGAAAATGGTGTAAATGGTAAAAAAGATTATAAAAATATTAGTAATTATAAAAATTTATCTAAATTTCATTTTCTTACAATTGAAAATAATAATGATGGTATAGTTGAAGATACTGTTAGACAACTATGTGTCGGGTCTACAAAATTTAAATTAGGATTTACATCTAATCAATTTAAAATTTTATCATCTTTAATAAAAACTAAAACTGATTCAGATTATGGTGGTGTTATTAAATTTTCCAAAAGAGATCAAAGACCAATATTTTTCTCTATTATATTATTATCAGATAAGAAATGTAATTTAGAATTAGATATTCCTATCAGGGAATGGTATCCTATCAGGGAATGGCATCCTATACCAAAAAGTGTAATTTATGATGATGAAGAAACAATTTATGATGATGATGAAGAATCAATTGATGATGATGAAGAATCAATAGTTAGTGAAAATAAATTTAAATTATCTTTTGATAAAACATTATATGATGAAACTTAATATGATAAAACTTAATAGAAAATACCAAAATATTCGTTAAATATATTTTCATATGTAATAAAATTTTTAGATGTAATAAGTTTTTAGATGTAATAAGTTTTTAGATGTAATAAGTTTTTAGATGTAATAAGTTTATAGATGTAATAAATTTTTTAGATGGAATAAGTTTTTAGATGTTATAAATTTTTTAGATGTTATAAATTTTTTAGATGTTATAAAAAAATTATTATTCCCACGTGTCATCATCATCACTTAAATTACTCTCACAGATGATTGTTTGAAATATTTCAGCTTGAATATCTTCTCCGTTATAAGGTAACATAATTTCATTTTCATCAGGTGCTTGACGTTTAAGAATATTTATTTGACCAGAAAATTTTTTTTCTTCAGTATTATTATTTTTATCAGGAATACTAATTCCAGTTTCTAAAGATCTTTTCCATGGTTTATTAACTGTAGTCGATAATGTTTTCCCCGAATATAATTTTAGAAAATCTTCTACTTTTACTTTATCTTGTGAATATCCTTTGAATGTTTTCTTTTCACTAAGTCTCCCTTGCTCATCTACAGTAATACAATATTTTATTTTTGGAGCAATAAACATTGCAAAAATAATTCCACCATTTCCATAATCATTTTTCCCTTGACACAATTCTCCTCCAACATATCCAGCAGCGTCTAATTTATTAAAGAGCTCATTGGAAATATATATTGAATCAGTATCTGTATAATGAATGTATTTTTCTTTGAAACCATTAATTTCTAAAATAAAGTTATTCATGATTCTTCTAGAGTGAGAAAGAATGAAAGAACCTAAGTGTGATGGCATGAATGACGTCTTCCCATCTTTTACAATATTAGTTTTGAGAAATTCATCATCTTCCATTTCTACTTTCGCTAAATATTGTTCATCATTTAATTTTTCATAATCTTTTACTTCTTGAGTGAAATTTTTTCTCAATGTATTCTCATTCCATAAATGATATTTAGTGGTTATATCTTTTTGCACAGTTTTGCCATATAGCGAATTCATCAATAATTTAATTAACTCATCACCTACAGTATTTCCTTCTGTTTTATATCTTTTTCTCAAATTAAAAAGTTTTTCAATATAATTTCGAAATGGTGAAACTTGATAATTTTTTTCATAAATTATACCATCAGTAATATGTAAGATTTTCCCCCACATCTAACAATTTCTTGTATGTCTACAGAAGTTAATACATCATAACATATACCATTTCTAAACCTGATTACTTTTACATGAGAATTATTATTTTGATTTTTAACTTTATCTTTTATAGGAACTGGTTGGAAAAACATATCATTCGGATATTGAAACACAACAGAGAATATTCCAGTTTTAGGTCTAAATGTTTGAGTATTAAATTTATATACTATTTCCCGCTCTTCTTCTTGACGAAATTTTCTAGCTGATTCAGCTTTAGGGTATTCTGAATTTTCATCATACATAGCTGATGGATATAAAGATGTTGCATCAAAAGCCATTAGAAATTCATTTTTTTTGTTCAAGTAGTTGATTTGAAATTTTCTTACAAATTTCAGTTTTATCTCCTAAATCTCGATACTGTTTCATTAAATCTATTAAATTACTTCCCGGGGACAAAGTCCCACCAGCGTAGTGACCAAGGGACAAAGTCCCCCAGCGCAGCGACCAAGGGACAAAGTCCCCCCAGCGCAGCGACCAGGTAAATACTGTTTTAATATTGGTAACAAGATGCTACAAAATGGCGATATGTATTTTCTTATATTTGCTGAAACTCTTCCACCTTTAACAGATTTTCTAATATAATTTCTAGCCCATAAATCTATATGAGAATGAATATTTATATTGTCATTTTGTACGCTTTTCATCCAACCGTTAAATGTTAAAGCAGAGGATGTTAAATTAGTAGTTATATCTTCACCAACTAAATCTTGCATAACATTATTATATTTGTAGATACAAAAAGCTAAAGAAAGTATATCGTTAACTAAATATGGTCTCCATTCAATTTCTTTTTCTTTATAATTTTCATGTGTTATGTCTCCAATATCATAATTTAATTTACACACATTCGTAGGAATTTTAAAATTCTCACACCATTTAGAAAGACTTGTTTTTACATGTTGATAACTACATTTCATTATAATAGTTTGAAGTGCTAATTTACCTGACGGTGAATCTTTTTTCATATTGTTTTTAAATCTAAAAGATTTTTGAATGTATCTACTAACACATTCAGTTGTATAAGGATTTTGTAATGAAGCAGTCAGTATTCCTCTTGAAGTTTTAAGAGGCGGTTTAGATAATTTAAAATTAGCTTTTATCGGAAAATAGGAATCAAAACCTGATGAATTGTGAGCTATTAAAGTTACTCTAGAATAATTAAATTTTCCAAGAGTTTTAAAAAATTGATGGATCGGACATACGTCCTCTGGGTTTCCCCCGATCGAACATTCATCATCCTCAGTTCTCGTAAATATTTTCACACAATTTTGAAGTTTATTAAATTCTAATTCAGTTAAATTATTATACTCATTAATCTGTTTTTTAAGTTTTTTAATTTCATCTTCATCTTTTGATCGTTTAATTTTAATCATATCACTTAACAAACGTGTTTCTAATTCTTTCAATCTTTGTTTCGGTAAACAACATATAAATTTATTAAAATTAATAGCTCCTACAGCGTAAGGAATAGGATGATCTGTTGAACAGTTAGGATCGGGAAAAGTTTCGAGATCCCAAATATATGTTGAACCATAGTCAATTTTTTTCTTTGTTATGATTTTATATGGACGCGTTGTTAGATTTTCATCAGTAACTGTTTTATATATGGGTTTGAAATTATTTTCAATTTCTCTAATAGCTTTTAATTTATGAGATTTATTAATTAAACAATAGTGACCAATTGTTGAGCCTGCGTGAAAATAATTGTAATAAACATAATTATGAAACGTTTCAATTCCTCTAGGATTTAAATGACGATTGGCAGGACTATAATATTGAACACATTCTCCAAAATATTTATTGAATTGAGAAAATTTGCAGTTTGACATTACTCCTGTTCTAGATGTGGCTTTCTCTTTATATAAAAAATTATTAAACATTTCTTTCATAATTTCTCCTTGTTCTTCATTAAAACCTCGTAAAACATTATAACATTTAATAAAACAAAAATCTTCAGAACGAATATAACAATATTCACCGAAATATTCTTTGATTCTATATTTCATATTAATCCCTGCCCCTCTATGCGATCTTTGTACTAACTTCATTCCAAAATCTTCATATTTAATATTACCTGTAAAAATCCATTCGTTAGCATCGGATTTCTCATCCAGATTCGAAAACCATGTTTCAAATGATTTTTTATTATAGAAGGTTACGTAAAAATTTTGAATTATATTTTCCTGATCTTTAATAACTTTTCCAAGTAAATTAATAATTTTACCATTTGCTAAAAGTTTCCGCATATCATTTACTACATTAATAAAAGATACATTTTCATATTTAATTTCATTTGGATTAAATAAATTACATAAATCATCACCAAGTTCATCCTTAATTCGATCATCGAAAAAGATATCAGTAATAGGAGTTTCTAATATTTCTTTTGTTCCACTTTTCTGTTTTTTAGTATTACGTCTAATACTACGCCTAGTACGTTTCTGTTTTCTAATACGTTTACTACGTTTACTATGTTTAATTTGCGCATCAAACTCAGCAATTTGTTTCTTGATTAATTCATCAATCCTAGAGGTTTGTCCGAGAGACATTTCACGATTCATATTTTTTAAAAGAAAAAATGAATTTTTACATAGAACCTCGGTTCCGTTTTTGCATATACACAGGAATATGTAATTGATGTAATGTTTCTAATTCATGTGCTGTTAAATGTTCTTTCTTAACCAACCACCATAAATTATTATACGCCAAAAATACTCGGAAACTTCTTAAACAAAGTGGAAAGTCTTTTGTTTTAACACACGGTTTAATACCATGTTTTGTTTTATAATCTGTAACGAGCGCTACGTATTTATGATGATAATAAAATCTAACTTCCTTCTTCGAATTTACAGGATTTGTAGGATGACGATAATCTTTTAAAACTGGTACATGCTCTATCTTATAATCATTCAACATATTTTTTTTTTATTTTTATTAACAAAAAATTTATAAGAAAAAATTGTTCGGTCACTCCTCGAAAATATTTTCTATAACTCTTTCATGAATTTTTTTATCAATATTAATTGTAATGAAGCCATAATCTTTTGACCAAGCATTATTACACGATTGTTTAAATTCATCTTTATTTCTTACACATAAATCTCTTAACAAATCACTTAAGTTTCTTGCATTTATTTCAAATAGTATAAATATATTTGCATTCTTTCTAATAACACTTCCGTCTAATGAATACATACTTTGTGTTAAATAAAATACACTACAGTTATTATGTCTACCTCTTGTGAAATAATTTCTCTGAACTGACTGATTTCTATCATTAACACAATCATCAAAAATTACACAATGTTTCATTGTTTTATCTAGTTTACTAGGATCTTGCATATTACCACTATCATCTATTAGTTGTATCTTTATATGCTTATTTTTATTGGTTTCAACTAACTGATTATTTTTTGTTGCTTCTTCACACTACGAACTTATTTCTTCTTCATCTTCAGATTTTTCATATTCTTTGAATAATGAAGCAATTGCTGTTTTTTTAAGATTATTTTCAAATCCATATTTTAAAAATTGATAGACGGGTTGTTCTGCCGTTGTTGTATAAATTATAAGATTGTTATAATCCAAAAAATTTGGAGTCGTTAAAATTTTAAACAATAGATACGTTTTTCCACAACCTGATCTTCCACAAATAACTGACAAAACTTTATTAGATAAATTTGGATGATGATTAAATTTAAGTTTTTTTTTATTAAATGGAGGTAGTTCACTCATTTTTTAATAAAAAAATTTATTTTTATTTTTTTTATTTTTTGTTTCTAAAGAAGAAGAAAATTAAACTTCTCTAGCTTCGCGTGGGAGTTTATACCTCTCGAACGGGAGTTTATACCTCCCGAACCAAAAGATCTATCATAATCTCTTCACCTCCAAAATTTATTTCTTGTCCTTTTTCATCAGTGATTCTAATGTTAATGTTGTTAATAGTTTTTCTTGTAATAGGAAAATATATTAATGTTTGTGGAAATACATTTAATCTATAACCAATGGGTACAGTAAAAGCTGGAAAACTGAATATTAAATTTGATAATTTACCATTTATATATCCTCCTTCAATAATGTCACAATGTACAACAATTGAATTTATTTCAGTTATTTTTGGAATCTTCTCACCTAAATGATAACCTTGACTATAGGTTTGTTTATTAAATCCTAATAGCTTTGACAATGATCTATCATGATTAAAATCAACTTGATGATTTTCGTCTAAAGTAAGAGAAAATTTATTAACTGCCGGTTCAACTGCAAAATGTAATTGTTTCTTATCTTTAAATGGTATACCTAAATGTCTCTTAATTTCATTTGATATTGTTTCAACTTCGTAAGAACCAGGAAGAAAAGTTAGTATTTTCCATGTTTTTCCTTTATCAGTAGAATATCTAAATTGATCATTCACATCTTTGATAACGTTTTGAATAGTGTTAAATGTAGAGAAACTAGTCAATGCAATTTGATAATTTTTATTCTGTTCTAAATGTAGAATGGGTTCTAAATTACAAGTGTGTGATGAAGTAGTTGTTATAATTTTTAACGACGTACTAAATTTTGATGAACCCAAAATCTCTGTCAAATTTTCTAAATGATTATTAATTTTGTCTAAATCTGCTGAACACATTTTTAAACTAAAAAAATTAAATAAATATTTTTTTATGAAATATTTTTTTTATAAAAAATTAAAAACAACAACATATTTCAGCTACGGGCGAAGCCCTGGAGGACATCAGAGATGTCCGGTTCGGGCGAAGCCCTAGAACATTCGGTTCGTTATACTTTTATAATCCTTTTCATTTAGAATCTTCTTTTCTAACAGTCTTTTCAATATAGCATGAATTTCATTGAAACTAGAATTATGTCCTTCTTTTATTGCAGATATTAAAATATTTAATCTATTTAGTAATTCTTGTGGATCATCTGGTAAAAATACAGTTGTTTCAGTTTTCTGTTTTTCAGATAAACCTTTCCCTACTTTAACTCCCGTTGATAATAAATTTTCTAATTGTTTATAACGTCTAAGAGATTTTACTGCACCAACTCTGTCTAACATAGCTTTATATTTTATGAGATCTTCTACAGCATAATTATTTAAATCTGCTCCTCTTAAAAGATTAACAAAATTTCTATCTAAATTAAAAGGAGATTTATCTGGTGAAAAAATTAAACCTCGAAAAGGTTGTGGAAATATTTCTTTTTGTCCGAGATAAAATCTAGGTATTGTTTTTCCATCAATAAATGAAATAGAATGTTCAAATTGCATAGATTTTGGTAATTTCTTATTAATGTTTGATTCTAGTAATCCATAGTCATCTAATATAGTTTTGTGCTCTGGATCTGTTATATCAATTTGTTTATCATTATTTGTAAGTTCCTTTTCAAGAGTTTTAAATGGTTTCATAGTTTTTTCAAAATCAGTTTTTACTTGCTCGGTTTGCTGCATTTTTTCAAACATATCAGATTGAATACCAGCTTTTATCATTCTATGTTGAAGATGATTTTCTTTCATAATATTTCTTTGTTTTATTAACTCTTCTAATTGTTTTATTCTTTTAAAATTATCAGCTCTAATTTTATCCATTTTTAAAATATAATATTTGAATTTTGTGGTAACATTGGAATACAACAAAAACATTTTACTGAACAAATTATTTTTTTATTGCTTTGTTGTTTGACATCTTTTCGTTTAAAGTTTTCTCGTTTTAAGTTTTGTTTAATAAAGTTTTGCTTAAATTTTCGCTTAAAGTTTTTAGCTCTTCTAAAAAAAATTTGTAATTTTCTTCATTAGAAGTTTTGCCATCACTAGAAATTTTGCCATCCTGTTTATTCTTATCATCAACTTTTTCGGACTTTAAATGAAATGGCGTTTTATTAGCTTTATTAGCTATTTGATCAATTTTTTCAATCTCATCTAACGTAATAACATTATCATCACATACTCTTTGAAAGTAGTAATGTAGTTTATCATAGACTTCTTTAATATGTAAATGCTTAGTTTTTAATGATTTTCGTTTCTTAGTTATTAATGATTTATCTAACATTGTAACAAGTGAAGTTGCAAAAACGCCCGTACCTGTTAAAGCTGTAGCAACTACTGGAATTACTAAAACACCAGAAGATATAACAATTGTTAAAGCACCTAAACTTATTGTTAAGAATATGCCAATTCCTTGTGTTACATTCTTAACTTTAGTCCATCTCTTTCTTAATTTTTTATAATGCTCTAATCTTAATAATAATTGAGATTCCTTATCTTTCATATAGCGTACTCTATCTTTGTGTTTTTCAATGTTCATTTTTTCAATGTTAATCTTTTCAATGTCCATTAAAGTAGAACTACGTTCATATGATATTGAAGGATATATTCTTGCGGTTTTTCCATTTTTGTTTCTTCCATTTTTGTTTCTTCCATTTTTTAAAGAAATATTTTGAATAAATATTTTGAATACAATCTTCTGAAATGCTATTTAAATCGAAATACGTAGTTGTTTGTTTGTCGTATATTTCTAAGAACTCAGTCATGTTATTAACCTGAGGTAATATATCACCTATATTACTCAGTATAACTGTCGGATTTTCATCATTCATTTTAAATGAAATAAATTCCAATAACTGTAATAATGTCTACTTCTTGTACAGGAAAATGAAAACAACGGCTGTGTATTTTGCATCAAATATAATAATACAACAATTAATCTTATCACACAATTGTACAATGTCAGTCTACTACCATTAGACTGGAGAACAAAAGAAAATTTAATTACATTTCAAAATAATCCAAAATGCAATACTACTAAGTTCCATGAATCATTCTTAAATATCAAATATAATAATACAACAATCAATCTTATCATACAATTGTACAATGTCAGTCTACTACCATTAGACTGGAGAACAAAAGAAAATTTAATTACATTTCAAAATAATCCAAAATGCAATACTACTAAGTTCCATGAATCATTCTTAAATATCAAATATAATAATACAACAATCAATCTTATCATACAATTGTACAATGTCAGTCTACTACCATTAGACTGGAGAACAAAAGAAAATTTAATTACATTTCAAAATAATCCAAAATGCAATACTACTAAGTTCCATGAATCATTCTTAAATATCAAATATAATAATACAACAATCAATCTTATCATACAATTGTACAATGTCAGTCTACTACCATTAGACTGGAGAACAAAAGAAAATTTAATTACATTTCAAAATAATCCAAAATGCAATACTACTAAATTCCATGAATCATTCTTAAATACCAAAGATTATGTTACATACTGAAATATAGATCTATACAATAGCAGTCTACTACCATTAGACTGGAGAACAAAAGAAAATTTAATTACATTTCAAAATAATCCAAAATGCGTTACTACTTATAAAGAAGTCTTCATAAATATGTATACATCAAATATGTATGTACATTGCACATATCTTAAAAAGTGAAACAACACAGTTAATGTTCATTCATCTTGGGAACCAAACCTCATTTCTTCTATAGTTGTCGGTTGATTCAATTTTTCTATATAAATTTTGATTTCTTTAAAATGTTTTCTAACAAAACTAATGGGCATTGATGAATTTAAAAATAATACGTGTGGTAGAATTAGATCTGATAAGTTCATCAAGAAATAACAATAACTTACGTTATAGGAAATTCTAAATAGTTCCAAGTTTGCCACAAATCTGTTTTTTTTATTGTCACTCAATTCCAGAATTCTTTTAAATCCATAACCTTGATAAGCAGCACTTCTCAGCAACGACCCATGGTGCACTTTATCACTTGCAATCAGTTTTGAAATCATAGTAGCACTATCTTCGATGGTAATGAAATGTTCTTTTGTAACATTGAACTGAGGAATTGTGGTAGTGTTAAGATACTGTTCTATTTTTACTGTAATATCCTCCACTTGTTTTTGAGAGTCCAATTTGTTCTTCTTTCTCGATTGAATTTCTAACTTCCACTCTTCAAAGTATTTATTCGCAGTTTCCTTGTGCTCTTCTTTAATTAAGTTTCGTAAAATCGGCATGTAAAACGAAAAAGCTTCTGCGGCAGTACGTTTTGGCATTTTGCAATAAGGAAAGAAAACAGTCACTAGTTATGATCAATGGAATTGTAAATGAAGTCTTACTTCCTACATGCTGCAATTATATGCCACGTCTTTACAAATGAATAAGTGGGTGTAGCAGCTGTTTGTTCTTTCATACATTGTTTCCTTTCAAATGTTTGAGTTGAAGGACACAGCTCCTTACACTGAAATGCATTTTATTCATAAATGCGGGAAGCAGATGTTCTCTACCCTTGAATGACAATTGTAAAAGTACCTAAACTTATTGTTAAGAATATGTCAATTCCTTCAAATATTTTTAGTCACATGACATATTTCAAAAACCTGAAAAATGGATAAAATTCATGAATTTGAAATTCTTAACTTTTATGATTTTCGGTGTCCTAGAACGGTCATGATTTTGGCGGGGGTGAAAATCGAACCGAAGGTTCTAGGGCTTCGCCCGATTGTAATTCTCAAATTTTGAGATTCTTAACTTTTATGATTTTTTCGGTGTCCTGGAACGGTCATGATTTAAGCGAGAAAATTGTAATTCTCAAATTTGAGATTACGTGATATTTTGAGACCGGCTAAATTTTTGAAATTTTGTTTTTTGAAAATTTGTCACTACCTAAATTTTCCCCCCTTCGGCCACGTGAAATTTGAAGTCTACCTAAATTTTTGAAATTTTGAAATTTTGATTTTTTTGAAAAAACCCCGCAAAAGTGTGACATCCGGCGCAAGCGAAGCGAAGCAAAGCGAAGCGAAGCGTCGCGCCGGATGTCACACTATATACTACTCATCTGAGCTACGAGCCACTTACGCGACTCTGTCAGTTGGCAGGATCAAACCCTCACCACCACACATCAGTTGTCAAGGCAATAATAATCAATGAATAAATAACACGTCACAATTGTGACCGCCGACATTAAGGCAAGTAGCGGGGATCGATTGTCCACCAAAGCATCTTAAACCATGTCGTGAATGCAATTAACAACAATGAAATTAGATAAACGATAGATCAAATTGCCATGCAAAAGATGTGCGGCTGGTAGGATTCGAACCTACGACCAAGGTTAACTAGACCTGTGCTCTAACCATCTGAGCTACGAGCCACTTACGCGACTCTGTCAGTTGGCAGGATCAAACCCTCACCACCACACATCAGTTGTCAAGGCAATAATAATCAATGAATAAATAACACGTCACAATTGTGACCGCCGACATTAAGGCAAGTAGCGGGGATCGATTGTCCACCAAAGCATCTTAAACCATGTCTTGAATGCAATTAACAACAATGAAATTAGATAAACGATAGATCAAATTGCCATGCAAAAGATGTGCGGCTGGTAGGATTCGAACCTACGACCAAGGTTAACTAGACCTGTGCTCTAACCATCTGAGGTACGAGCCACTTACGCGACTCTGTCAGTTGGCAGGATCAAACCCTCACCACCACACATCAGTTGTCAAGGCAATAATAATCAATGAATAAATAACACGTCACAATTGTGACCGCCGACATTAAGGCAAGTAGCGGGTATCGATTGTCCACCAAAGCATCTTAAACCATGTCGTGAATGCAATTAACAACAATGAAATTAGATAAACGATAGATCAAATTGCCATGCAAAAGATGTGCGGCTGGTAGGATTCGAACCTACGACCAAGGTTAACTAGACCTGTGCTCTAACCATCTGAGCTACGAGCCACTTACGCGACTCTGTCAGTTGGCAGGATCAAACCCTCACCACCACACATCAGTTGTCAAGGCAATAATAATCAATGAATAAATAACACGTCACAATTGTGACCGCCGACATTAAGGCAAGTAGCGGGGATCGATTGTCCACCAAAGCATCTTAAACCATGTCTTGAATGCAATTAACAACAATGAAATTAGATAAACGATAGATCAAATTGCCATGCAAAAGATGTGCGGCTGGTAGGATTCGAACCTACGACCAAGGTTAACTAGACCTGTGCTCTAACCATCTGAGCTACGAGCCACTTACGCGACTCTGTCAGTTGGCAGGATCAAACCCTCACCACCACACATCAGTTGTCAAGGCAATAATAATCAATGAATAAATAACACGTCACAATTGTGACCGCCGACATTAAGGCAAGTAGCGGGGATCGATTGTCCACCAAAGCATCTTAAACCATGTCGTGAATGCAATTAACAACAATGAAATTAGATAAACGATAGATCAAATTGCCATGCAAAAGATGTGCGGCTGGTAGGATTCGAACCTACGACCAAGGTTAACTAGAACTGTGCTCTAACCATCTGAGCTACGAGCCACTTACGCGACTCTGTCAGTTGGCAGGATCAAACCCTCACCACCACACATCAGTTGTCAAGGCAATAATAATCAATGAATAAATAACACGTCACAATTGTGACCGCCGACATTAAGGCAAGTAGCGGGGATCGATTGTCCACCAAAGCATCTTAAACCATGTCGTGAATGCAATTAACAACAATGAAATTAGATAAACGATAGATCAAATTGCCATGCAAAAGATGTGCGACTGGTAGGATTCGAACCTACGACCAAGGTTAACTAGACCTGTGCTCTAACCATCTGAGCTACGAGCCACTTACGCGACTCTGTCTGTTGGCAGGATCAAACCCTCACCACCACACATCAGTTGTCAAGGCAATAATAATCAATGAATAAATAACACGTCACAATTGTGACCGCCGACATTAAGGCAAGTAGCGGGGATCGATTGTCCACCAAAGCATCTTAAACCATGTCGTGAATGCAATTAACAACAATGAAATTAGATAAACGATAGATCAAATTGCCATGCAAAAGATGTGCGGCTGGTAGGATTCGAACCTACGACCAAGGTTAACTAGACCTGTGCTCTAACCAACTGAGCTACGAGCCACTTACGCGACTCTGTCAGTTGGCAGGATCAAACCCTCACCACCACACATCAGTTGTCAAGGCAATAATAATCAATGAATAAAAAACACGTCACAATTGTGACCGCCGACATTAAGGCAAGTAGCGGGGATCGATTGTCCACCAAAGCATCTTAAACCATGTCGTGAATGCAATTAACAACAATGAAATTAGATAAACGATAGATCAAATTGCCATGCAAAAGATGTGCGGCTGGTAGGTTTCGAACCTACGACCAAGGTTAACTAGACCTGTGCTCTAACCATCTGAGCTACGAGCCACTTACGCGACTCTGTCAGTTGGCAGGATCAAACCCTCACCACCACACATCAGTTGTCAAGGCAATAATAATCAATGAATAAATAACACGTCACAATTGTGACCGCCGACATTAAGGCAAGTAGCGGGGATCGATTGTCCACCAAAGCATCTTAAACCATGTCGTGAATGCAATTAACAACAATGAAATTAGATAAACGATAGATCAAATTGCCAGGCAAAAGATGTGCGGCTGGTAGGATTCGAACCTACGACCAAGGTTAACTAGACCTGTGCTCTAACCATCTGAGCTACGAGCCACTTACGCGACTCTGTCAGTTGGCAGGATCAAACCCTCACCACCACACATCAGTTGTCAAGGCAATAATAATCAATGAATAAATAACACGTCACAATTGTGACCGCCGACATTAAGGCAAGTAGCGGGGATCGATTGTCCACCAAAGCATCTTAAACCATGTCGTGAATGCAATTAACAACAATGAAATTAGATAAACGATAGATCAAATTGCCATGCAAAAGATGTGCGGCTGGTAGGATTCGAACCTACGACCAAGGTTAACTAGACCTGTGCTCTAACCATCTGAGCTACGAGCCACTTACGCGACTCTGTCAGTTGGCAGGATCAAACCCTCACCACCACACATCAGTTGTCAAGGCAATAATAATCAATGAATAAATAACACGTCACAATTGTGACCGCCGACATTAAGGCAAGTAGCGGGGATCGATTGTCCACCAAAGCATCTTAAACCATGTCGTGAATGCAATTAACAACAATGAAATTAGATAAACGATAGATCAAATTGCCATGCAAAAGATGTGCGGCTGGTAGGATTCGAACCTACGACCAAGGTTAACTAGTCCTGTGCTCTAACCATCTGAGCTACGAGCCACTTACGCGACTCTGTCAGTTGGCAGGATCAAACCCTCACCACCACACATCAGTTGTCAAGGCAATAATAATCAATGAATAAATAACACGTCACAATTGTGACCGCCGACATTAAGGCAAGTAGCGGGGATCGATTGTCCACCAAAGCATCTTAAACCATGTCGTGAATGCAATTAACAACAATGAAATTAGATAAACGATAGATCAAATTGCCATGCAAAAGATGTGCGGCTGGTAGGATTCGAACCTACGACCAAGGTTAACTAGACTGTGCTCTAACCATCTGAGCTACGAGCCACTTACGCGACTCTGTCAGTTGGCAGGATCAAACCCTCACCACCACACATCAGTTGTCAAGGCAATAATAATCAATGAATAAATAACACGTCACAATTGTGACCGCCGACATTAAGGCAAGTAGCGGGGATCGATTGTCCACCAAAGCATCTTAAACCATGTCGTGAATGCAATTAACAACAATGAAATTAGATAAACGATAGATCAAATTGCCATGCAAAAGATGTGCGGCTGGTAGGATTCGAACCTACGACCAAGGTTAACTAGACCTGTGCTCTAACCATCTGAGCTACGAGCCACTTACGCGACTCTGTCAGTTGGCAGGATCAAACCCTCACCACCACACATCAGTTGTCAAGGCAATAATAATCAATGAATAAATAACACGTCACAATTGTGACCGCCGACATTAAGGCAAGTAGCGGGGATCGATTGTCCACCAAAGCATCTTAAACCATGTCGTGAATGCAATTAACAACAATGAAATTAGATAAACGATAGATCAAATTGCCATGCAAAAGATGTGCGGCTGGTAGGATTCGAACCTACGACCAAGGTTAACCAGACCTGTGCTCTAACCATCTGAGCTACGAGCCACTTACGCGACTCTGTCAGTTGGCAGGATCAAACCCTCACCACCACACATCAGTTGTCAAGGCAATAATAATCAATGAATAAATAACACGTCACAATTGTGACCGCCGACATTAAGGCAAGTAGCGGGGATCGATTGTCCACCAAAGCATCTTAAACCATGTCGTGAATGCAATTAACAACAATGAAATTACAATAAACGATAGATCAAATTGCCATGCAAAAGATGTGCGGCTGGTAGGATTCGAACCTACGACCAAGGTTAACTAGACCTGTGCTCTAACCATCTGAGCTACGAGCCACTTACGCGACTCTGTCAGTTGGCAGGATCAAACCCTCACCACCACACATCAGTTGTCAAGGCAATAATAATCAATGAATAAATAACACGTCACAATTGTGACCGCCGACATTAAGGCAAGTAGCGGGGATCGATTGTCCACCAAAGCATCTTAAACCATGTCGTGAATGCAATTAACAACAATGAAATTAGATAACCGATAGATCAAATTGCCATGCAAAAGATGTGCGGCTGGTAGGATTCGAACCTACGACCAAGGTTAACTAGACCTGTGCTCTAACCATCTGAGCTACGAGCCACTTACGCGACTCTGTCAGTTGGCAGGATCAAACCCTCACCACCACACATCAGTTGTCAAGGCAATAATAATCAATGAATAAATAACACGTCACAATTGTGACCGCCGACATTAAGGCAAGTAGCGGGGATCGATTGTCCACCAAAGCATCTTAAACCATGTCGTGAATGCAATTAACAACAATGAAATTAGATAAACGATAGATCAAATTGCCATGCAAAAGATGTGCGGCCTGGTAGGATTCGAACCTACGACCAAGGTTAACTAGACCTGTGCTCTAACCATCTGAGCTACGAGCCACTTACGCGACTCTGTCAGTTGGCAGGATCAAACCCTCCACCACCACACATCAGTTGTCAAGGCAATAATAATCAATGAATAAATAACACGTCACAATTGTGACCGCCGACATTAAGGCAAGTAGCGGGGATCGATTGTCCACCAAAGCATCTTAAACCATGTCGTGAATGCAATTAACAACAATGAAATTAGATAAACGATAGATCAAATTGCCATGCAAAAGATGTGCGGCTGGTAGGATTCGAACCTACGACCAAGGTTAACTAGACCTGTGCTCTAACCATCTGAGCTACGAGCCACTTACGCGACTCTGTCAGTTGGCAGGATCAAACCCTCACCACCACACATCAGTTGTCAAGGCAATAATAATCAATGAATAAATAACACGTCACAATTGTGACCGCCGACATTAAGGCAAGTAGCGGGGATCGATTGTCCACCAAAGCATCTTAAACCATGTCGTGAATGCAATTAACAACAATGAAATTAGATAAACGATAGATCAAATTGCCATGCAAAAGATGTGCGGCTGGTAGGATTCGAACCTACGACCAAGTTTAACTAGACCTGTGCTCTAACCATCTGAGCTACTAGCCACTTACGCGACTCTGTCAGTTGGCAGGATCAAACCCTCACCACCACACATCAGTTGTCAAGGCAATAATAATCAATGAATAAATAACACGTCACAATTGTGACCGCCGACATTAAGGCAAGTAGCGGGGATCGATTGTCCACCAAAGCATCTTAAACCATGTCGTGAATGCAATTAACAACAATGAAATTAGATAAACGATAGATCAAATTGCCATGCAAAAGATGTGCGGCTGGTAGGATTCGAACCTACGACCAAGGTTAACTAGACCTGTGCTCTAACCATCTGAGCTACGAGCACTTACGCGACTCTGTCAGTTGGCAGGATCAAACCCTCACCACCACACATCAGTTGTCAAGGCAATAATAATCAATGAATAAATAACACGTCACAATTGTGACCGCCGACATTAAGGCAAGTAGCGGGGATCGATTGTCCACCAAAGCATCTTAAACCATGTCGTGAATGCAATTAACAACAATGAAATTAGATAAACGATAGATCAAATTGCCATGCAAAAGATGTGCGGCTGGTAGGATTCGAACCTACGACCAAGGTTAACTAGAACTGTGCTCTAACCATCTGAGCTACGAGCCACTTACGCGACTCTGTCAGTTGGCAGGATCAAACCCTCACCACCACACATCAGTTGTCAAGGCAATAATAATAAATGAATAAATAACACGTCACAATTGTGACCGCCGACATTAAGGCAAGTAGCGGGGATCGATTGTCCACCAAAGCATCTTAAACCATGTCGTGAATGCAATTAACAACAATGAATTTAGATAATCGATAGATCAAATTGCCATGCAAAAGATGTGCGGCTGGTAGGATTCGAACCTACGACCAAGGTTAACTAGACCTGTGCTCTAACCATATGAGCTACGAGCCACTTACGCGACTCTGTCAGTTGGCAGGATCAAACCCTCACCACCACACATCAGTTGTCAAGGCAATAATAATCAATGAATAAATAACACGTCACAATTGTGACCCGCCGACATTAAGGCAAGTAGCGGGGATCGATTGTCCCACCAAAGCATCTTAAACCATGTCGTGAATGCATATTTAACAACAATGAAATTATGATAAACGATAGATCAAATTGCCATGCAAAAAGATGTGCGGCTGGCTAGGATTCGAACCTACGACCAAGGTTAATGACCTGTGCTCTAAACCATCTTGAGCTACGAGCCACTTACGCGGACTATGTCAGTTGGCAGGATCAAACCCTCACACCACAACATCAGTTGTCAAGGCATAATAATCAATATGAAATAAATTAAAACACGTCACAATTGTGACCGCCGACATTAAGGCAAATTTAGCGGGGATCGATTGTCCACCAAGCATCTTAAACCATGTCGTGAATGCAATTAACAACAATGAAATTAAATAAACGATAGATCAAATTGCCATGCAAAAGATGTGCGGCTGGTAGGATTCGAACCTACGACCAAGGTTAACTAGACCTGCGCTCTAACCAACTGAGCTACGAGCCACTTACGCGACTCTGTCAATTGGCAGGATCAAACCCTCACCACCACACATCAGTTGTCAAGGCAATAATAATCAATGAATAAATAACACGTCACAATTGTGACCGCCGACATTAAGGCAAGTAGCGGGGATCGATTGTCCACCAAAGCATCTTAAACCATGTCGTGAATGCAATTAACAACAATGAAATTAAATAAACGATAGATCAAATTGCCATGCAAAAGATGTGCGGCTGGTAGGATTCGAACCTACGACCAAGGTTAACTAGACCTGCGCTCTAACCAACTGAGCTACGAGCCACTTACGCGACTCTGTCAATTGGCAGGATCAAACCCTCACCACCACACATCAGTTGTCAAGGCAATAATAATCAATGAATAAATAACACGTCACAATTGTGACCGCCGACATTAAGGCAAGTAGCGGGGATCGATTGTCCACCAAAGCATCTTAAACCATGTCGTGAATGCAATTAACAACAATGAAATTAAATAAACGATAGATCAAATTGCCATGCAAAAGATGTGCGGCTGGTAGGATTCGAACCTACGACCAAGGTTAACTAGACCTGCGCTCTAACCAACTGAGCTACGAGCCACTTACGCGACTCTGTCAATTGGCAGGATCAAACCCTCACCACCACACATCAGTTGTCAAGGCAATAATAATCAATGAATAAATAACACGTCACAATTGTGACCGCCGACATTAAGGCAAGTAGCGGGGATCGATTGTCCACCAAAGCATCTTAAACCATGTCGTGAATGCAATTAACAACAATGAAATTAAATAAACGATAGATCAAATTGCCATGCAAAAGATGTGCGGCTGGTAGGATTCGAACCTACGACCAAGGTTAACTAGACCTGCGCTCTAACCAACTGAGCTACGAGCCACTTACGCGACTCTGTCAATTGGCAGGATCAAACCCTCACCACCACACATCAGTTGTCAAGGCAATAATAATCAATGAATAAATAACACGTCACAATTGTGACCGCCGACATTAAGGCAAGTAGCGGGGATCGATTGTCCACCAAAGCATCTTAAACCATGTCGTGAATGCAATTAACAACAATGAAATTAAATAAACGATAGATCAAATTGCCATGCAAAAGATGTGCGGCTGGTAGGATTCGAACCTACGACCAAGGTTAACTAGACCTGCGCTCTAACCAACTGAGCTACGAGCCACTTACGCGACTCTGTCAATTGGCAGGATCAAACCCTCACCACCACACATCAGTTGTCAAGGCAATAATAATCAATGAATAAATAACACGTCACAATTGTGACCGCCGACATTAAGGCAAGTAGCGGGGATCGATTGTCCACCAAAGCATCTTAAACCATGTCGTGAATGCAATTAACAACAATGAAATTAAATAAACGATAGATCAAATTGCCATGCAAAAGATGTGCGGCTGGTAGGATTCGAACCTACGACCAAGGTTAACTAGACCTGCGCTCTAACCAACTGAGCTACGAGCCACTTACGCGACTCTGTCAATTGGCAGGATCAAACCCTCACCACCACACATCAGTTGTCAAGGCAATAATAATCAATGAATAAATAACACGTCACAATTGTGACCGCCGACATTAAGGCAAGTAGCGGGGATCGATTGTCCACCAAAGCATCTTAAACCATGTCGTGAATGCAATTAACAACAATGAAATTAAATAAACGATAGATCAAATTGCCATGCAAAAGATGTGCTGCTGGTAGGATTCGAACCTACGACCAAGGTTAACTAGACCTGCGCTCTAACCAACTGAGCTACGAGCCACTTACGCGACTCTGTCAATTGGCAGGATCAAACCCTCACCACCACACATCAGTTGTCAAGGCAATAATAATCAATGAATAAATAACACGTCACAATTGTGACCGCCGACATTAAGGCAAGTAGCGGGGATCGATTGTCCACCAAAGCATCTTAAACCATGTCGTGAATGCAATTAACAACAATGAAATTAAATAAACGATAGATCAAATTGCCATGCAAAAGATGTGCGGCTGGTAGGATTCGAACCTACGACCAAGGTTAACTAGACCTGCGCTCTAACCAACTGAGCTACGAGCCACTTACGCGACTCTGTCAATTGGCAGGATCAAACCCTCACCACCACACATCAGTTGTCAAGGCAATAATAATCAATGAATAAATAACACGTCACAATTGTGACCGCCGACATTAAGGCAAGTAGCGGGGATCGATTGTCCACCAAAGCATCTTAAACCATGTCGTGAATGCAATTAACAACAATGAAATTAAATAAACGATAGATCAAATTGCCATGCAAAAGATGTGCGGCTGGTAGGATTCGAACCTACGACCAAGGTTAACTAGACCTGCGCTCTAACCAACTGAGCTACGAGCCACTTACGCGACTCTGTCAATTGGCAGGATCAAACCCTCACCACCACACATCAGTTGTCAAGGCAATAATAATCAATGAATAAATAACACGTCACAATTGTGACCGCCGACATTAAGGCAAGTAGCGGGGATCGATTGTCCACCAAAGCATCTTAAACCATGTCGTGAATGCAATTAACAACAATGAAATTAAATAAACGATAGATCAAATTGCCATGCAAAAGATGTGCGGCTGGTAGGATTCGAACCTACGACCAAGGTTAACTAGACCTGCGCTCTAACCAACTGAGCTACGAGCCACTTACGCGACTCTGTCAATTGGCAGGATCAAACCCTCACCACCACACATCAGTTGTCAAGGCAATAATAATCAATGAATAAATAACACGTCACAATTGTGACCGCCGACATTAAGGCAAGTAGCGGTGATCGATTGTCCACCAAAGCATCTTAAACCATGTCGTGAATGCAATTAACAACAATGAAATTAAATAAACGATAGATCAAATTGCCATGCAAAAGATGTGCGGCTGGTAGGATTCGAACCTACGACCAAGGTTAACTAGACCTGCGCTCTAACCAACTGAGCTACGAGCCACTTACGCGACTCTGTCAATTGGCAGGATCAAACCCTCACCACCACACATCAGTTGTCAAGGCAATAATAATCAATGAATAAATAACACGTCACAATTGTGACCGCCGACATTAAGGCAAGTAGCGGGGATCGATTGTCCACCAAAGCATCTTAAACCATGTCGTGAATGCAATTAACAACAATGAAATTAAATAAACGATAGATCAAATTGCCATGCAAAAGATGTGCGGCTGGTAGGATTCGAACCTACGACCAAGGTTAACTAGACCTGCGCTCTAACCAACTGAGCTACGAGCCACTTACGCGACTCTGTCAATTGGCAGGATCAAACCCTCACCACCACACATCAGTTGTCAAGGCAATAATAATCAATGAATAAATAACACGTCACAATTGTGACCGCCGACATTAAGGCAAGTAGCGGGATCGATTGTCCACCAAAGCATCTTAAACCATGTCGTGAATGCAATTAACAACAATGAAATTAAATAAACGATAGATCAAATTGCCATGCAAAAGATGTGCGGCTGGTAGGATTCGAACCTACGACCAAGGTTAACTAGACCTGCGCTCTAACCAACTGAGCTACGAGCCACTTACGCGACTCTGTCAATTGGCAGGATCAAACCCTCACCACCACACATCAGTTGTCAAGGCAATAATAATCAATGAATAAATAACACGTCACAATTGTGACCGCCGACATTAAGGCAAGTAGCGGGGATCGATTGTCCACCAAAGCATCTTAAACCATGTCGTGAATGCAATTAACAACAATGAAATTAAATAAACGATAGATCAAATTGCCATGCAAAAGATGTGCGGCTGGTAGGATTCGAACCTACGACCAAGGTTAACTAGACCTGCGCTCTAACCAACTGAGCTACGAGCCACTTACGCGACTCTGTCATTGGCAGGATCAAACCCTCACCACCACACATCAGTTGTCAAGGCAATAATAATCAATGAATAAATAACACGTCACAATTGTGACCGCCGACATTAAGGCAAGTAGCGGGGATCGATTGTCCACCAAAGCATCTTAAACCATGTCGTGAATGCAATTAACAACAATGAAATTAAATAAACGATAGATCAAATTGCCATGCAAAAGATGTGCGGCTGGTAGGATTCGAACCTACGACCAAGGTTAACTAGACCTGCGCTCTAACCAACTGAGCTACGAGCCACTTACGCGACTCTGTCAATTGGCAGGATCAAACCCTCACCACCACACATCAGTTGTCAAGGCAATAATAATCAATGAATAAATAACACGTCACAATTGTGACCGCCGACATTAAGGCAAGTAGCGGTGATCGATTGTCCACCAAAGCATCTTAAACCATGTCGTGAATGCAATTAACAACAATGAAATTAAATAAACGATAGATCAAATTGCCATGCAAAAGATGTGCGGCTGGTAGGATTCGAACCTACGACCAAGGTTAACTAGACCTGCGCTCTAACCAACTGAGCTACGAGCCACTTACGCGACTCTGTCAATTGGCAGGATCAAACCCTCACCACCACACATCAGTTGTCAAGGCAATAATAATCAATGAATAAATAACACGTCACAATTGTGACCGCCGACATTAAGGCAAGTAGCGGGGATCGATTGTCCACCAAAGCATCTTAAACCATGTCGTGAATGCAATTAACAACAATGAAATTAAATAAACGATAGATCAAATTGCCATGCAAAAGATGTGCGGCTGGTAGGATTCGAACCTACGACCAAGGTTAACTAGACCTGCGCTCTAACCAACTGAGCTACGAGCCACTTACGCGACTCTGTCAATTGGCAGGATCAAACCCTCACCACCACACATCAGTTGTCAAGGCAATAATAATCAATGAATAAATAACACGTCACAATTGTGGCCGCCGACATTAAGGCAAGTAGCGGGGATCGATTGTCCACCAAAGCATCTTAAACCATGTCGTGAATGCAATTAACAACAATGAAATTAAATAAACGATAGATCAAATTGCCATGCAAAAGATGTGCGGCTGGTAGGATTCGAACCTACGACCAAGGTTAACTAGACCTGCGCTCTAACCAACTGAGCTACGAGCCACTTACGCGACTCTGTCAATTGGCAGGATCAAACCCTCACCACCACACATCAGTTGTCAAGGCAATAATAATCAATGAATAAATAACACGTCACAATTGTGACCGCCGACATTAAGGCAAGTAGCGGTGATCGATTGTCCACCAAAGCATCTTAAACCATGTCGTGAATGCAATTAACAACAATGAAATTAAATAAACGATAGATCAAATTGCCATGCAAAAGATGTGCGGCTGGTAGGATTCGAACCTACGACCAAGGTTAACTAGACCTGCGCTCTAACCAACTGAGCTACGAGCCACTTACGCGACTCTGTCAATTGGCAGGATCAAACCCTCACCACCACACATCAGTTGTCAAGGCAATAATAATCAATGAATAAATAACACGTCACAATTGTGACCGCCGACATTAAGGCAAGTAGCGGGGATCGATTGTCCACCAAAGCATCTTAAACCATGTCGTGAATGCAATTAACAACAATGAAATTAAATAAACGATAGATCAAATTGCCATGCAAAAGATGTGCGGCTGGTAGGATTCGAACCTACGACCAAGGTTAACTAGACCTGCGCTCTAACCAACTGAGCTACGAGCCACTTACGCGACTCTGTCAATTGGCAGGATCAAACCCTCACCACCACACATCAGTTGTCAAGGCAATAATAATCAATGAATAAATAACACGTCACAATTGTGACCGCCGACATTAAGGCAAGTAGCGGGGATCGATTGTCCACCAAAGCATCTTAAACCATGTCGTGAATGCAATTAACAACAATGAAATTAAATAAACGATAGATCAAATTGCCATGCAAAAGATGTGCGGCTGGTAGGATTCGAACCTACGACCAAGGTTAACTAGACCTGCGCTCTAACCAACTGAGCTACGAGCCACTTACGCGACTCTGTCAATTGGCAGGATCAAACCCTCACCACCACACATCAGTTGTCAAGGCAATAATAATCAATGAATAAATAACACGTCACAATTGTGACCGCCGACATTAAGGCAAGTAGCGGGGATCGATTGTCCACCAAAGCATCTTAAACCATGTCGTGAATGCAATTAACAACAATGAAATTAAATAAACGATAGATCAAATTGCCATGCAAAAGATGTGCGGCTGGTAGGATTCGAACCTACGACCAAGGTTAACTAGACCTGCGCTCTAACCAACTGAGCTACGAGCCACTTACGCGACTCTGTCAATTGGCAGGATCAAACCCTCACCACCACACATCAGTTGTCAAGGCAATAATAATCAATGAATAAATAACACGTCACAATTGTGACCGCCGACATTAAGGCAAGTAGCGGTGATCGATTGTCCACCAAAGCATCTTAAACCATGTCGTGAATGCAATTAACAACAATGAAATTAAATAAACGATAGATCAAATTGCCATGCAAAAGATGTGCGGCTGGTAGGATTCGAACCTACGACCAAGGTTAACTAGACCTGCGCTCTAACCAACTGAGCTACGAGCCACTTACGCGACTCTGTCAATTGGCAGGATCAAACCCTCACCACCACACATCAGTTGTCAAGGCAATAATAATCAATGAATAAATAACACGTCACAATTGTGACCGCCGACATTAAGGCAAGTAGCGGGGATCGATTGTCCACCAAAGCATCTTAAACCATGTCGTGAATGCAATTAACAACAATGAAATTAAATAAACGATAGATCAAATTGCCATGCAAAAGATGTGCGGCTGGTAGGATTCGAACCTACGACCAAGGTTAACTAGACCTGCGCTCTAACCAACTGAGCTACGAGCCACTTACGCGACTCTGTCAATTGGCAGGATCAAACCCTCACCACCACACATCAGTTGTCAAGGCAATAATAATCAATGAATAAATAACACGTCACAATTGTGACCGCCGACATTAAGGCAAGTAGCGGTGATCGATTGTCCACCAAAGCATCTTAAACCATGTCGTGAATGCAATTAACAACAATGAAATTAAATAAACGATAGATCAAATTGCCATGCAAAAGATGTGCGGCTGGTAGGATTCGAACCTACGACCAAGGTTAACTAGACCTGCGCTCTAACCAACTGAGCTACGAGCCACTTACGCGACTCTGTCAATTGGCAGGATCAAACCCTCACCACCACACATCAGTTGTCAAGGCAATAATAATCAATGAATAAATAACACGTCACAATTGTGACCGCCGACATTAAGGCAAGTAGCGGGGATCGATTGTCCACCAAAGCATCTTAAACCATGTCGTGAATGCAATTAACAACAATGAAATTAAATAAACGATAGATCAAATTGCCATGCAAAAGATGTGCGGCTGGTAGGATTCGAACCTACGACCAAGGTTAACTAGACCTGCGCTCTAACCAACTGAGCTACGAGCCACTTACGCGACTCTGTCAATTGGCAGGATCAAACCCTCACCACCACACATCAGTTGTCAAGGCAATAATAATCAATGAATAAATAACACGTCACAATTGTGACCGCCGACATTAAGGCAAGTAGCGGGGATCGATTGTCCACCAAAGCATCTTAAACCATGTCGTGAATGCAATTAACAACAATGAAATTAAATAAACGATAGATCAAATTGCCATGCAAAAGATGTGCGGCTGGTAGGATTCGAACCTACGACCAAGGTTAACTAGACCTGCGCTCTAACCAACTGAGCTACGAGCCACTTACGCGACTCTGTCAATTGGCAGGATCAAACCCTCACCACCACACATCAGTTGTCAAGGCAATAATAATCAATGAATAAATAACACGTCACAATTGTGACCGCCGACATTAAGGCAAGTAGCGGGGATCGATTGTCCACCAAAGCATCTTAAACCATGTCGTGAATGCAATTAACAACAATGAAATTAAATAAACGATAGATCAAATTGCCATGCAAAAGATGTGCGGCTGGTAGGATTCGAACCTACGACCAAGGTTAACTAGACCTGCGCTCTAACCAACTGAGCTACGAGCCACTTACGCGACTCTGTCAATAGGACGGAACAAACACTCACCACCAAACATAAGATGTCAAGGCAATAATAATCAATGAATAAATAACACGTCACAATTGTGACCGCCGACATTAAGGCAAGTAGCGGGGATCGATTGTCCACCAAAGCATCTTAAACCATGTAGTGAATGCAATTAACAACAATGAAATTAAATAAACGATAGATCAATTTGCCATGCAAAAGATGTGCGGCTGGTAGGATACGAACCTACGACCAAGGTTAACTAGACCTGCGCTCTAACCAACTGAGCTACGAGCCACTTACGCGACTCTGTCAATTGGCAGGATCAAACCCTCACCACCACACATCAGTTGTCAAGGCAATAATAATCAATGAATAAATAACACGTCACAATTGTGACCGCCGACATTAAGGCAAGTAGCGGGGATCGATTGTCCACCAAAGCATCTAAAACCATGTCGTGAATGCAATTAACAACAATGAAATTAAATAAACGATAAATCAAATTGCCATGCAAAAGATATGCGGCTGGTAGGATTCGAACCTACGACATACGAAAAACTAAGAGGAGGAAAAAAAACAAGAGTAGAAGACGAGAGGAGAAAAAGAGAAAGCAAATAGAAAGAAAGAAGCAAACAACTGAACAAAAACGAAGAGAAGAAACATAGAGAAAAAAAGAACAGAACTAGAAGGAGGACAACCTGAACGAAAAGAATACGCGGAAGAAGAAAACGAATGAGCGGCAAACGAAGGAGAAGAACAACAAAAAGCCTACGATGGGAGAGGGAACGCCAACCCTACCGACGGAGGAAGCTGGCGGCGGCCAGGATCACGCGGGACGCGAGGGGGCCAACGAGGAGGAAGACGCGAAGAGAGGCCCGAAAGAGGCGACGAGCGGAAGAGGCCGCAGAGACAACACGTCAGCGGGGGCTGACGCGAAACGCACGCTAAAAACAGGGACGCCGGGACGGCGAGAGACGGGACCGCAACGCGAGGCACGACAGCTCGGGCCTGCGGCGCGCCCCCCGCAGGCGCCGCACCTCCGGATCCGCCTGCAATAGCTACGCGGGCCCGCCCGGTGGTGCCCGCCCCGCCACCTGGCGCTGCGCTCCACTCTCCACCGGCCGCTCCTGAAACACGGCCACGACCGCGACGGCCTCCGGTGGCCCCACCCGGGGCTCGGCGTTTGCCGAGCCCGGAGCCCGCGTACGACGTCCCGGCGCCCCCCCCCGAGATCCTCCTGCGGCACGCCGCGGCCGTGCACCCACGAGCCGCACACCAGGACGCGGCGCCTGCACGCCTAACACCGCACGCCTCGCCCCCTTAACCACCCGGGGACCCCGGCGGGCCAGCTCGTGCGACCAGTGGGCCCCGCTGCCCGGTGGAACGTCCGCCACCCGCCACCTACTGGGTCGACACCCGGCGACGCCAGACCTGACCGAGCGTCCGGCCACGACAAGAGCACAGAAACGATATACGGGGGGAAAGAGAGAGCCACAGAAATCACGCAGACCATACCGCCCCCGCCTTAAGAGACGCAAAACCACCTCAGACCGCGCCCTCCGCCGAGCCCACCAGACCCGCCCCCGTCCCCGCCCCCTCCAAGCCCTCCGCCCCCCCCGCGGAACCGCCCGCCTCCCCGACCAACGCGCCCACGCCGCCCTCACCCAGCTTTGCCCCCCGGCACACCCGCCCCCCCGCCGCCCCTCCCCGCCCGCACTCGGCCTCCCCCGCCAGCATCACCTCCGTCCCGGTCTCACCCCCTCCATGCCCCCGCCCCCCCCCCGCTCTCCCCCCCTCCGCCCCGCCCCCCCCCCGCTCACCCCCCCTCCCACCCTCCCAGCCCCCGCCCGCCCACCTTTCGGCCGCACCCCCCCCCGCTGCCGTCCTCGTCGCCTCGTCCCACCCATCCCACCCCCCGCAGCCGCCCTGAAACCCCCCCCCTCACGTTGCCAACCAGCCCTTCCCCTCCCGCCCTCCTCTCCCGCGCCCCCCGCCGCCCCGGGGGCCCCGGTCAGCGGCTCGTGTCGGGGGCGTGGCGGCACTCCCGCCAACCACCTCACCGCTCCGGGGGACGGGGTGGTCCGCAAGACGAGCCGGCGCGTAACACAGCCCGTGCCGCGCGGAACCCGACGGACAGCCCCGCGCTCGAGGCGCCAACCGACGCCGTAACGCTATAGTGCGGAGGCCAGGCGAAAGGAGCGGCAGCACGGACTGTGGGCGAGCCGTCGGAGGTCGGGAGACGATAGCGCCGGAAAGAGGGGCCGGGGGCGGTTGCGCGCAGTGCACACGAACCGCGGGAGGAAACCAGCGGCCGAAGGCGGTACGGGGGAAGACGCGGGGAGGGGAGCCGAGAGGGGAGAAGCGTCGGAAGGCGCGGGCAGAGGAGGGGAGCGCGGACGGGGGCGAGGCTTTTGAACGCGGCCAACGAGTGGGCAAAAGCGGCCACCCCAAAGCAGAACCCGTCCAACGGCGCGCCGGGACACCGACGCCGGGGGGGACGAAAGACGGGGCCGGAGAGCCAGTCCCAACGAACGGGGCGGGCCGGGAGAAAAGCGAACGGAGAGAGGAAGAGGCGTCGGAGACGCCCTCCGAAGGCGAACTGCGGGACCCAGAGAAGGGGACTGCGGTCCGAGCGAGAAGACCCGAGCGGTGAGCGAGTGAGCCGAGCGGAGTGACCCGAAGGAGGAAGAAGGGAGGAACGTGAGGGCGGACGGACAGGGGCGGCGCGAGGGGAGGCGACGGTCGGCCCGCGGAACGCGACCCGCCGCCACCTCGCGCGGGCACGCAGGCCCCCGCCGCGTAGCCTACCATTTCGCCCCGCGTGCCGCTCCACGTGAACTAGGGAACAGGCGCCACGAGGGACGCCGAAGGGGGCACGGTAGGGCTGGGCTCTGGGAGCGTCGGCGACGGGGACGCCGGAGACCCCGGGGTGGAGGGAGTAACGCGAGCGGCCCCGGGGCTTTTACGCGGAGGGAGCCGCGCCACGACGGCACTCGCGTCGAGCCCAGGGCGCCCAAGCAGCGCCACGAAGCGCTAGCGGGAAAGCGGGTGGCGTATCCGCCTAACGGCAACGCCCCCGCCGGGGCGGCGTCCCCAGAAGGATACGGGCGGTGGAATGGTCGCCGGGGGCCGGTCCCCGATTGGGGCCGAGAGGGACCGCGCTCTGGAGCGCGCGCCCCAGGAGCGCCGGCGCCAGGCCGTGGCGCGCTCGGGGCGTCAATCTCTCGGCCGGCGGGCCCCCCGCTGGCAGCGCAAAGGGGCGGGGACCCACGCGAAGCGAAGCATAAGGCGCGGACGACCGGCCCGGGGGTGAGACGCGTCAGACCAAGCGCGCCCTCGCGGCGGCAACGACCCGCCGGAGTGGGGGGGTATGCGAGGTCGGGCTAGCCGCCGGGGACCTCGGATGGGGCGTGCGGGGGGTGACGGCAATCAGCCGACTGCTCGCGCCCGGCCGACGCCGGAGGCGACCGGGGCGGCGTGCCCGCCGGGAGTGCCGAATGCAGGAAACGACGGCGAGTACGGCGAGCAAGAAACGGACGCGGTGCGGCGGGGCGGACGGGGAAACGGCGATCGGAGGACGCAGGGCGAGCCGCCGGCTGTGGCAGAGAACGCGGGGGGCGGGCAGCAGAGGGGCCGGAAAACGGTCGCTGAGCTGGGTGCATGGGCGGGCGCACTCGCGTGCGGAACCCGGACCAGGGTAGGCAAGGGAGGCGGGACCCGCGAGGACGGCCTGACTACGGAGGGGCCGGAGGACTGGTTGGCACCGCCGCCCGCCGGACGGAGGCGACACGGTGCCGCCAGGTGGTACGGAAGTCGGGGGCCCGGCGGGGGGT
Organism: Prostheceraeus crozeri; assembly: GCA_907163375.1. Lineage (NCBI taxonomy): Eukaryota > Metazoa > Platyhelminthes > Polycladida > Euryleptidae > Prostheceraeus > Prostheceraeus crozeri. The sequence continues at coordinate 240,474 of CAJQUW010014984.1, forward strand.
GGCCGGGCGTCGAGGACCAAGCGGAACTGAGCGCTGTGGCAGCAGAAGGCCAAGACGACGCGGCACGGCGCCCCCTGGCCGCGGGAAGGTGGTCTCGACGCCCGTGAGGGGCGTAGGCGCACCGCGGCGTAGGGCCCGGGGCGCACGTACGGCGGAGAGGGCGAAGGGAGGCGAGCGCAGCGGACAGGGTACGACGCGGGGACCGGACGCCGGCCTCCAAAGTCCGTCCAACCGAGAGCGCTGGCGCAGTGACGCGGGGGCGAACACCGTCAACTACCCCGCCGCGGCTCAAAGCCGGCGCGGGCGGAGAGGAACGGAATGGGGAGGGAGCCACGGGGGGAGGCACTCCGCCGAAATCGGCACCCATCGGAGTGCGCGGGGGCCGGGGGCACGGACTCCTCACCGTAGAAACGCGGAGGAAGTGAGGCACGATGGAGAAGGTGTGAGGGGACGGCGCCCACATGGACGCAGACGCGCAACGAACTAGCGCCGGCTGTAGGCGAGCGGGAATGCCAGCGCGATGAACAACGCGACGCGGCGAACGCAGACCCAGCGCGAGAACGGGGCGGACACGTGGCGCGCCCGGGCGCGGCGCGGCGCAACGCCGGAACGCCGCCTACAACCGACAGGACGGCAGAGCCGAACGAAACGCGACGGGCGACGGCGCGCCGAGAGATGAGACGTAGTGGATACCGCCGGACGCCGAGGCGCGAACAGAGTACGGCGAGCGCGGCGCGTCCCCCAAGGAGCGGCGAGCAGACCGGTGGAGAGGCGGTAGGCGGGTTCGCAGTCGAGGGGCGCGACGGCGTGAGCTCCGCACGACGGCGGCTGGGGCCCCGCGCGGAAACGGCAGTAGAGTTCGCCGCGCGCGCCGGGCAGCGGCCGTCACGAAGCTGGACTCGCGGAGACACCCGGCGTATCCCGGGCGCGGCCCGTCGGGCTTCCCGCCCTCGCCCTTCCAGCAGACGCGAGCTCTCGACCGTGGGCCGCCGCGGCGGCCGAGGGGTCGCTGCTGGACGTCGGGGGAGCCCGGCTCGGGCCATTGCAAGCCGGTCCCGCGGCAAGAACCCGCTTGCCGTCTGCCTCCGTACTCGCGCTGCGTCTAGGGCGACGCGCCCGTTGACCTCCGGAAACGCCCCACGGGCACGAGGGGCCCGCACGCAGGCTCAGCGGCTGCGCGCCACGACGAGCGGGAAAGCCCCAAGCGGGAGCGGGCCCCGGTACCACGAGAAAGGCGGGGAGGTAGCAAGGAATCGAGCTCGCGTAGTGAGGGTGTGCTAGCGGGGGGTCCTGAGGGGACTCGGCTGCCCGGGGCCCGGAGCGCAGGGGGCGGGCGGCGGCGGGCGACGGGTGCGGCGGGCGGGACCCGGACGCGCCCTGCGGAGGCGACGAGACGGGTTGGCGCGAGGCCTCGGCCTTCCCGGCCGTAGCGGCCTCGCCGAATGCTCCCGGGACCCAACGGGGGCGAGGCGCTGGGGGGGGGGCGACCCGCGCAATTAAACTAGACCGTGCACAAACCATCTGAGCTACGAGCCACTTACGCGACACTGTCAGTTGGAAGGATCAAACCCTCACCACCACACATCAGTTGTCAAGGCAATAATAATCAATGAATAAATAACACGTCACAATTGTGACCGCCGACATTAAGGCTAGTAGCGGGGATCGATTGTCCACCAAAGCATCTTAAACCATGTCGTGAATGCAATTAACAACAATGAAATTAGATAAACGATAGATCAAATTGCCATGCAAAAGATGTGCGGCTGGTAGGGATTCGAACCTACGACCAAGGTAAACTAGACCTGTGCACAACCATCTGAGCTACGAGCCCTTTTACGCGACCTGTCAGTTTGGCAGGATCAAACCCCCACCACCACACATCAGTTGTCAAGGCAATAATAATCAATGAATAAATAACACGTCACAATTGTGACCGCCGACATAAGGCAAGTAGCGGGGATCGATTGTCCACCAAAGCATCTTAAACCATGTCGTGAATGCAATTAACAACAATGAAATTAAATAAACGATAGATCAAATTGCCATGCAAAAGATGTGCGGCTGGTAGGATTCGAACCTACGACCAAGGTTAACTAGACCTGGTGCTCAAACCATCTGAGCTACGAGCCACTTACGCGACCCTGTCAGTTGGCAGGATCAAACCCTCACCCACCACACTCATTGTCAAGGCAATAATAATCAATGAATAAATAACACGTCACAATTGTGACCGCCGACATTAAGGCAAGTAGCGGGGATCGCTTGTCCCAGCCAAAGCATCTTAAACCATGTCGTGAATGCAATTAACACAATGAAATTAGATAAACGATAGATCAAATTGCCATGCAAAAGATGTGCGGCTGGTAGGATTCGAACCTACGACCAAGGTTAACTAGACCTGTGCTCTAACCATCTGAGCTACGAGCCCTTACGCGACTCTGTCAGTTGGCAGGATCAAACCCTCACCCACCTACACATCAGTTGTCAAGGCAATAATAATCAATGAAATAAAAAACACGTCACAAATTGTGACCGCCCGACATTAAGGTCAAGTACGGGATCGATGTCCACCAAAGCATCTTAACCATGTTCGTGAATTGCAATTAACAACAGGAATTAGATAAACGATAGATCAAATTGCCAATCAAAAGATGTGCGCGCTGTAGGATTCGAACCTATACACCAAGGTTAACTAGACCTGTGCTCTAACCCATGCTGAGCTACAGCCACTTACGCGACTCGGTCAGT